>CM067347.1:29637985-29642985 GCA_034190875.2 Urechis unicinctus
AAACTTTTGATTCACAAACAGAAAAATTTTAAATTTAAATGGGTCTTTTTGGTCCGCCCTTTTTGTTGACATATTTTTATAGCGAGTCAGATTCGAGGGTAATAAGAAGTGGGGCAGAAACAAATTTTGTGGGGACGGGGAAAAAATTTATCTTCTGCTGTTAAAGTAATTTTGTTTTTTTTAAAAAGATTTTACTGTAGATGTCTGGGTGACCATATTATGATCTGTTAAACACACCTGTGCCGTATAAATAAACAACACAGGGGCATTTTCCGTATAATATATGCAACATTTGGAAAAGTATTGTCTAGGAATCGACATATTCTGCGATAATCATTCCATTTGTAAGAACCCGTTCTTGCGTAGCATATTAGCAAGTCTCACAGGGATTACTGTACTATCTACCCTACCTGGTTGACTCGGCAGCCTCCAATTTTCTATTGTCAACAACAAGCCGTTTGAAGAAGACCAAACTTTGAGAGGGCTCGATGACTACGCTCTAGTCTTCTATTCACAGGCCACAGTCAGGACAAAACCGTCCGACAATTCGCATCGCCCGCATGATGATGGCATTGGTGGGTTTCATAACATTAACGTAGAACTAGCGGGCCCTCCTCACCCCTCATCCACTGTCCACTGAACACTGCTTTAAAAGGGTCTTTGTTGAGGTTTCGGTCGGACCTTTCAACTCCCACATCGCATATTAGCGCTGCAGAACCAAAGCAAAAGTGAGTTTTGATATTCATAAGGAAAACGGTAAACGATTCGTCGCGATGGTCCTCTCCGTCCATGATCGATCGCAAACGATCACGGGGGATTATTCAATACACTGGGAGATTATTTAGCTCATGTTTTATGCTGTCCCTCGGCTCTTATCTGAAATAATCAAAATCAATGGAACCGAACACACTTTTGGTAATCGTTTGGTAAGTTATATTCACTCTCATAACATATACGTCATAACGTTTTGCCTATGGTTTTAAATGAAGTAAAGTTTTCGTCGCTAGAACAAACGTAGTCATAACGAGATGGTGAAAGCGAGTCACAACCCTCTTGACGCACAACTCTTTATTGATTCAGCCAATCATAATATTTTATTAGAGTGGGGCTCTTATTGGTCGCAGCCCTTATTGTGACATAGTTTGAATGAGGCGAGTCAGGCGTACAGAGGGGTAATCAAAATGTGGGGGTCAGAAGACAATCTGTGGGGATCCGGTGTACAAAATTTATATCGTTCTGCTGTAAAGTACCTTTTGTTTCTTAGCCATATATTCTAGTAATGATGTATTATAACATGAGAAGTCACCATCTAATGGTGCACCAGGGTAGTCTTTGTAATCAACTGCATTTGATATTGCACACATTGTTGAGGTGACAAGTATTTTATGCAGATAATATACTCTGGATATTCAGTAGTGCAAATGAAAAGCAATAGAGGAGAGTACTGAATCCAGAATCCAAGTTCCCATCTCACAAAGAACAGGGACATTTTAACTAGCATTTCCTGTCGATGTCTGGGTGACCCATATCTGTCTGTTACCACACAACCTTGCCGGAGATAAACACAAGCCGTTTCGTATCTTATATTAAACATTTGAAAGTATGTGCTAGGACTCGACATATTCCCTGCGATCATCATTCCCTTTGGGTAGACCCTTCTTAGCGTAGCATTTAGCCACGTTCTCACAGGATTACGTATCTATCTCTGTTGACACGGGCCGCCATCCAATTTTCTATGTCAAACAACCATCAGTTTGAAGAGACCAAACTTTTGAGAGGCTCGATACCTACTCTCTTAGTCTCTATTCAACTAGGCCACAGTCAGGACCCAAACCGTCGAATTCGCTCGCCGCATGATATGGCATTGGTGGGATTTCAAATACATTACGTTAGAACTAGCGGCCCCTCACACTCATTCCACGTCCTGAAACACTGCTTTAAGAGGGGTTTCTTTGTTGAGGTTTCGGACCTTTCAACTCCCACAGCGCATACTAGCGCTGGCAGACACCAAGCAAGTGAGTTGATCTAATGGAAAACAGGTACATTCGTCGGCGATGTCCTCTCCCTTCGATGCAAAACGATCACGGATTATTTCAATACACTGAGATTATTTAGCTCATGTTTTTGGATGCATTTCCTCGCTCTTTCTGAATATCAAATGGAACGCGAACACCACTTTTGTAATCTTTGTAGTTATTCCAACAATCTCAGAACATATAGACGTCATAACGTTTCTATTGTTTTTAATGAAGTAAAAGTTTTGTCGCTAGAAACAAACGTAGTCATAAATACGAGTGGTGAAAGCGAGGTCAACCCCCTCTTGACGCAACTCTCGTTTGATTCACAAGCCAATCAAATATTTTACTTAAGTGGGCCTCTTATTGGTCCAGCCCTTATTGTTGACATATTTTTGAATGAGCTAGTTCCAGCATTACCGAGGGGTTCCAGCAGTGGGTCAGAAGACACTTCTGTGGCTGTGGGGGATCGGGACAAATTTATATCGTTCTCTGCTGCTGTTAATTAACTTTGTTTCGTCTTAGCCATATATGCTAGTAATATTGTAATCCTCCACATTATAAGTTCAACCATCTAATGGTGCACCAGGAGTCTTTGTAATCACTGCATTTGATAATTGCACACATTGTTAGGTACAAGTTATTTTAGGCAGGATAATATACTCTGATATTCAATAGTGCAAATGAAAAGCAATGGGGAGTACTGATCCAGAATCCAAGTTCCCCATCTCACAAAATCACAGGACATTTTGAAACAGCACCGTACAGATGTCTGGGTGACATTATGAATATGTTTTAAACACACCTTGGCCGTAGATAAACAACAAGGCATTTTCGTATATATATATTCAAACATTTGAAAAGTATTGTCTAGGAATCGACATATTCCTGCGATAATCATTCCATTTGTAGACCCGTTCTTGCGTAGCATTTAGCAAGTTCTCACAGGGATTACTGTATCTATCTACCTGGTTGACTCGGGCAGCCATCCAATTTTCTATTGTCAAACAACATCAGTTTGAAGAGACCAAACTTTGAAGAGGCTCGATGACCTACTCTCTTAAGTCTCTATTCAACGAGGCCACAGTCAGGACAAAACCGTCGACAATTCGCTCGCCGCATGATATGGCATTGGTGGGATTTCAATACATTAACGTTAGAACTAGCGGCCCCTCACCTCATTCCACTGTCACTGAAACACTGCTTTAAAAGGGTTTTGTTGAGGTTTCGGACCTGTCACCTCCCCCATCGGCTATAGCGCCTCAGAACACAAAGCAAAAGTGAGTTGATTCATAATGGAAAACAGGTAACATTCGTCGCGATGTCCTCTCCATATCGATCGCAAAACGATCACGGGGATTATTCAATACACTGAGATTATTTAGCTCAATGTTTTGATGCATTCCTCGGCGCTTATCTAATATCAATGGAACGCGGAACCAAACTTTTGTAATCGTTTTGTAGTTTCTTCACAATACCTAACATATAGTCATACGTTTGCTATGTTTTTAATGAGTAAAGTTTTCGTCGCTAGAAACAACGTAAGTCCTAACTGAGATGTGAAAGCGAGGTCCCAACACCCTCTTGACGCAAACCTCTTTTGATTCAGCCCTCAGAATATTTTAATAAGTGGGCTCTATTGTCCCGCCCTTATTGTTGACTATTTTGAACTAGCGAGGTCAGCATTACAGAGGGGTAATCAAGAAGGTGGTCGAAGACCATTCTTGTGGGGATCGGGAATAAAAAAGCAAACAATTTATCGTTTCTGCTTTAAAGTAACTTTTGTTTCTTAGCCATATATTCTAGTAATATTGTAATTATAACAGATTAAGTTCACCAGCTAATGGTGCACCAGGGTAGTCTTTGTAATCAACTGCATTTGATATTGCCACTTTTGAGGTACAGTAATTTTATGCAGATAATATACTCTGGATTTCAGTCGTGCCAAATGAAATCCAATAGGAGAGTACTGCTCAGAACCAAGTTCCATCGCACAAAGACGGGACATTTTAACTAGCACAGTACTAGATTGTAAAACCCGTTTTTGGCGTAGCAAATTTGCAAATTCCCACAGGGGGTTACTGTACTTTTACTACCTGGGTTTTACTCCGGCGCCCTCCAATTTTTTTTATTGGGCCCAAAATTTATTTTTTGAACCCAAAATTTTTAAGAGGCTCGGTGACCTATCTCTAAGTCTCTATTCAACGAGGGGCCCCAAAATCAGGACAAAAACCGTCGGAAAAATTTGCTCCGCCGCATGCTTGGGGATTGGGGGGATTTCAAAAACATTAACGTTAAACAGCGGCCCCTCACCTCATTCCACTGTCACTTTAAAAAAATGCTTTAAAAAGGGGTTTTTTGTTGAGGTTTCGGACCTTTCAAAATCCCACTCGCATATTACGCTGGGGGAAAACAAAGCAAAATTTAGTTGAAAATTTATTTAAAGGAAAAAAAGGTAACTTCGTCGCGAATTTTCCTCTCCCTACGATCGCAAAACGATCACGGGGAAATTTTTAAAACACGAATTGTTAAACTAATGTTTTTAAAGCATTCCCCGGTTTATTGAAAAATTTAAAAGGAACGCCCAACAACACTTTTTTAATCGTTTGTTTATTCAAATATCAAAATATCGTCATAAAATTTTTCTATGGTTTTTTTTGAAGTAAATTTTTGGGGCCCCTAGAAAAAAGAGTCATCCCAATTGGGGGAAAACGAGGTCAACCCTCTTTACCAAAATCTTTTTATTTACCCAAACAGAATATTTTAAAAATGGGCCCTTTTTGGTCCCGCCCCTTTTTGTGCAATTTTTAAAAGCGGTCAGCATTTCAGAGGGTAAACAAAAGGGGGTCAGAAGACAAATTTGTGGGGGTCGGACAAAATTTACGTTCTGCTTTTTAAATAACTTTTGGTTTTTTACCCTAATTCTAGTATTTGTAATTATAACAAGAGTCCCCATAAAGGGGCACCAGGGTATCTTTTGTAATC
>CM067347.1:29645485-29932985 GCA_034190875.2 Urechis unicinctus
TGCAAATAATGCTTATTCAATGGCAGTTATCTTAGTTATAAGGCATTGAGACACATTGAGACTTATCTCTAAATTCCTACTCATTGCATACTGAGTGGAGTAGCTGATGTGACAGGATCACATCGAGGGCTAGGACGAGGCCGGGGAGCCGTGTTAACCACGCAAGAGAGCCTGTACCACAGCCTTAGCATTCAGGTTCTTAAGGTCAATGTAAGTCTGACCAGTTCCAACAAATACAATCGGCTGGCCTGTGGTGTATGTCATGGAAATGGCTGCCCCAACCTACACAAACAAGCAACAAAACCAGGGTAATATAGGGATTATCTTTGACATCATACTGTGAAGGCATTCTGGGAGGATTGATCAGGATATCTGAAGTGCAGATATATATACGGCTACCTTATCATCAATTGTGTCGAATTTGGTGAGTAGGATTCCATCAATGAGTCGGGGATGGTCCACATTGGAGTGGTCAGCAAGAGCTTGGTTGAACTTGGTCAGCTGGTCAACAGCCTCATTGCCCACCAGAGCCTCGCCAACAAACAGAACCAGATCCGGCTGGTTCACCTTAATCAACTACCACACACAAGGAGGAATGTGCCAATGATTGGTGGCACACAGGCAAGGCAAAAGAAAGCTTTCATGTGTACATGATCTTAGTACTCAAAATGCTCCAATTCATTGGCTGCCTGAAAACTATCATCTTTTGCTATCCTCCTGATATAGTGAAGTTATCTCATCCACCACATAAGAGTACTCCAAACTAGCAGTGAAGGTGAGTGAACTGTGAGGAAGCTCGCCTGTTGACACTCTCCTACTAGTTCAACTAGGGAAGAACATATTGGTGTGATGGAATACATACCTTTGCCAGAGCCCTCATCAGAGGCTCATTGTCCTGCATACGTCCTGCTGTGTCAATCAGGACAACATCATTTCTCATGCCCCGAGCTGGAAACACAGACAGATGATACTCATACATAACGAGATGATGGCGGCAAAATCATCAATTCAGCTGATATATAATACAAACAAACAGATCGCCTGTCAATTGAGCAACAATTCTGAACAAGAACTGATTGAGGACCCCAGCATATATTGAATTACTGAAGTTGCTAATGTAAGCTCAAGCTGGGCTTGATGACACTGGAGCAGTTGTTATCCCAGGTAGCTCTCTCTATCAGGTAGCCCAACAATAAACAGTCACCTCTCCCACAGTCAGGTAACCCAGCAATAAACAGTCACCTCTACCACAGTCAGGTAGCCCCACAATAAACAGTCACCTCTACCACAGTCAGGTAGCCCCACAATAAACAGTCACCTCTCCCACAGTCAGCTAGCCCCACACAAAACAGTCACCTCTACCACAGTCAGGTAGCTGTCTGGTAGCTCCACAATAAACAGTCACCTCTACCACAGTCAGCAAACCCAACAATAAACAGTCACCTATCCCACAGTCAGGTAGCCCCACACTAAACAGTCACCTCTCCCACAGTCAGCTAGCCCCACAATAAACAGTCACCTCTCCCACAGTCAGCTAGCCCCACACTAAACAGTCACCTCTACCACAGTCAGGTAGCTGTCTGGTAGCTTCACAATAAACAGTCACCTCTACCACAGTCAGCAAACCCAACAATAAACAGTCACCTCTACCACAGTCAGGTAGCCCCACACTAAACAGTCACCTCTACCACAGTCAGGTAGACCCACAATAAACAGTCACCTCTCCCACAATCAGCTAGCCCCACAATAAACAGTCACCTCTCCCACAATCAGGTAGCCCCACACTAAACAGTCACCTCTACCACAGTCAGGTAGCCCCACACTAAACAGTCACCTCTACCACAGTCAGGTAGACCCACACTAAACAGTCACCTCTACCACAGTCAGGTAGACCCACACTAAACAGTCACCTCTTCCACAGTCAGGTAGCCTTACAATAAACAGAGTGACCACTCCGCCTCTACTCACCATGGTAGATGGCCTCCATGGCAATACCAGCAGCATCCTTTCCGTAACCCTTCTCATAGAGCTGCACCACTTTGTCTCCACCGTGGTCTTTAGCAGGATGCAGGGCGTTGATCTTACGAGCGTGCGTTCTCAGCTGCTCCACAGCACCGGCCCTGAATGTATCACAGGCTGCGATCAAGACACGCAGTCCATTCTCAACCAGCCAGAAGGCCACCTGCATGCCCAACATACCGTCACTTACGTGGCCACACACATCAAATGACATCACAGCACATCCATACACCTTATTAACCATGAATCATAAAATGTATGGATAACATGAATGTAAATAGATTGAGTCACGATGGCATTAACTCAGTCTAACGCTGAGCCCAAACAAATTAATGTCCTAAGACAGCATATTATATAAACTGAGAGGGATGTAGAGTGAATGACCTTGGCCAGGTTGGTCGACTTGCCCACACCATTGACGCCACAGAAGACGATGGTATAAGGCCGCTGTTGCTGCTTGGCTTCCATAGCATCTCGGAGTATGTCTATACGGCGACGAGGAGACAGGATCTGGACGCAGGCATCGTTCAGAGCCGCCTTCACTGTGGCTGCCACAGCTGTACAAACACGTCATAGTCTATTCAAGAGCTAGTTAATACAGGGATGCCAACAGGTTTTTGTAAAAAAAAAGGGGAAAATTTGCCGGGGGATCTCACGAAAAAGGAAAAGCCCCCCCCCCCCCCCCCCCCAATTTTTCTCCTCGGATTTGCATTGAACTCAAAAATGGTCCTGGCGGCCATGAAATCCGCGGATTTCTGCGGATCTGCGGAAAATTGGCGTCCCTGTTCATATGACTGTATATGTCGACGGCATATCAATCAACCCAATGACAGCATTTCACTACTCAGCATAGTATATTCAACTCATGCATGCATCCCAATCATGAGCACTCACTGTTGAACGTTCCTAGGACTCGGCCCTCTAGTCTGGTTGAGACAGATTCACACAGCTTCTCCGCAATGTCAGCAGCCACGTTCTTACCTAACGCAACAACCAACTTGATCAATAGCACATTAAACTTACTTCTTCACACACACTTCTTCTACTCATAATGAGAACCCAATGCTACAATTTGATAGATCTATATTTTTTAGCAATTTACCTATCAGGTGATATCGCATTTGGCTAAGAACAGGTTTGACGTCTTCAGAAGTAAGGGTTTTTGAGCCGACCAGCCCTCGAAGCCCTCCAAGGAAACCAAAGGCACTGCCTCTGTGTAAACGAGAACGCCAATCACAACACCTACTTTAATATCAGGTTAATAGAAAGATGGCTGAAAATAGCTATTCTGTTACAATATCATATTCTAATGCACTACACTGATATATATATATATATATATATATATATATATATATATATATATATATATATATATATATATATATATATATATATATATATATATAAAAGTGTGTATTTAGAAAGACGTAGAAAAATGGAATACCACTATATTCACATGATCAATATAATACATTGTCTATGACATAATGCTCCAGCTCATGACACACATCATAAACCTTGAGTAGCTTACGTTTTAGCCTTGCCTGCATCTTTTGGAGGTCCCGATGGGGGTGAGGTAGTAGTGGGACTGGGAGGAGGTGCCTCATCCTCAGTATCCTCCTCCACCATATCCCTCAGGTCACCGCGACCCTTCCCAACCAACGCCAGCTACTCAAACCCACACAAACCAACCAGAGTCAGTCAGCTATATATGCATAACAACTTGATTCCTAGAGCATGCCATTAAACTTGTGCTTTCAAAGGATGATACAAATTATATTCCCTCAGGGACTGACATTCTTATGTGACCAGAACATTGTTCAGTTCCATTGATACTATGTCTACTTCTGGTTACAGAATTCCTTGAGCAGCTGTCATTGCTTACCTCCTCTGCATTGGGAGTTTCATCACTTTCGAGGGAGGCAGGATCATTGTCCATCGGGTTGCTGTGGTCCAAGTTGATATCTCCACGACCAGCTTGACCGTCCCAGATCCGCTGCTGCTTGGGTTTTTTCCTATCCTCACTTTTAGTAGCAGGACTGTAATTTCACAACATAAAAGTACAACCTGTCCTAGATACTAATATAAAATGCACAACATGTCATTTTTCTAAGATAACAGGTGTGATCAAACCTCTTATCAGATTTTGTTTTTTTGCCCTTGCCAAACCGACGCTCCAGGTTCTTCTGTATAGTGGCTTCATCCAGCTGTCCATTGCTCATTGTTTGCCCCGATGAAGTAACTGGTGCCTTGGTAGCAGCTGCACTGGGCTTGGGAGATGGTTTTTCAACGTTTTCCTTATTGTCAGAGCCTGGTTACAAGTCATATTGGGTCAGATTATAAGCATTACAATTAACATACATTATAGATGCGTTAGGGGCGAGTGGCATTTAGAATGCATGAGAATTTCTTTCTTGTAATGACTGTGTTCCAAAGAAACATCTCGATGACCGGCAATATGTTCTCAATTGGAATTATCGCCGAACCTTTTCCTTTCTTTTTGCTTGGTTTTTCATCTGTTTTATTCTCAATCATGGAGGCCACAGATTTCTTGGATTTGTGGGATTCCTCAAAACTCCTCATGGGTCTGAACATCAACAACACCAACCACTGCTACAATTGTATTCACATTCATGAAGCATTGATGCTGTTAGGTTGTCAGCACAGATAATTGATGGGAATGGAATGGTCTGGAAGCCATGGTCATGGGAAAATTGTGTACACCAGCCATTTATGCTACAAGCAAGTAAACAAGTGTGCACTTAAGTTTACCTTGGAGCCTTTGCCTCCTGCTTGGATGCATTTTCTGCATTTTTCAAGAGTCGCTTAAAATCTGTATCGAAACCACTAAAATTTCCCATCAATTTCCCCACTGACAAGTCATCCTTATATTTGTTTCTGAACTCAATTTGAATATCATCCAAAAACTTGTCGACATAGGCCAGACGTAAACTGTTCTGGAATGCCACCTGCAACAATACATCACCTCAAACATTCTCTCCAAAATACCGTTAATTTTAACACGGTCATAAAAAACATAAGAGCCGTATTTTACCAAAACAACTAACACTTTGTGACTCACCACAAATATCAACTCAAACTCATTGTCAAGTTTGTATTTCAACGCAAGCTTGTCATGAGCAAAATGGTTGGTTCCACCCCGCTCCTGCAGCAAATCAACGCTCCAGAATGAGGAAAACAAACAAAACAGCTATGACCAAATCCAATATTAATAATATCAAACTTTGATCTTTGACTTGGCGAATCAGCAATCATTATTACAGCTAAAAGTGAGGGAGTAAAGAGGACATTTATTAAAAACCTTCATTCACTATTACTTTTGGTAATGACAGTCCAACAGCGCTCAAAATGGCTGCTCGCCCTCTCGTCAGAGGTGATTTACTTTTGATTTGGGAGACTACAATTTAGAAATTTGAGCATAACAAATGCCCATACATTCGTCTTGGGCCACCAATTTCAGTTTCCGCAAATATATTACTTTATGGCAAGTTCTTGTGGTTGATTTAATTTGCCCATATCCCTTGAAAACATTGACAAAGAAGCCGATAAGATTGCGAACATTTGTCACGTCACATGTATCCAATGATTGTCTTAATTTTCATTGAAGATAATCATTGTCTGTGCCAAACGTATACGGTCATTATTCGTCCGTACATTATACATTTATTCAATTGTAGCGGGAAGAAGCATGCGCTTCAAACATGCCGGGAAATAAAGATAAGACGTGCCATCACGTCCTGAATAGCTCCTAAACACTGCTCCTGTTCAAGTCTAAGGCCACTCGGCCTGTATTGCCTATCTATCTTCCCAGTGGCCTGTTGTTATTGACCACCACTGGTCTCCTTCATACATTTTTCTGAAGTCATGTCAGGCAGGCAATATCAAATTTGGATGGTTATTTAGACAAAGAAATATCTTAAAACAACCTTGGAAACTCTCTATTATTCCTGACAGTTGTGGAATCACTTTGTATTCCTATATATAAATGTATGAGTCCAACAAGAACACAGCAATCATATCGTCACATCTCAGCATGTGGTGTTTAGCTGACCCCAATATGCCTAAGTTATACATATGGCTTACAAAATTTTGTGAAAGAAATGTTTGGATCTCCCATGCTATAAATAAAAAGTGTATGCACTTTGCAATTAGGGTTTTTGTTTTGACCTTTGAAAAATATTCTGGGCAGATGAAAAATTGTCTGAGCAGCTGCATTTTATTAACTATCTGTGGGGTTGGAATGGTGCAAATTTTCTTAGCCATAACCTCAATATATTTCAAGCCAATCATTAGATAAGTTATGGGTCTGCATGACTAAATTATACTTAGGGCCACCAAAATTATATACTTAGTGGCCTAAATGCAAGCTTTTGGACCAACAAACAATTCAGCTGAGTTCTAGCACTGGTCAGTTACCCGGGCTATTTTTATGGCTTTTTTTCAATGTGTCTGTATCGATACATTTTCCAGCTATAGGGCCTAAACTCAAACCTAACTAAACTGTGGAGCAAAGGTACGTATTGGGAACTGGAAAGCATTACATTTTCAAGCTATAGGGCCTAAACTCACCACTGATTTTGCAGTGATTTACAAGCTTCTGATGGGCATAAAACTTAGCCTCCCTTGTTAACTGTACCTACTGGGCAACATATACCATTTTCACCAAGAAATATTGAGCTGCAACTGATTCAGAAGGAGAGGCGAGTTTAGGACCATTGGTGAGTTTAGGCCCTATAGCTCTAAAGAGAGCAAACCATGACATAGACCCTCAAACCTAACTAAGCTATGGAGCAAAGGTACGTATGGGAAACTGTAAAGCAAAACCATAGACACTGAAATCAGTGGAGATTTTCAATGGCAGTTGACACTGATTAATCATTCATGAGAAGCATGCATTAAAATGTTGAAGAGAATTTTTCACTTTCTGCCAAATTTCAACGATAATAATATCAAACAACAAAAGATACAAATATATCTCCATGAATGCAGTTCAGATCGAGCAACATCATGATCAATGAGAAGAGGCATGAAGTACATGCTCGTTATAGGTAATATGGAGTCATCTCGGTTTGAGATGGTGCCTCATTATCAGGGATTATATCTCGGTAATAGGACAGTACATTTCAATTGAGGTCGGTAAAGTTGCAGAGTAAAGCCTCACCTTTACTATAAAAAGTAGTCCCAACTCCAACCGATAATTTGCTAGATTTCCAGAGATTATAGAAAGTAAGGATCCCGCATCTGGCGAAGCTTTTGTGCATGAATTTAGCCACTTCACTTCGATTAAAAGGCTGTTAGTTTGCTCTACGCACGTGCTTTTGCCATTTTGGAGATGGCCCCTTGTGTTTATAACTCTCAACCAATCGAAAACATGTTAACATATGCACCGAAGAATATTTTATAATAGATGATGTGATTTGCTGGTGCAATGAGTTTTGCTTTGTAAAAGTCACTTCGATCCAAGGGTTTTCCTTCCATCAATGGGCATCACTTCAATCGGCTGTCGTCCCCTACCTGAATAATGCTACTGCTGTGGTCACCACATACAGATATTCACATCTAAACAACTATTAATACAAAAATTTTGGGGCTATTTTCAGTTTCCATCTGAATGAGTAACATTCATAGATGTGATAACTCATTATTCCTATGTACATATTGTGTGTGTATCGTGTATGATCTAAACTGATTTTTTTAATAGCGTTGACCTTGATCATTGCAGAACGCAGGGCAAGCGTATCAATGTTACAGCAAGCTCAAGTCGGGTGTGGGCGACTTTGTGACTGGGAGTAACTGGAAACTACCTCTTTCGAACTAAGTACGGGAGTGATGCATGCACTCCCTCTTAGTCTGGCGTCCAACGCATATTCCCGGCATAAGTCAACGGAATCATCAAGAGTTCCGCTGCTTTACCTAGTTTTAGCTTATAAAATCAATTTACCAAACATTTATAGGACGAGAAGCTGAATTTCAGCAACAACAGTATCCTGTGAATAAGTATTTTGGCCTAAAACACACCAAACAGTAATATCTGAGCCCGACTTGGCAACATGGCGGCGAGGCGGCGGAAACTGACCAGCGGGAGGATACACCAATTGGAACATAGGCGAGACAGCTCACAAGACGCAGGTTCACAGGGACTATTTGTGGCACGAAGCTAAAAGCTAAAATGACCTTGTCTAACATGTAGAAAAGGCCACTAACATTCGCTGTCGCACAAATATCACACCGAATCACGAAGAAAGCAACGAAAACCTGGGGAAAAGGCGACAGGAATTATCAGCTAAAGTTTTTGCCTATGTTCTCACCGCCTTATTTACATCGGAAGTTTCTGGGGCTGTCTGGGATATCGTCCTCCGCGCTTGTATTTCGGAAGAAAATATCACCGGTAAAATTGGAAAGTTATCGAAAATATAGTTTTCCGCAGACGATAGGAATATGAAACATTATCTCGAACCGAATTAGATAATAACTTTCGACACTGATCTCCCGAAACTCTTCAGAACATGCATGTTTCGTGAAAAAAGTGGTGAGTTCTGGGTTGATCGAATGCATCGACCAAAAAATTTTGCTTAAACTGTTGGACCGACAAGGTGATAAATAGAACCTGACGTTGGTCTTTTGGGCTACTTTTGGGCTACTGGAAACAGATGGAACGGTAAAACGATTGGAAACACGAGAACTCACAAAAAATTACCTGTAAAATCACAGTTTTAATGAGAGCATTTACTGAAGATGTAAAGTTTTGAGCAGTGCCCTGGAAATACCACAGGACTATACCACCCTTGCTCAAAATAGTGAATAAGTCAAGCATGTTTCAGTCTTCCGTGATATTTGTTGTGAAGTGTAATGACACGTTGAGATGATTCGGAAATGACGTTTTCCCTGTCAACTACCGTAGCTACAAGAATTGGCGTGTGCAGTGTATGCGGGGCTGGAGGGGGGGGGGAGAAAGTGGGGCTGGGGACCATCTTGGAATCAAAACACAATAACAAAAAAATACTTTCTCTCAGACAGCGTTAAAAATATTGCAACTCCTGATCTTTCAAATCCGCATCCAATCTTCAAGAATGACGGATAGTTTTTGTGGTAACAAATCCAGAAGATGAAATGTCCACTTCCATAGCAAGTTTCGTTCGAAAGCTGGCGGATTTGAAGAACAAGTGTTCATTGGATTATTTTAACCACATCAAGTTCTATTCAGGTTTACAATAATTCTTTAAATATAGAGCATCATTAAATATTTATATGATATCAAGGAAACCCCATAGTCCACCTTGTTTACAATACTCTCTCGAAACAACCCCTACAACTTAGTGCGATTTCTACTTAAACGCCCTAGTTTTCGTTTTTCGCGTAGTACTTTACGTATCTAATGTTTGAAAAGCATTTGCCAGTCTTTCCACGTCTAATGCATTATGCAAGTTTGATTCAAAAGTATCAGTATTAATCACTCTGAAGTTTATCATCATCATCATCGTCGTCATCATCATAGTCAATAAATTTGTCCAACATTACGTAAACAGCATAACCTATAGGCTATATGACTAGGACTAACCCTTGAAGGACACCGTTTATTACATTTGTCCAGTCAGATGCAACCAAAATATTTATCAATAAATTACTTTCTATGTAGTTACAAAAGGACAATAAGTAATTCCAATGAGTTATCAAAATTGAAGATACATCGCGCTCTATGAATTCATTTGATTAAAGTTTGTTTCATTTTTGAACGGGCATAGTTTGGGTTTACTTTACTTCCTTTGGGCCTCTACGGTAATAAGATAAGGCCGCACAGCTTTTAATTTTGCGTCCACATTCGCAAAATATAGTGCAATTTGCTTCTATTAATATATGTGACGATAACTTTCGTGACCGATGAAGAAACATTTTAGTTATATTGTTATGGTTTTAAATTCACCAGTGAGAACAGTTAGGACCTTGTTCTCTGAATAATTTTTTTTCATCGCGACCTTCTTTCTTATACTATGTGAAGCGGTCACTGGTCGCCATCTTGTCACATGTTCAGTTTTCCTCTCATGTGACCTGTTGTTTGGCCCCGTGATCAAACTCGTTTTCTGGCAAATTCAAATAAGGAGCAAAGCCTCACATGGATACATTTGAACAGGCTTTAGACACCGGGTAAGTTAGTTTTATGAGAACGCTAAACAATCTTATACATGGCCGTACAAATAATGCCTTGTCAAATTCAAAACCGAGGTCGACTGATGGCTTATCCGTGTCATTGAAATCGATTAAACTGTTAAAGTTCGTGTCTCGTGTAGACACTTTATTCACAGTCGCAGTGATGTTACAGTTGCATTTTAAGTTCTTCACTGGCCCTGGCTTCTATTTTGGTAGGAGGAATCTTGCTTTCATCTGATCATATTCATTCACAAAGTCAAAGGTATTGTGCGGCGTAATTTACTTGTCACAAATAGAGAGTCCGCTCTCAAAATCGGACGCTTTTCCGCACAGGCGCTCGGTTACCGATGCCGAGCGCCGAACCGCTACATATATACAACAAGGTATGAAATCAATAGCCCCTGCCGTCTCACACTTACCTCATCCGCACGTGTGATCAGCGTCTTTCAACAAGGACATCATACATTGTGATTAGTGTTTCTGATGCTCATGAGTGACATGACATTAGTCAATGAGCAGAATTTTTTCCACAATTAAGCATTCCCCCCTTCAACGATTAACTTTGAAGCAGCAGGTATTTCACGTTTAATCATGTGCAGCAACAGCGTGTATAGGTTGCACCTCCTGTTTGATTCAAAATTTGTTTAAAATGTTGTGACATACACAAGTTAATAGGTAGTTTATGCTGTCATGCATGTGTATTGTCAGACCAATAAACAAGATAGGATGCAATGTACTACCTGACCCCATTATTCTTTCGGCCCCCAACAAACGCACACATACATGCATACACTTACAAACACATACACCCACCACCTCTCTATCACTCCCAAAAAGTTTCAGTTAGATTTACAACTTTTCGGCCACTCGGGACATGAAAACTAAACCAATTTAAGCAAATGAAATTCACCCCTTTCAACTTGTACCAGACTAATTGTTGTCCAATTTACATTAACCTTTATAATCCTTTTAAGTTGATGTTCTAAACGGGTCAGTTTCCAAATTATATAGTCCTGGTTTAACGTGTACAACACTTTGATGTAAACATTCCAATCCCGTCAATTATCATAACAAGTAACATATACTCGTTTGATCTCCAATTAAAAGCTCTTGAGTCAGTCTGAATGACCCCAAGCACCCGACTAGCCAATCACAGCTCACTACATCTATCCATCCCCATCTTTCACTATAAATACGGCAGCATCAGACTCACCAATATAAGAGAACATACGGAAACACACACATAAAATTCATACGGAGAGAGAGACAGAAAACGTATGAGACAACACGGTCAACTCAGAGAAAATACTACGAAGGAGCGTGCCAGTCAGCGGAGACAAATAAAGCGCCAAAGAACTTCATATTAAGTCTCGGGTATTATCTTTAAGGGCATCAACCCTCATACCTACAATAACGTCGGCGACCTAAGAATAATCGTCTCTCGTCTCTCATCACACACCCAAACTTAACTACGGTGACCCTTGATCATAATTCTCCCAATTGGCCATATGTACACAAAGCATTGCCATGACCTAGTGGCCTCCTATCTGTCTGTATCAATGGTTTCACAACTACTTTTCTAAGATGTCACAGTAATCATGTGGATGCTGCTGTAGCGTGGCAAGCTTCACTGGGCTTGAAGCTTATTTTGCATAATTGCTGAGTTAATAGGGATAACAGGATGGGAGGGTGACTGGCCAACATGACAGAGTATAAACGCCAAACATGTGCAGTAGTCTGGCATTCCCATTAAACCAAGCCCTGTGCGGTAGATTATACAAAAATATCTAATAAGCCCTCACAACTGTGACATTTTTCATTCAATATTGATAGCTTTTGCACTCATCTAAAGAGCCATAAAGAGAGACAATAACCTTACCAATCATCAAATTTGTCACCTTATTTGATAATGAATTATTGATAGTTGGCCATGTCAGGGGAGTTTGCTATAGTAAAGAACTTAATAAAGCCTTGTTCTTCTGAATGATTTAGAATAAGTATCAGACTCAGGTTTATACAAATGGATTCACTTTAATAATATCATTGGGTCAACCTGATGTGTTTGTGTTGGTTGTTCCTGGTACAAAGGTGCTTCTTTAGACTTTGAATTTATAATTGAATTTTTTTACAGGCAATACCTCAGTGGCTCATGGATTGTTTTTGTTTTTGTCATTACAGACAGGTCAAAGAGGATGAGGAAGATAATGTAACTCTGGCTCATGATGGTAAGCATTTTGAATACAGATTAATCAATAAAAATATTTTTAGTTTTTTTCATGAGTGACTTTGGTCTCCTAAGAGCAAGAGAGACAGATTTTAAAGTTCTTGAGTGTATACATGTTGAAGATTCTAACTCGAGTCATAGTCATGTCACTGGGGAATGTGGTTGTTATGATAATTTGATAGCTTATAGATCAAAGCCTGCATGATCTATGACAGATCACTTAACAATACTTTCAGATGCGTTCACATTCCTTTTTGTTGCTCATGATTAGTGGATAAAGATAGCACTGCATCAGCCTTGGCAGATCATATTTCCTTGCTTTGTCTGTCAACTTTGAAGCTCCCCCTCCCCACACCCCAGCCACCACTTCCACTGTCTATCACTATATGTTTATTCAAACTCCGTCATCACCCTGATATATGTCACATGCTGATGAGATCACACTGGTAATTTGACCTCCTTTGCCTGCTTTGGAAATCCATGACATACCGTAAACCAGGAATACATCAATTTTCCCATTTATTAACAAAGCACTTGCAAGCCTGTTAAGCTGTGTGGTGACATGTGACCACCCTCATATTTTATCCATATGCATTGCTATACAATTCTGTTTGGCGTGTTGTGCCAAATTCAGGTCACATGACACCTCAGTATCGGCTATCATGTGACCTTTAATGACTGCTGTTGTTGCTGAAGATTTGTTGACTTGATGTTGGATGTTGCAGACGGTGATGAGCATGGGGCTATAGCCAGTGTTGTGACCTCACAGGGTACACTGGCCATAGATCCTTCAATACAGTACCAGCTGCGAGCTGACACAGGCCACAGTATGTATCCTCACTCTTTGCTTCTTGCTAACTAGCCATTCATCCATGGTTTTAGTGTTCGCATGAAAATATCCCCATTCAACTTAGCTATATAGGAATGGATACTGAACATTGAATTGAAGTTGTGATGTGCAGGGTGGTGAGTGGTATTGGTAAATATATTTGGTGTGGATCTTACTCAGGTGGCCAGGTTACATATCGCGTTGTACAGGTGACTCAGACGGAGGATGGTCAGGCCCAGGTGGTGGCAGGCTTACCCAATCAATTAGCTCAGGTAAGGTTCAATTACCAAAGCCTTTGTATGCAGTAAAAAAAAATTGCCCCCATTCTTCAATTGTATTGTTGACCTTTGTATGTTTGATGAGCACTGAAGCAGAGTAAGTAAGAATTAAGTACCACTCAGGTAGTGAGAACTGTCTGTTTAATGGAGGAATTGAGAGTCAGTTTAGTTGAATGAAGATAAACTAGCCCATGTTCCATCTAATTCATTATGTCTTTTTGCAGAACATGGTACAGAATCCGCAGTCACAGAGCAATAATTTTGAGGTACATTATGATTACTTAGTCACGATTTGAAAAAGGGTGGGGAAGCAATGTGTTACTTTAATGTTTGTATTCTCCAATTTTGCATCGGCTTTTGTGTACTTTATAATGCTACCTCATTATAATGATGATGATACTGAAAGTGATAGTTTATTTCTGGCACCAGACCCATAGTGTAACAAACATATGAAATATACATCATTAAGTCACATGGGTCCAAATAACACCAAAATAAACAGTGTAACATTCATTTGATTGATATTAAAAACTTGTGTTTTAAGAGGGAATATTTTAGGAAGAGTGAATGTTCTATGTGCATCTCATTGTCAATATGGAGAATGTTGCACTCTCTTGAGTACTTCAATATGGGTTATTGGGCTTTGGTATATTCCTTCTAACAGAGGTTTGATTTTAACAAAGAAAAGGAATGTGATTGTAGGTCTGCATATGATTGTTTGGCTTAAGTTTGTGAGTAAGTAAAATATACTGCTGTAATTTCAAGGAACATGGATTGAGGGTATGGTTGGTTAAAATATTATTTTGTTTAAACAAATCTCTTTTGGCTCTGTAGTACATTTGTTGTGTGTGTGTGTGAAAGCAGACAGCTGTGATGCAGAGTCCATTCAGTAATGGGGATAGTCCATCTCCCGACACACTAGCCACCACTTCCGATGGTCGCTTCACCTTTGTGCCTGGAGCTGGGGGAGATGGTCAGGTAGAAGCCCTTGGTGGGGCTGGATTCAGCCAGGTCTCCACAGCCAGCGACTCACAAGGTAACCTGTTCTGTGATACTTCATCATTATACGTGGTCAGTTGTTCAACAGGTGTAATGCTGGTTGATCAATAGGCATGGTGATTTATTGCAGTCCTCGGGTCAGTTTTCATTGTGTTCTTTCCTGGTGTTTTCAGGTCAGCTGTATGTCATGATGTCACCACAGGATGTGCTACAAGCTGGAAATCAGAGGTCTATTGCCCCCCGTACAGGTCTGACCCCCAGGATAGAAGGGGGTCGGTCGACACGCGATGATCGGCGTCGAGCAACACATAATGAAGGTCTCCTCCTTCTTCTCTTGCTCACAGCAAATCACACATGCAATTTCTATCTATATACTCGATGATCAGCTTTAATCCAAACTCTACTCATATCGTATCATTGTACAATAACTTGCAGTTGAGAGGAGGCGCCGAGACAAGATCAACAACTGGATTGTTCAACTTTCCAAACTGATCCCCGAGTGCTCTGCTGAACAGACAAAAGCTGGTCAAATAGGGGTACTGACCTTAGCGGTGAAAAACATGATAGCTTCCATCTGTCCTCCTGAAAATCAGGCTTGAATGAAATAGTCACATTGTATTATTTTTCTTGCTGTTGTAATGCCTGTTGTACTTATATTATTTGGTTTGCAGAGTAAGGGAGGCATACTGTCCAAGGCCTGTGAATACATTGCCGAGCTTCGTAACACTAATCTGCGCCTTGCCGAGCATTTGAAGGAGACCGAGCGCCTAGCAGTAGATGCTGAAATCACTAGACAGCAGTGTGAAGAACTTAAACAGGAAAATGCCATGTTGAGGGCACAGTTACAACAACATGGAATTGTGCCCCCCGACCTCACTGGCAATGGCTCGTGAGCGTATTACTTCGCTGTGATGCCTCTGGCTGTTCCCATTGCTCTACTCACTCCTGTTGACTGAGCGACTTGTCTGGCAGTAATGTGTGTCAGTACAGAGGCGACCTCTAACAGTTGAATCTGTCTATCACCATTGGATTATCAAGTGTGACATTTGTAGTGCTGTACAGATGTTGATTTGGCTGTTTTTTCCAGCCACTCACCATACATGGTGACATCATATCTTTGTAAAGCAGTATGCTGTGGGCTTCTTGTTGATTGTGATGACTGGGCAGGTTATGTTGATTTGAATAAGTCAGTAATAGTCTTATATAATAGCTGTGTTGATGTTTCTGGTTTTATGCTCTCATTTTACGGTGAAAGCAGCTTCAGTACCATTCACGACCATTTGCCTCTGTGAGAGTAGTATGGTGTTGAAGCTTGCAAGAACTCCAGAGCAGAGGCCTCAATATAAACATAGCCCTCATCTCATACATAACCGAATCCTATCTAATCGTGTCTTGTATTCTCAGACATTTGTTTTGCTATTTTTTTCATTGTAAAGCTACATGATTTTCATAAGGGCTTATTAAAAGTTCCCTATATTCCAATGAATCCCAAGAGACTTATCATTTTTGCAAGTCCTGTGTATCATAGTTTCAGATGTAAGGTCTATTGATATGAAGCATGCATTGTGGTATGAATGAAAAAGGTCGGTTTTTTTTTTATATGTCTATGCAACATACTTTGTAATGTTTATATGGTACGTAACTGTTTCAAGAAATTATCATCTCCCAATTTTCCAAAACTTGTGCGATTATTTTTGCATCTCAATTGTACAAAGAGAGGTAACAAGTGTTGATGTCCCATGGCTAGTAATGTACCTAATCAGTCAGTACAGGTATCTTCTTCAACAACACCTATAATTTCCCTGCCATCCATTTGTTTCACATAAATCATGTTGATGCATGGAATCCATGACTTAATGACAGAAAACACGCAGCTTATATATTTCTTCAACTCGAAAACAGGTTTATTGGAATCGAAATATACTACTATATAATAACTTCACAAACTAATTTAACTGATAACTTGTCCTCGTCTGTTGCTTTGGTTTTTCAGGGTTTGCAGTGATTTCCCATGTTGAGGGACGGTTGGGCTAATGCTTTAAGCTCATTTCCCAAATATTTGTAGCACATGTTTACATTAAATATATTTAAAAAAGAATTTCTTTGTATTGTATTTTCACAATCCTTTGCAGAGAATTATTGCATTTTTTTGCACTGTTGTAACCCACAGATACTTTTCATATACTCTGGTGACTATTATTTGCTAATATTCATTTGGTCAGATGTCTATTTTTAAAACTAGATTATTAATAAAAAATAAATGGTTGAAATCAAAATTCTGAAAAAGGCACTGATATGAAGGCAACTTTCACTTTTCATAACTCTGGGAAAAATCCAGCTTGTTCATGCATCTTTAAAAAAAAAATTAAATGTCTGCACCACTAACCATGTTTCAATGGGTTCATAAATATAATGTTATCTAATGGATGATAAGGTGTTTTATTAGTCAAAATATTTTGTGATGATTTTAATGGACATATTGATGGCTTATACACATGTAACATAAATCTTAACAAGTCATTAAGCAGAGATCTAATCCAATAAGCTACCTATTAATGTGACAGTAATCTTATATCAGTATCACAGACAACAGAATGTAGATGAATGTAAAATATGAATATAACAGAAAGCAAGTGATTTAGTCAGCTTCCTGAACTCACATGCATCAGAAGCTGGTAGTAATATACCATATGATCAAACAGGCTAATGTGCTACAATTAATGCTGGAAGAGTAGTGAGGTAAATATGAGAGTAAAAAGGTATAGATTCTTCTAACTGCAATATCCACATTTTCTTACATGTTAAATAACATGAATATGACAACAAATGATTGTGGAAGACCCCCACCCCACCCTCCCCCACTAACCCATTAGTCACTTCAAATGCTTTTATTTATTTTGCAGCTAACACTAAATAGTCTGTTTCTGAAATTGTTATTTTGAAAGGCCCATTACCTGGAAAACAAGGGACATTAAGGTTAACCTTAAACACTTCAACAAACTTGGCAAAATGCTTGAAATGGTAAGGTAAAAAGAGCAAGTCAACAATTACCTAACAGCTTTCAATCAAATATGAAGCACCATTTGGAAAAATTTTCATTTTCAAGCCATACTTGGTGCTGAAAATGACATGGTGTCCACCACAAGAGAGATGTCAACCTGCTTGCCATGCCAGCTTTAACGCATTCTGAGTCTCAGCTACGTCATTTTAATTATGTTCTGTATCACAGAGTTAACAAGCCACTTTTTCACCTTTGATGAAATATACATGATATAAATAAAACGATCAATAAATAACTAAATCCATCATTGCAAATTAATGCAAAAATTTAATTTAAGGCATCGAGAATAGCTTAAAACTCTGGACAGAAATCAATACTCCAGCTGAATTAAAACCTACTTGACACAGCTATACAGAAATTATGACACATTTAGAAAAGACCAGCAATATAAGTCTCATTAACCAATAATATGCTGGTGACTTAGATATCTCAGCTCTTATCACAAATCTCACCACTCATACACTGCCCCTTATCTCCTTAGTCAGGCCCTACGTCTGGTGCATGAGTGCCACTTTGCGCCTCTCCTCTTCATGTCTCTCCTGCAGTTTCTGGAGGTCAATGACCTCATGTTGATTCTGTTGAGCAAGTGCCAAACCTCTTGTTGTGTTGGTGCGCTGGGTTGCCCTGTAGCTCGAGTTGCCAGCATCCCCAGCAGGACTGGCTGGCCCCCGGCTGGAGGGAGGCTGATCTGGCCTACGCTCTACCACTCTAGGTTTTGGCACATTCTTAGAATATTCAAGTGCCTAAACACACAAAGAACATGCATGAGAGGGATAAAAAAGGATCATGGATTCCACATACATTGTGACATATTCAACATGTAAAAAACAAAATATAAATTAATGTCAAACTGCTAACGCCAAGGTAGGGTGGGGGGAGGCGTTGGCGCAGAGGATTTAGACTTGGATTTGAAGGGATAACCAACATTCATTCATATAAAACTGAGCAAATGGTTTATGGTGATATGACTTTCTTGCTTCAGTATCCACTACAAGATATTGGGACAGATAAAGATAACCTGGGTGGAATGACACTTACCACCCTCCGTCTATCAAGCAGATCAGTGTCTCCATGCTGAAGAGATCTGTTGTCGATAGCACGTGTCTTCACAACTTGTCGATTACGGTCCTGAATCTCTTTTGCATACTCCATTTGTCGTTGCATTTTCTCCTTCTGTCAATATATGTGTGTGGACATTGAGCAATCAAAACAGAGCAACAGCAGCTACACAAAGTCTAACTTCTGCTGAGAATCAAATAACTTATCGCATATCTAAACAAATGAAATATTATAACTATCTCACCCGTTCTTTGTGTGTTTCTGTGTCAATTTGAGGACCTAGACCACCCAACTTGATCTCTCGCTTCAGGTTCTTGTAATCTTTCAGGGTGTAAACTTTGTAATCAATATTACGATTCTGTTGTTTTTTCAGCTGGTCCATGTAGCCAGGTTTCTGCTGAGCTTCCTGATTGCGACTCTCTTTTTGTCTATCAATAGGCCGACCCTATGGTGAAACATGTTTTAAATTCAACAAATGATTAACCAAGATGCTTAAATTCATGGTGGCAGGATATTACCAGTATATCAAGGAGTGAATATACAATGCTTATTAGCTGAGCATGCTGAATTATGCACACCTGGTCTGTATCAGCTGATCCAATCGGAGGGAGGATTTTGTAAGGACTGGACACAGGAGACAAAGGATGGAGATCCTGATATGAGTCTTCATACTGCACCATATATTGATCTGGCATCTGTGATTGGCCCTGAATACATTCCATAGCAAAGTACAAACTATGAAATAAAGCTCAAATACAAGAGTTTCTTCATTTTAGTGAACATTGTGTAAAATGAAAGGCATTAAAATACAACACTTTACTGCAATTTAAGTTTATTCATATTTCTCATCTGATATTACAGCTCTTTTGAGTAATTATTGTGCAGTAAACACCTGTTGTTAACAGGTTATTTTCATTACATGCCACTCCTGCCATCTGCCACTTATTGACAGACCGACCACTGATCGGGTGCAGGGTGAGCTGAGATAGGGTTGTGGGGCAGCACAAGCTGGGGTATGTTGCTGTGCGGCACCATAGCCCTACACACCACGTCAACGGTAAAATCACACACACCTCATATTGACTTCACCATATGCCATAAGGTTCCAATATGTTTACTGTTTGATGACATACCAAGGGGTGTTTGCGTTGTTGGCTTACGAGACGGGAGGAAACCAATCAACCACGACATGGAATGCCCAGTTAGCATTACAATGAGCAGTGTGGTATAAGCTTAGTCAAGTACCCCCAGGGAAATATGCAACAGACTGGTAAACATCCGAGAGTGGATTAAGCTATGCTATTGGGTATTCAAATTGAATCACTAATCCATTGAACCAGACACCACCATGAGAAATCAATGTATTAACTTTAGTGGCTGACCTTGGACCACCAGCCCTATGGCAAGAGCTATGTCATTATGTTAAAATGAAGTTATTAAAGAATATATTCTACTGACCCACGGACATTTCCTTCTCTGCTTTTCAGAACAAAATGACAATAACTACCTATGTGATAAAGGCAATATTCACCCTGTTCATGTTAGGGGTCATGGAGACAAGGCAACATGCTGCAAATATACCTACTTCCAAGACTTTAAAATTGCTTTCAGTTATCACCAAGACAACAATTATGACATTTATATTACACTGAAGGTTAAAGCCTATCTCCAACAGCTAATGATATCTGGGTTATAACTGAAGAATAGCCTCATTCAGTTAAAGCATTAACTGGACAACAATCCATATAGGTCTAGTCAGTATCCTAGGCAGGGCCAGGGCAAGGAAGCATTTCAATTTGAGCTAATGTCTGCACTGGGTGCTATATAATATGAGATTCAGTTCTCATACAAGCTGACCAGAATATCTAAAAAAATACCTGGAATGAGTAGACTTACCGCATGTGTGTGGGTGATCTGCGGATGGTCAGGTTGGTAAGTGCCGTGCTGCGGCTGGTACACAGAGAAAGGTTGCTGATGATGGGCACCAACTGTTTCCGGATAATTCAAATGCTGTTGATGCTGGCCTGGAGGTCTGTAGTTGCCCTGAAGTTGAGGTTGGGCGTAAGTGTTTTGGATGTGAGAAGGAGGGGGCTGGGTGAAGGCCTGAGTTCTGAGTTGGGGTGGAGGTTGCTCTCGTCTCTGCTGTACAGGCATTAGAGGCATCTGTGTAGGTGAGGCTTCCCGAGCAGCCTCCCTCACATAGCCTCCGTGAGCTGCTGCAAGCTGAGGAGGAGGACTGTTGACTTTGAGGTTAATATCCACACTAACCCTCTGACCATCCTCAGTGATGATTGTGTGGCGCACAGGTGAATTTGATCCATCCAGGACGACCTCACCACTGATAGGCTCAGCATAAGCCTGTTGGGCGTGCCCAGACTTTGACGATACAGGCACATAGTGAGGCTTAGGAACTTGTTGCGCCTTTTGCATGTCATTCACCGTGCTCTCACTTTGATAGCGCCGCAGAGCACCTGTCTTCCTTGATTTAGCATTCCCACTTTGACTTGCAGCTTTCTGATTTTTCTGAACAGCCAAGGTCTTTGATCTCATTTGCCAGACATGCTCAGCTGATGTAGGCTTAGCAACTGGACTTTTCTCAGCAGCTATGGGTTTGGATGCGGATGCTGGCATGCTGTGAGGGGTGATATCTTTATTTGGCAACGGCGGCTTCTTGTTGCTAGGTTTCCTAAGCATGGGCTTGGGAACCAATACCTCAAAATCCTTTTTCCGGCTCAACAATTGTCCATATGACTTCTTGGGAGGGCCCTTCAGTATTTGCTTGTTCATTTCAACATAATCCAATTGTTGTCTTGGAGAACCTGCATATGAAATGTCCATTTCAGAGTCTTGAGTGTCCTCTAAGGAGGTCAGCCCTGATTCATCAGCCATGTAGGAATTGGGATGACTATCCTCAGCATTACCACCAGCATAATAATTGTTGTAGCTATCTTGCATGGCACCTCTGGTTTCATTCTCATTATGCATGCCTGGGTGACCTTGTGACCCTTGGGGGTTTGCATCTCTAGGCAACCATTGGGGTTCTGGTTGCTTAGGAAGGGCAGTATTGGCATTAATTGAAGCACTTTGTACAGGAGTGTGACTGATAGGATGAGGAGCTGGAGCCTGGCCACCATTGGGTGATAACACTTGCCCCCCAACTATCATTGGATTTACAGGAACTTGTTGATTTTGCTGTTGCATCATTAACATCATCATCATCTGGTTCTGCTGCTGTTGTTGGGATAGCACAGCTTGCAGTTGTTGCTGTTGGGACAAGATCAACTGATGCTGTTGTTTCTGTACCTCATCTGACAGGGTCTCAGGCTTTGGCCCAAGTCCACCAGACCCCTGGTTATACTGTGTAAACTGCTGACCTTGTGAATTTGATCTTCCTTGATTCATTTTATTTTTGCCAGAGTCATGATACCCTACTGCACCATGATTGCCAGTCTTATATTCTACTGGCTGCGGGGAGTGGTTTCTCTCATCGCTGTCTTCTTCCTCCGATGAGTCTTGTGGATGTGATCCATTATGGGCGTACTCCAGTGAGTCTTTGAGACCTCTTTCATCATCATCATCTGCAAAATTCAGTGGAAATTTGGGTATGGAGACCTGGTCGTCATGCTCTTTTTGATAGTGCAGTCTAGAGAGTAGTTGATTCTGATAGGCATCCTCCTCTTCTAGTGTCCTCCTATCCTCTTCTTCATCCTTATTCAGTGGTTTGAGAGGTGACTGGATGGGATGCACAACTGAAGGGTGTTTAGAGACAGTACTACCCTGACTGCTAGTCTGCCGCCCATCTCTGCTTTTCAGGACATACTGTGCCTGATTCTCTTTACCTCCATGGTACTGATGATTTTGCTTGTCATGGTCATCATATCTCCTGTCCGGATTTTGTTTCAACCTGGTGCTGCTGTATGAACCAGGTTCAGGATGACCGGAAATGAAATCAGAATCTCTTCGTGTTGAACTGACAGCATACACAGCACGGTCCTGGTCATCATCAAAAGCATCTACCTCAGTACTGACAAACTTGAAGTGATCATCATCATCACTGACAAAAGCTGGGGAGCTAACGTAGACTCTTCGGACTGGCTTCTTATCCATTGTGTTTTCTCTTAAAAGCTGAAGTAATGCAGGATTCTGTGTAACTATTTTGCCTGCATGATCACCGATTCTACTGCTAGTGGGTTGTGAAGGAACGTCTGCCATTTTATATAAACCACAACATATTGTTCGAAAGGCAGTGTCTGGTAAAATATGATCACCTGCAAAAATATCAGAATGACATAAACAAACATGGACTGCAAATAAAATGCTATTTTGATCTGTAAATAATCAAGTATATTCAACCGTTTTGTTCAATAAGGTTCAGTTAGATAAGCATTATGTTAATGCAGGGATCACTTGCAAAATTAATTCTATAAAACTTTATGATTCACAATGGCAGCATGACTCGTCCTTAACACAGCACGAGTCTGCTATTCGAGTACGCTTGTTATAAAATTTAGCGCGAACTTGTTTAACCAAATCCTTGTTGGAGTTTACAGGCGCATAATGCTCAGAGCGAAAGGACAGTGCTGTATGCTGTAATCAATACGCCAGTAACAGATCAGATTTGTATTGCTTTACTGGGGGAAAGTTTTATTCCCCGAGCACATTGTTATCTGTTACCAGCTCGTCCTAGTCATGTTGTTGTTTTGACCATCCGAAGAGCAGATAATGTCGGTCTTGGACTACATTGCAAGTCTGCAAGAACTACATCTTTTAGAATATTTCATTTATGTTATATAGTGCAAGTTGGGCAAAATCAACTTCTAAGTTTAACCTTCTTAAGTGAGGAAGCCAGCATGAAAATTGAAGTTGAACGTTTCATCATTGTAGAAGTAGAAATGTTTATACATGTGTGATTGTGCATTGTGTGCAAAAACATTCATTATATATAGGCAGATTTATTACAGAGATTCATTAATTATGGAGTAAGCAGGCAAATTATTAAGAATCATTATTAATTACATTGCAGGAGCAACCTTGCAGTTCAGCATTTTCAGAACTTCTGGATTAGAAGAAATTAAGAAATACCTCTTAGCCAACCTTTCTGTATATAATGTTCCTTTGGTTTGGATGAGTTGGGCGAATAAAATTTATTCTCAAATTCTAAACCATGAAATTTACAATGTGATGTGACTAACAGCAATCAAATGCAAATTCTGGATGAAGAGAAATGTGAAAAATATCACAATAGATAGTCTTTAAGTGTGGCATGGACAATAAGAAACCACCAGAACATTTCATAAATGCTTTATTACGATTGTGTATTGAGAACAAAACTGCAAAATGAAAAAGCGTACAGGTAATACCACTACATAATGAGTATCAGCAGTTGATATCTGTTTTTTTACACACCCAATGAAGTTGCATATCAAGTCTAAGTTTATGCTGCATCAGCCAATGCTCAAGGACTCCTTGTAAAGAAAATGCGGTCATGTTGCTTGTTGCCATCTTGTCTGTGTGTAAATATAGAGGGTATCCAGTCTGGTTAAAGTGGGGTCCACACTAGAGGAACGAATTATAATGAGATACTGCAAAAAGAAATCATAATTGCTGAGACATACAAACCCTCGACATGCATGTTGCTTTGTAATTTGTATAGCTTAAATGTCGATCAAATGGATTGATAAAGTAGTGTGTTTACCCCTAGAACCTACCAGTGGATGTCCCAAAAACAAGTTCTATCAAAACGTACCGTCTTCGTTCTGTCGATTCACAGGAATGATCCACTTTTCCCTTCTCTCCGGGTCTTTCGGAAACTTAAAGAGCGACATTCTTTCTTTCATCATGTTGTGGTTAGAACAACCGAATGCACAGCAACTTTTCGGATGTTTTTATCGACGTTAATAACCGCAAACTAAACCGATGTTGATCGCTGAGTGAAATTAATCCAATACACATTGATTGTTTTCACTGCGCTGCGCGTTGCCAGGGTCGCCGGGAATTCTGGGTGGTGCGAGGTTCCCGGATAACCGAGATCGGCAATGACAAAGCTAATGTTTTGCGAACCCTATTTTGCGATTGCAAAACTAGTGCGAACTTGCCCGTAGCCACGAAAGTGCACTTGGGCTGGACTGGCCTCTACAGCACAGACTTGAGTTGAGAGACCAAAAGTTGTGAGCAGCGCGGACGCTGTCACCTCCCCGAGGCATGGTCACTGGTCACTACACAATCACCGTTGCACTAATACCCGCAACTGACAGTTGCGCGTGCCCATAGGCATAGACTAGTCTATGCCTATGGCCCAGATCGGGCCAGTGTCTATGACTAAGTTAGTAAGTATGGGTACGCGCAACTGTCACAGTGTCAGTTGCGGGTGTTAGTGCAACGGTGATTGGATTATTGGATCAGTATATCATTGTATACTGTGTGTTATGCATATAGATTAGTACTTACACTTATTACTCAATCAATCAAAGCATCGGAACAAACGCGAGCTCATCCACTAATCCTGCCAAACGTTCGTCCGCACCGTGTACTACCATCAAAACATCCGGAAACATCCCACAATCCCGCTAAAGTTTTCACGTCGCCATGACAATAATTTGATTTACTTAGTAGTCAGTAGATGGCGCGTTATTTCATTGGTCCGCGACAAACGTTCGGAGACGCCAGAGGGCACAGCGAAGTTAGAGAAAAGGATGTTTGGTGATACGCATGCGCGAATGCCATAGCGACCGAGCAAAGCTTCAAGATGGAGGACGAAGCGAAAGAACCCGAAATCCAGGATTCTGCGGGTGGGAATCCATGTTGGCCATCGATATCAGATATATTTCATTTTCGTACTTCTATATACTTGAATTATTGAACTGTCGGTTGTTATGATGTTGTCATTTACTTGAGGTTTGGTAGAAGATTGTAGAACTGTTTAAATCACAAAGCTTGCCTCTGACCCGGGGGGTCCGCGGATTCAGTCAGCCGCGGTCGGACGGTAATATAAATATATACACTCAGACGTCCTGAAGTAATGGGATTTAGTATGTCCCACTGGGTTGGACTGACACAGTCTTACTCCAACCCAAAAGCAGCAATGGCGAAATTGGATACCGATCGTTAATTGCATAGTATCCCTATTTTATGGAGGGATGAAATGTTGTTTAACTGCATCTAATACAGTAAACCACGGTGCATGAGAATACGATATATTGTGACTGATTAAACTTATACAGATTAAAAGTATTTTATGCTAATATTTTATGTTTAAAAACTCACTGCCGCCACAACAACATAATTCGTTCAGTGACAGACCATTGACCTAGACCTACAAAACTTTTATAATTGTTTTAGTTCACTGTCCCCAGATCCCAAATGCACAGATCATCTATGAATTATAATTAACGATGCATAATCCTTGGCGATATCCGAATGCTTTTCAACGCTTGTCCAATTCTGCCATTAAATTGTAGATGTTGACTCTGTGTTAGAAATTGGGATATATCAATAAATAAAAGTATGCTATCAGTCATCAACGAGATTCAACATCCAGGAAATAGTAAAAAGACATAAATGGGTCAAAATCTCATTTATTTCCTTATTGGGGGTATGTAGTTGTACATACAGATAGGAGTCATCGGGCTAGTATTGCTACTGTCTATATGAATTAGTTCAAAGAGAGCACTCCTTTGAAGGGAAACATGAACACTCGAGTTGAAAAGTGGTGGTTGCTTACTTGTGGAACATTATGCACTGCATTGTTTAAGTGAATAATAATGATGGATGGCCAAGACAACATCAACAAAACTATCATATATATTCATCCTAAGACATTAGGTGCATAAGGTTGTTGTATGAGAAATATCATAAGAGTGAACTAATATTTAGCTCAAGACATCAGTAGCTTTTATATTACTATCTTAGAAACCATAGTCATGGATTGGCTTGCTTGTCCCCTCAGTTTCAGTCTAACATCTACATTGACCCACAGTCTAAACAGGATTCAGAATCTGTAGCAGGCATAGATCAATGGGAAAATAATATATATCTTTCTGAGGCTGAATGTTGGTGGTATGTTCATAGCCACTTTGTGATCTTTTGGTGGGCCTGCATAGAGCTGTTAAGCTTGCTTATGTGCAGTCACTTTATTTCAGTTTGATGAGCATCATGCCATGGAGTATATTCGTTTGATCAATCAAGTATAGTCACATAGCCACTTAACAATACAGTGTAATAAACTACTAATTATTGGTATTTAGTTTCAAAATAGTCTTATGGAACATGTGAGTTTACCCAGGCGTGTTCTCATTTGGAATGACTCAAAAGTCAACAAGTAATCTCAAAGTAGCAACTCATCTTCTCAAGCAAGAAGCCATGAGAAGATTCAAAGTTGCTCACATGGATGATAAATCTACTTCAGCTGGTGTGCATTCTATTTATTCCATATGAAAAGTCACAGTTAATTTAATATCAACATCACAACTAATGGATTTAAAATTGAATGCTCACAAGTGCACTAATTAACCCCCCACCCCCCGCCACTCCCTCACACCTACCCTCCTGCAGTTTTGGTGGTTTCTTATTTTTACATACTCATACTGGGCCATTAATGGTGCTGGGAAAACTTATCAGATGAAAGATGAGCATGATTTCTGGTTGTTGTGACATTATTGCCACTGTTGATGATAAGGTTTGAATGGATGATTTTGTGATCTCTGTTTAATTTTATGACTGAATCTACATGGATTAAATTTGACTGCATCTATTAGAGCAATCTAGTGAAACCCGGAACAATCATATCAATCTACGAGATGCCACTCACAAGCTGAAGGCAGAAGCTCTGAAGAGGTACCAAGTGAAACATAGGGGGTCTTTGGACAGGCATGAGAAAAATATAGAAGCTGAGCTGAAGACAAGAGGCAGCAGAATACAGAAATCCCCTGCTCCAAGTACCCCGTCTATAGCCGAAGAAGGGTTGCAAGATTTATTGGTTGATGAAGAACTTGCAGATAATGGAGAAATACTGACGTCTGACCAAGAGGGATTGATCTCCCCAGCTCCTGCAACTCAAACAACTCCCAAAGAACATATACATACAATATCAGATGAAGAGTTACCAGAGGAAGACATAGAAGAACCAAATACTGTTGAGCAAGTGGTTCTGCCATCCCCTATAAGAAGCTATGATGAAAATGATGGAGACTCAGGTATGGTTGAGAGAAGAAATAGTGGCAATGATGGTAGGCATGCAAGCAGCAGACAAGATGGAGTATCCTTGGATGACATCAAGCCAAACAGTCCCAGAGATCCACCTGATGATGATGAAGAAGAAGAACTTGGCAGCACTGCCACTGAGGATGAAACAATTCCACTCTCTGTGGGCAGTGTCTCTCCGGTAGACAGCCAACTTGACTCTGATTTCGACCAACAGAACCCTCAAATGTCAAAGAAGCATCCAACATCTTTTGATGTAGAAGACACTGATGCAGACCATAGGTTGCAGCATGAGGATACTGACATTGTCTCAGCTGCTGATGGTGGTTCTGATTCTAGTGGTAGGCAAATTGATGGAGCAAGACAACTTTACTTCCCTTGGCATGATCTAGAGGCTTTGGTGTTTTCAGTGGCCTTTTTCAGGTACATGGGATAGTACATGTCCCTGGGTTCTGTTACCCATGTACTTGCTTCCATTTCTTGTGTTTCACCATGCATGGCTATAAATACATGGTAATATATGTTTGGATTTACATATCTAAACATTGCTGTATACAGTTTGTCCCTTCCTGGTTACATTTCTCAATCACCAATATTCATGTGGTGAGTTTGTGACCAAGTGCATGTGCTTACACTGACTGCATGTTACTCTATGTATTGGGCCTGTATATTTTGTGCGTTACTGGGATAAAAAGAGGTTTAGCTAATATTCAGAGAATGGTTAATGATACTCTTTGAGATTTTTAAAGTTCGCACAGTCGCACCCCACAGTTGTAAAATTGTGTTCTATTGATATGTGATGACAATTATTTGCCAACCATTTCATAGTCTATATATTACTTGTAAGTAATTTATTACATATATTTCTGCAATTTATGATTTCACAGAAATATTAGGATGGTAATATTGCATTGTTTTAAGGTCAATATTCAAGAGCATGCGCTTGCACAGTTTCACTGTTTTGATGCACCAAGCATGAAATTTCCATTGCTTGCACCCAAAATTGCACTATAATGGTGAAATAATTGACCATCATTATAAGCAATGCAACTTATCAGTCTTTGTTCAATATTCATTATGGAGATCAACATTGAATATGCTTAAGAATATGGTTAACTAAAGATTGAATCTGACTGCTTAGATTATAACTAATCTGCCTAATTGCTTGAGTTAACTCTTGGTTCTCTTGGTAAGTTAGTGTTTTATATGTCTGCCTTTCTGCTGATATCAGGTGGAGAAGCTACAGCTGACGCAGATGATGCAGAAACTACCCAACAGGCTGATAACCCAGACCAAAGTACACCATTTTAACTTGTTAAGATTCCGTTTGGTTACAATAAGGGTTTCAAAGCATGTGTCGCTTTCCCTGCCTTGCTGGTGATATTCCTCGTTAATGGAATATTGTTGCTGGTGATATAGCATGCTTTCACAATTCATGCTAGTTAGAATATCTTACGTTAACCATTTTAAGTCCTACCTCTTGTGTTATGGTCGGCTTGATGGTAGTTAAATGTTTTAAACAAGCATATAATTTGCATGGTTTTATCAAGCTGATGGTGCAAAAGAACAAGAAGCACAGAAAGAAGAGGAACCACAGACAATACCGGGTGATGAGAAAGGTGACACAATGACTGATCAAACAGCACAACAAGTAACTGTATCTGAAGGGGCACCATTGACATATGAGGCTCCACAGCCACCAACAGCAGCTGATAAATCTCAAGAAGATGCTGTGGCAGCTGCAGTAGACACGGAAGATGCTGTGGCAGCTGCAGTAGATACGGAAGATGCTGCAGAAGCTCAAGGGGATGAGACGGCAGCAGCGGTAGATGACCCCACGCAGGATGCCTCTGAGGAGGCAGGTCCAGCAAGTGAACAAGTGGAAGAAAGTCAAGCCAAGACAACAGAAGTGACTGCTCCTAAAACAGGAGATGAATTACCTGATGCTCCTAAAGCAAGAGAGGAATTACCTGATGCTCCTAAAGCAGGAGAGGAATTACCTGATGCTCCTAAAGCAGGAGACGATTTACCTGATGCTCCTAAAGCAGGAGATGAATTACCTGATGCAGATAAAGCAGCTGAAGGTGCAAAGGAGGGAGATGCTACAGAAAAGGAAACGGAAGAAGAGAAGGCTGTGGTAGAAGCTGCTGAAGTAAGCAAGGTGGATGAGGCATCAGGAACTGCAGTGGAAGAGGGTAGCGCTGATAAAGCTGAGCCTCAAGGTAACATGTTATGCAGGCGTGCTGTGGTATGACAAATGGAGTCATTGCCTTATTGTTTGAATTCTCTTTGATGTTCACTTTAATCTTTGCTTCTATTTCCTCCTCCCAAGCTTTCTTTCTTTCAGAAGAAGAACTTACCTACCAACCAGTCTAAGATATATATATTTATCACTTAAACTAAGTTAAGATCAACTAAGATCAATATTTACTTTCCTATAACCATATATATAAGAAATCTACTATCACTCCTGTATTTAAGAGATCATGGAAAACTCCCCCCCCCCCTCCCGCAGAATTCTGCAATTTGATTCATCAGAGAGAACAAAATTTCCCTTTTATGTAGAGTTGTACAAACAATAAGCATTGTGTGTGTGAGAGAGCAATTATTTCAGTATAAGAACAGAATACAGTAACTAACCATAACTGCATATTACAGTTGGAATTGTATAAACCATTAGTAAGTTAACATTCATGTGTACTTATGAGAGCTGAAAGTCAGCATTTTTTCCTGGCAGCTGTTCACAATCTGTATTGTATGGAGATATATTATCAAGTATTGGAGTTAAGTGTGGACTGGTTCATTGTTGCCATCTTCAGGTGATGCTGATGGCAGTAGTGAACCTAAAGAAGATCTGGGACCTGTGGATGGAACAGACCCCAGCATCCGTGGTGATGAAGACGAGGTGATGAGTGAACAAATACATGGTCATGATGATGAACCAAAGATTCCAGATGACCATTACTATAACTACGATGAACACGTTTCACAAGCTGTGGTGACCGAGGAGTCTGGTCTCCCCGTCGATATGCTCACATTGCAGTATCCTTCCATTTTGAGACCTTACATCTATATTGTTGTACGTTTACCCCAATATTTGTAAATCATACCACTCAAACCCAAATGACCTGATCAGACCTTAACTTCCATCCAGTCACTCATTTGGTTACGATTGTCACAAGCGAGCTAACCTGCACATTCTGGACACAGAGACAGCTATGTTTGTGGCTGGTAATGTTGTTGAACTGGTCAATCTGAAGACTAAGGAGCAGACTTACATCCGCTGTACATCTGGCGGAGGTGTTGGTGCTCTGGCTGTGAGTATTTAACTCTAACTGTTCTTTCTACATTATCTAGGATATTGTTCACAAATGGCATGAGTTTTATTGATTCTGTTTCGCAATTGTAGGTCCATCCCAGCAGAAAGTTTTTTGCTGTAGCTGAAAAAGGCCAAGCTCCCAATATCAATATATTTGAATTTCCATCACTAAAGTTGTATCGTATACTGCGTGGAGGCACTGAGAAGGCATATTCATTCCTTGATTTCAAGTAAGTTAATATATATTCAGAAGATACAAAAACAACCTAAAAATCTCTTATGTCCTTATGCACTTGTTGGTATATTTGTTGACTTGTCTGTGGTGCAGCCCAGCAGGTAATGTTTTGGCATCTGTGGGAGGAGAACCCTGACTTCATGTTAACTCTTTGGGACTGGAAGCAAGAGAAGATTGTCCTCCGCTCGAAGGCTTTCTCACAAGATGTATTCCGAGTGACGTTTTCATCTGAGCTGGATGGCCAGTTGACATCAGCCGGAACAGGCCACATCAGGTGATGATGAGGATTTTGTTGTGAGTTAAGTTCAATATATAGCATCAATGTATAATTTCAATAGTATAAAAAGTATTTTTATTGATAAACCCATCCAGGTTCTGGAAGATGGCTAAGACATTCACAGGTCTGAAACTTCAAGGCCAGTTGGGGAAGTTTGGTAAGAAGGAGTTGTCAGACATTGATGGGTATGTGGAGCTCCCAGACGGAAAAGTGTTGTCTGGCTCTGAGAAAGGAAACATGTTATTATGGGATGGAGGTCTGATCAAAGTGGAGATCTGCCGGAAAGGACGGAAGACCTGCCACCATGGACCGATTCAACAGATCATCATGGATGAGGGGGAGTTGATGACAATCGGTGTGGATGGATGCATCAGGGTAAGATCTTGTCTTAAATCAAATGGAGGCTTGCCAATTCCATACAGTTGACATGAAGATGATGTTATTATTTCTATTGTGTGTTTGCAGGTATGGGATTTTGAGACAATTGACACAGCAGATTCTATTGATGACTCAGAGATATTTGAGATGGAACCAATGAATGAGCTTAAGGTGGGCAGTGATGTTCAGCTGCGATCAATAGTCAAGTCTGCAGATGCTGAGGAGCCCACCATGTGGTATGCCCAGGTCAGTGAAAGGCGTATATAAACCAGCCCTCAACATCATGAGATTGTTACACTGAAACATTTCATGAAACCAGTGTTGCTCTAGATTGACCATTTTATAATATTTTAATTCATGAGAAAATTTTATAAAAAGCTGTTAAACTTTGAAGTTTGTTCCATCAGCAATAGGTAATGTTATACCTGATATTTGTAACTGGTCAGGATGCCAATGGGGGCATTTGGAAACTCGACCTCTCCTTCTCCTTCACATCTCAAGCTCCTGAGAAGCTTCTCTCCTACCATGCTGGCCCCATCTCTAGCTGCGCTGCTTCTCCTGTCTCACACCTCGCCGTCACTACAGGAGATGACAGTAAGTCTCGTCCGAATACAAGACAGCCATTAGCTTTTCCTCTACATACAATTTGTTTTCCTCAGTATATAATATTTTCTGGATCAATGAGTGAATTAAGCATTCATTTGACTCGATGTGCAGAAACTGTGAGGGTGTATGACTATGTTGACAAACAACCACTATGCAGTTCTAAGTTCAACTCTGCCGGAACATCAGTTCTTTGGGCACCCAAAGTTGTAAGTGTCAAATTAAAATTACCTCTTGATATATGTAACTTAAGTTCCTATACAGATGAATACTTAGATGACCAACTATGTTCAATCTGATGCAGGTTGACCCCAAAGGAGCCACCATTCTATCTGGCTTTCAAGATGGTGTTGTTCGAGTGCTGAACTTCCAGCGTAAAGAGACTGTAGATGTTCATGGCCGTAAACACAAAGATCAGAGTGAGCTAGCACTGAGACAGGCATTCAAGCCCCACAACGGGGCTGTCACATGCATGGCCATTGACAACCAGGGGGAGATCCTCGTTACTGGGGTGAGAGGCGTCTGCCACTAGCCTCCTGTCTCTTAAATGAATAGAGACTTGATCCGCTGGCTTTGCATCATTGATTTATTGTTATTACAGGGCTCAGATGAAAGTCTCTTCTTCCTCAGTGTGGGATCTAACTTCGAGCCAATTGGTTTCATCAAAGTTCCATCTACTCCAACCCACCTGGAATGGTCATCTCCTAAAAAGGTAAGAATCTGCTCTTACTTGCAATCGATATTGGTGCACAATTACTTTTCTTGATTTGATGGGTTGACTGATGTAATGTTGTTATTTTCAGGATAAGAACACACTGTTGGTGTGCTGCAAAGGTGGTCAAGTGCTGGAGATTGGAGCTCCTGAACCAGGCAACTTTGACACTTCCCACTCATTCCAAATCGGCCTACCCATACGAACCCATGAGTTCAAGAGCATCAAATCCAGACTAAGAGTAACTTGCATTCTCATTTGGAACTTTTTTAAACTGAGAGCATCAATCATGGCATTGATTTGTATCCTTACATCGTTCGCTATTCTTATATTAGATCTTTGATATGACCTTAATGTGACCTTCTGATGTGTGGTAAGCATGAAGAGGAGTTAGCTCAGAAGCAGCGAGAGGAAGAGGAGCAAAGGAGGAAAGAGGCAGAGGAAAGGAGGCTGAGGATTGAGCGTGGTCTCGAGACTGAGTCCGAGCAAGGGGATGAAGGTGATTGTTGTGACTAGCAGCGTCCGCTTAAAATACCTACTCCTCAGTATGTAGCCATTTGTGTATGTGAAAAATTACATTTGCAGATGGAGTAGTTAACCTAGCATTTGTTGTATGTGTTCAGAAGAAAAACCTACTACAGCGGAGAAGGAGGAACCCTGGGAACCATTTATACCCAGTGAACCCAGCCCTATTCTAAGTGGATTCCATGCTCAGGAACCAGGCAAATTTTGGCTCTCAATGGTATGATATACTCATCTGATAATGAACTGATCCTTATGAAATGACAGTATATGCTTGGTGCATAAAGAGAGCAATCATTGCTGGCACATCCTGCTGCTCAGCTACAGACACTTACTGCATTAAGGGGTTGGGGAGAGTAGATTATGATGAGGTAAGAAAGAGAAATGCAGGGGCAATTGGTTGGGTGGCGGTAGGGCTGGCATTTCTGATGTGGTGGGATTTACCTGACGGTCCGTGAAACCATGATAAATTTGTGCTAGTGAGAGACCTGTATAGTATAATATATAATGTGATATGAACCCTTGTCATTGTCACGGGATATTAACTATTCATTGAGTCGATAGTTTATACAATTAACCCTGAGACTGGAGCATTTGCCTCGTTCACACTGCTGTCCAAGAGTCTCCAACTGTGTTTGTTGACATGTTTGCAGGGAGACTTTGATGCAGGGTACATGTATGAATGTGAGTTTATGGATGACAGTGAGAAAGCTAAAGTGAACCCCGATGAGCTCTATGAACCAACACGCACCATACCAGTTCACAACTCCGATGACACCCCAATAACATGCCTCACATTCAGGTGAGTCTACTGAGATTATCATATAAGTTTTGTGTTGTACTCCCACTAGAATTAATACTATATATAAACTCATAAGATGAGGAAATATATTTAGATCTGTAAGGTTAAATTGAATTGTAAAATCAGATAAGTTAAGTCATTCATGTAAAATTATAGTTCGATGTGGGGGTTGATTTTTTGATGAGTATATGGATAACACCACTAAGTGGGCTTGGTGATCAGTGTGTTTGGCAAGGCAATGGCACATCATCTGGGTCATGCAGGGTAGGTTGTCACTGTGGCAATGATTGCAAGTATCACAGCGCATGCAGCTGGTGGATTTGAAGTCTGTCATAGTTATGATTGGTGCCGTTTCAGGCATGATGTCAGTGATTATGTTCACTAACGCTTGATAATACATGTTGGTCCTGGTGTTCACAAGCTGTCTCTCTAGATTCACAGGCTTTTTAGATATATGTACAGTCAATTCATTTGGTCAATTAAATATATGTTTCAATATATCATATCAATGCAAACCATGCATCTTCTTTATCTTGCACTAGGTGCTTAATGCCTCTAAATACACTTACCATACACAACTAAGTGATCTAATTCTCTAAACCAACCCAATAAAATCTGTCTTTGACTCTCATCAACCCTATTTCAACCACACATGTCTCTCTATATTCGATCTAGAGATCTCCTTCTTAATAGAGAACTTGCCTTGATAACTTTCAGTGCTGGGGGTAAGCACATGTTGATGGGCCTGGAGAATGGATCCATTCGAATTCAGCCTCTGCGCAATGAGGACGTGGGGTTAATGGGTCCGTTCTGGGCACTCAGTGTTCATGATAACAACTATGGAAGCATCACCCACCTGGCCACCAGCTATGATGATCACTATCTCTTCACAGTCGGCAAGGATGGAAACTTCTTCACATTTGAGATTATGGATCAAGCAAAAGTAGAAGAGAAAGTGGCTGAGGCTAAGGCTAAGATCCCATCAGCTAAGGTTCCCTTTTCCACCTTATCCCTAGCCTTTTTGTGATCAATCTGGTTGATGCACCATGTCTGATGTAAACACTGAGTGACACATGGAAATTTGTTTGATTGCAGAAGGACCTCAAAGATAAATCTATCCCAGATATTGAGGATCCCAAAGCTTACAGGTGAGGCTTTTGTCAATCATGTTGTTCTTTTAAACCTTGTTCTTAGAATGGACATTTCCTTCAATGTGAAAAACCTGATGCAGCAACAATAACAACAAGTCTATCATCTTGTGAGCAGTATTGAGGATGCCAAGCAGAAGTCTGAGCATGATCGCATGATGAAGCTAGCTGAGGAGAAGAAAACTGAGGTCCGAGGCTCCATCTCCAATCTGAGGAACAAGTTCAAGAACCTGATTGAACGCAACATGAAACTTCCTGAACATCTCAGAATCAATCGAAAAGTATGTAAATAGTCATCTTTTATCTATGAAATGGTGTTGTACATGGGTGGCGCATCATCTAGATTTGAGATGAACAGCTAATTTATCAGCAAATAACATGTTGACAGGAGTTTGAGATGGACCCTGAGATCAAGAGACAGTTGGAGCATCAAACACATGAGAAGATAGAACATGTCAAGAAGGAAATGGCTTGGGAGGAGGAAAAACACCAGGTTGCTTTGGAGAAACTGAGAGCAAGGTGGGGTTATGGCACTGTAAAGTCTATTCTTCTTTCAACAAGATGCAAATGTGAAGGGTAAGCTGGTGGACCACACTGGCATCGCTGTTGGTTTTTGGGTTGTAGCATTAACTCTCTTCTTCTTCAGATTCAAGGATGTGGTAGAGTGTGAGAGAATTGTGGTCAAGGCTTTCAACACCCAGCATGAGGTCGCCAGTTTCCGAGCTTCCAAACTCTCTGATGAGTTCTACCAAGTGAAAGCGGAGATGGAGAAACGCAAAACAACAATGATGAGCAAAGATGAGGCCAGTCGGCAAGCTACAAAAGACCTCCTGGCAGGTATGTGTACTATGACCAATTCTTCAAATAAAATGGAAACATCATGTAGCTTAAATTCTTTTTTTCACTCTGTCTGTTATATCCATTGCTGTATATATTTACCTGGCTTGTTTACCTGGCTTTTTTATCAGCTAACTGTATTAGTTGTATTGTATTTTTCACTGGCACTCCATTATGACTGAATGGTGTCAAACAGCTCAACGTACCCAGAGTGACCTGCATGGGACTGGGGAAGACGGCAAGGGGGATGATGAGACTAAAATCACCACTTCTCTCAAGGGAAGCATGGGTGAGCGCATCACAAAAGCCCTCGCTAAAGTGGAAGAGAAAAAAAGGAAGCGTGCTGCCCGCAGAGCACAGGTAAACAAAATAGCCTTGCTTGATTAAGCTCATTTGTATCTTTGTTGGTTCCTGCCAAAATAATTTTTCTAATGGATGAAACTGCCACTTGAAATATATTGTAGCTTGGCTGTTTAATGTGTTAAGTGGTCTGAACTGGAAGGGAACAAGCCAGATGACGACTATGAAGACCCTCACGACATTGCAGCCATCAAGCAAGCCCAGGAGCACATGGGTGATTACAAACTGAAGAGTGCTGATGATTACGTTGTTCCGGATCACCTGAGGATGAATGTGGAGAAAGCCAGGGCAAGACTGCTCGTCATCAAAGAGCTGGTAATCTCACCTGTGAATTTATTAGTTTATATATACACTCGCCCAGCCTTATTTGACAGTTTGTCAACTCCTAGTATAAGCTTACAACCTAATGTACGGCACATGAATCTCTCAACATTCTGTTTACTTCCCACCCAAATCATTCAAGAACCTTTTTGATTCACCTGAATCATTCAAGTCTGTTTACTCACACAGAATCAATCTACATTGTTTACTTCCCACCTTAATCAATCTACATTATATATACTCCAATTAAATCAATCTTTTTGTATCCACCTACATCAGTCAGCATTATGTTTACTCCAACTGAATCTATCAAAATTCAGTTTACTGTTGATGCCATCATCTGTTTATTACAAGAATCAATCTACATTCGGGAAACTCGAGCTGAATCAATCAATATTATAATAACTTCCCCTAATTGACTCATCCCAAATTCTGTTTACTTCCCTCCCGACTCAATCAACATTGATGTTTGGTTTATTTTGTTCACTTTCGGGAAATAGTTGATTGGTGACTTTCTCCCTGTTATAGATCCACAAGCACAAGTATGACTTCAACCAGCAGCTGCTGGGATTGAGAGACAAGAAGATCAGAATTATAGAGGAGATCAGAGAGCTTGTTGGCAAGCTTGATGGGCTGCAGAGCAGAATAGGGGAGGAACATGTGAGACCTCTGCCTACTGTACCCAAAATGCACCACGAGGAAATGCCAGAGAGGTAACTTTACTTTATACTTTGGCCTGCATGGCATTGACGTTTGTATAGCAATTGTCTTATCGGGTCTGACATATAGTTTGTGACTTTGCTCGATTTCCCATCAACCACTTGTCTTGTACATTATCACCTAGCTATGTTCAACCTAAATTAGAAAGCTACCTTCCATGTAAATTGAGCGAAGCAAAATTTGGGGTGCGGCCAATACACAAGATTATGGTTATGTGTTTAATGATGCATGATTTTAAAACTAGAATTTCCCATGTTCTGTGTTGTTATTTGTTCTTGATCAGGAAATATGAATACACACGAGAAACACTGGTCAAATTCAAAGAGCAGATTGCCATGAAGAAAGACCGCCTGGCCAGGGGCATCACATCACAGCAGGGCTTTGGTGGGTTCGGAGGTGGTGCAGCTGCAGACGTTAAGGTAGCCATTGATGATTGTTCTATGATAACCTGTGATAATGATTCATTCCCTAATTCGTGGTGCTTAAAGACAGATCAATCTACTGTAATTGATGGACAAGTTGTCTTTTCTGCAGAATAATACGCCCACACCAACCCCCTCCATTACCAAACAGGCATCCATGTTATCTAATGAACGGACCATGGACTTGGATGGGGATGTTGCAACTATGACTGATTTTGAGAAGAAGCTTTACCAAGCAGAACAAATCAGGTTGGTGAATGACTTCCGCTTGCAACAGCTTTATCATTCAATTATTTACCCTAATTCCCATGTTTTCGATTTGACCTTGACTGACTGAAAGGTATTCATGACCTCATTGACATGTTCCACATTGTGGATTGTCTTATTTATAGGCTCGTTTATGAACAAGACCAGCTGTTTAAGAAGATTGATGATTTGGTGAAGAACTTTGACGGTGAGCTGCGATGCGTTCGTCATCATAAGATGAAGTTGGATATCGATCTTAAGAACGCTGATCTCAGGTGATCTGCCCTATATAATCTTTCATTTTTCCTTTCATGTTTGGTGGCGAGTTGATTTTTGGTCATCAAATGAAGCATACTTTTTTCATCGCTGTTTGTACCCTGCACAGACTGGTGACCCTCTATGAGGAGCTCTTACTCTTGAGGGACTTTGAGAAGGCTGAGAACCAGCTGGCAGATAAGGTAGAGGCAAAACAAGAAGAAAAACTGGACATGCAAGCTAAGGTTGGGACATTTTGATGGTAGTGCATTGTTGATTCACTAGTGTTGTAGTAATCTCCACTGGGGTTTTCTAAGTAGTTGTAGAAGGAAATCTACCTTTAAAGTGTAAATGATCATGAACTGTCACAGTATTATTGACTGTAGATCATGTTTTCAGACGTCGACATGTGCTTCTTTCTCTACCTGTCTTCAGGTTGAGCGTTTCAACCATTCATGAGATATCATTATATTTCAGGTGATTGAAGTTCAACAGAAGCTCGAGTCCAAGAAGAAAGACATTGAGAAGCTCGTAGAGAAGGAGAAAACACTCAACACTACGTTTGTGGCATCATTGGGTGACAACAATAAGTTTGGAGAATACCTGACAAAGGTGTTCAAGAAGAAGATTAAGAGGAGTAAAAAGAAGGCTACGGAGGGTGACGGTAAGCCATGCTATCATCATTAGAACAACCATTTCTACTTCATATTATTGTTATATTACCAACACGGTCAATTCTCAAAGCTGATGTGACGTTTGTGTGTAGGGTCTGATGAAGAGAGTGATGAAGATAGTGATGATGAATCAGACTGGTCTGAGTCAGAGGAGGAGTCAGATTCGGAGGCTGGTGGCCTTGACCCAGATGTCTGTCCCCCTGGCTGTGACCAGACACTCTATGATAACACATGTGCCCTCAGGGAAAAGCGCCTGGACATTGAAGAGGCCCTCAGTGAGGAAAAGAAAAACAGGTGCTTTTGGGTCCTAAATACGTCAGAACCTGGTAAATGGAGGGGGAGAATTCACAGCAAACATCAAAAGTGTTGTAAGGGGTTGTGTAATGCATTGTGTTGGAACAGATGTGGCTGCTTCAGTTAATACCTACTCTACATGTTCAAGTAGTGTCAAATTCTCTATTGGTTTATTACAATACTTTATAATGCTTATGTTGTGCTATTACAGAGATGCATTTAACAAGGAACTAGAAAGTTTACAGAAAAAGGCCAAGGTCATTGACTCAGCACTGAAGTCAGCTGAGCAGGAACTTGAGGCATTCCAGGTGTGTGATTACTTTGGTCTTAGTCATCTAAACTGACACTGGCTGCATTAAGTTAAGGTTAATATACAAAAGCAACTGACATGTTGTGATGTGTGAGTTCAGTTGGAGAAGCAGCGTAAGATCAACGAGCTCGACGTGGTGGTGACCTTGAAGCTCCATCAGATACAACACATTGTGAACAACGTACTGCCACAGGACCTCTCTCAGTGTCTCGTGTTTGAGGCATCAGGCGTTGTCAGGCTACAACACAGGATCAAGGAACTAGAGCATGAGAAAGCTGGCCAGAAGAAACAACAGAAGTAAGCTGCTTGGAGTATACCATATATGGATCTGCCTGTACATCTTGCTAATTAACCAATCACCTTAAGCTATAAAAACATAGATGAACCCTGAAATCACTGTGCGTCACCAAAGGATAGCTGAATGCTTATTTATAGCTGTTACGCAGAATATGAAATTAATAATTAGTATAAGTCATGTTTGTTACGTGTCCTTATGTTAATGCTTTTGATGTTGTGTCATTGCCAGAGAAGCCAAGAGAAAGCACATCCAGCTTATAAAAGACCGCCGCGTCTTTGAAAAGCGTATAGGCGTCATGGAGGAACAATGCAACACTATGATGGTGCAGAAGTTTGGTCGAATCGTAGACTTGGAAAAACTGGAAACAGTAACCGTGAATAGGCAGATAGAGGAATTGAAGGAGAAATTGAGGGTTATTGAACTGCAATGCTCCAATGAGCTCATTCAGTGGGATGTGAGTGAAAATTGCCGTAAAATATATAGCATGTTCCTCGAACTAAATGTCAACCAGAGCTGTGATGTAAAGTTCAAGTGACAATGTATTATTTTCCTTTGCATACTTTATATTTATACAATTGACATCATCCAGCTCTTTGTGCCTGTGTTCAGGACATGGTAAGAGGCACCAAGGACAAGATAACAGCCTTAATCCGTGAGAACACTAACCGCCTCGACCAGCTTAGCATGCTGCTAGGGGAGCGGAAGCAGTATGAAGGCCAGCTGGACTCCAGACAAAAGAATCTGGTAGGTCGAGCTTAGCTAGGATCTGTTATCCATGTTGCACTGCACTGCTACATACCGATGCATTTTATGTTTCTAAAATCCGGTAATTTGCATGTGTATGATGAATATAACACCGTGTGCAAACTAATCGATGGTGTCTACACCTTTTGATCATGTATTTTACCACTATTGCAATCACTTATTGTAATATAGACGTGAAATCTATAATTAGTCATAAGGTGCACTGTGTATTGCCCAATCAGTTATTAGCACCGAGCACCAATTATATTGTTAACATGAAGCTGTACTATCATGTATGAATGTTGACATAATTGGGTTGATAATAATGTTCTATTGAACTGATCCTTGCAGAAGTCTGGCTATATTGGAGAAGTATAATTATCTGCCAATCTACTGCTGATGATATCTTATATTAAGCTGTTCTGCTGGAAACAGATTTTGTTTTTCATGATTTGTGTTTGTTCATCTGGCATATTAACTGCTGTTTTCACACATTGATTGATACTACAAATGCAAAGTCACATCACAATGATATTTAATAGAGCTTAACGGTAACAATATATTGAAAATCAATGGCTCTTCTAGCAGATCACATCTTTAATTGCAATTACAACATCATTGAGCTTCATGGGGCAAAAAGTTGATCCCTGACTTTCATGTGAACTCTAACAGCTTAGCATGCCCATTGGAAAGTTGCTCTGTAGTTGATACCTCATCTTGTATGCATGAACAATTTGGTAGAAAGATCTAACTATTGCATTGTGTCAGTTTTCATTTACATGACATCTTAACATCATGTAAATGAAACATTATCTAGTTTATGTTATGTGTTAAATTATCTAGATGAAAGCTTAAGGATTTCATTGGTAGTAATCCTGGTGATATGACACGCTTTTCCTGAATCAATTGTGACGCTTCTGTTGGTATTTCAGGGAAGTGAATTTAGTGGAGCAAGGAAGACCGATGTTCATGAGCGGCAGAGACTCATCCAGTTGGTGCACCTCCAAGCTCAGGAGATTGAGGCCCTCAAGGATGAAATCATGCTGCTCTCACGCAAGGGTGGACACATCTTACCCCCAGCCCAGCCTCCATTACCCTCACAGAGTGCCCAGGGTCCCAGAGGACCCGCACAAAACTCATAGAAACTACAGTGACACTTCATTTTTAGCCTTTAGCAATCATTCATGATGTAAATTTCAAACAATTTGGCCAAACCTTCCAGTTCAAAAGAAGATATTTGATGCTGGTTTTGTGCATCTTCAAATGACTTTCCTGCACTTGTCTTGATTGGATCCAGTAATACGTCAGAGATCAGAATCGTTCTAGGATTTGCCAATTTGATGCTCTCATTGAAGGTCCCTGTTAAATTATTGCTTTGGTTTTCTTCGCATATGAAGAGTGTTGTTGACTATACATGCATGTGTATCTGTGATATAATAATAAATTCATCACGTTTAAACTAAATATTTGAACAAGTTTGGCTAACATGGTTTCTAATGCCACTAGAAATATGAGCACCTGTAATTTTTTTCTTCAAAATCATTGTTTCATAAACACTTTTTTTTCAATGTTAATTTTCTCTGAAATTTCAAACATGGTTGCCACCATAAAAGTTTTTCAAGATGTCACTGATTGGTGTAGCATTGGTTCACAGTAACCTGAGTAACTGGCAGAGACCTGATGCTATGATCGGTGCAGCCAGTGTATGAATATATTTATTGTGGGAAATTTGACCTCATGGAGTTTGTCCTATTTGGATTTAAAATTTATGAATCACAAAAAGGGCAACCAGAAGTGATAAACTTAAGTGAAACTTCTGGTTAAGAAATCTGTTTAGGTTACAAAGCTGTCCAAAATGATTCTATAAAGTATTGAGCATTTATCCTGGTGAGCAATGGCAATATTTCATCAATAGGGCACCCTCCCGCAAATCTTACCCAAACACTTGGTTTACTGACAATGATTTACTTCTAACGGAAAAACTATTGGTGTACGGATATTATCAATATTATTCATATACTAGGGGGTCTATCGTTAGTGTATCACTGTGGCGGAAATTGGCAGATAGCCGCCCCACGGTTGGTTGCTATTATAGGCCCAGGGCCCCAATCCTGCTTATCTTCTCTCACTCATCTGGTAATTGTGTTGTTGTTGAGGATACAAGTGGGTACCAGTGGTAGCAGCGGCTCCATGTCTTGATTCTGTCGAGGGACCCCCATCTACCCTTCTCCTATTGAGTGGCAGACCGTCCTCCACATTAGACGAGGTAATGGTGAAATTGTAGCCTTGGCAGCTTCTTCTTCTGGAGCAGGAGGGAGGTTCTTCTTCGGGAGCAGAAGTTATTGGATGGTCCATGAGAAGCCAACTCCAGTAGGCTAGACAGTGCAGTTCCTCATATTCATATGAGATAATGACTTCAAAACCTCTCCGATGGCTCCTTAACACTTCTTTCTGTAGCACTGTAGTTATGTTTCCAAGGCAATATATCGGCGAACATTAATATGATGAATGTCAATCTAACATGGCTATTTAGAGAATCTCTGGGGCTATAACATATGGAGGATTCACCAGCTAGAAACAATTTTAGGAACAAAATGCAAGGCTTCAAAAGTCCTTATCGTGTATTGCAATGCTATAGGAACCCCCTATTGTTGAAGCTTGTCTGGCAATTTCCACACCTTTTCGCGGGCACAACATGGGCCATTACTTTGTAGCCCTATAGATGACTAAAAAAAAGAGCTGTAGAATCATATATATTGAACATGAATCAGGTAAACTGGATTAAAGTAGATGTAGTGGACTCATTGGAGATCAGAAATGCTAAGTCTGCGCAGGGCTATCCTATTTGTCACAAACACACTCCACATGCCTAACTTCATAACTTTAGAACTCTTTGAGATTGAACAATAAAATTTGTTCTTTTGCAAATTGAACCATTTATCAAATGGTGGTGGACGATGTGAGACAAAATAATTGCAACAAACTAAGCTAAGTTGGACAATTATCTGTAATTCTTTATAGTTGCTGCATTTTTAAGGCATTTGGTCTCACATAGTAGAAATAAGTAAGCAGATATTTGCAATGATAACTCTGAGCAAAGAAGTATATATATATCTATATATATAGTTATATTCATCATCAACATCACCGGAGTACATAATTAAACTTGCATCGTAATTATCTGCATTACTCCGCAGTGCTACAGGTAATCGATGATTGTAACATCTGAATTGACTCGGCTTAAGCAGATCAGTAAAATGTAGACATAACAGATAGTCCTCCATTTTATGGCTAGCTTTAACTGTTTCGTAGCTTGTACATATACATTGGTTTGATACATCAGTTGGCCAGTCTTGTAATGCCTTGTCATTCAATCTTTGTTTCACCATTAATTTCACCAAACTTTGATCAACATACTCATCTTGATTTAGCCAAGGAGTTACATATACGTATTAGCTCCGGTCGTAACGGTAACATGAACTCAGACGTCTTGTAGGGCTAATACGTATATGCCAAATGTCTAGCACTAGCTCCGGTCGTAACGGTAACATGAATTTATACTCAGACGTCTTGTAGGGCTAGTCTAGCACATGACATGGTGTAGCCGTGCACGACGTTTATTAACGTCGTGCGATGATCGTAACCAAATGCGGCGCGACAATACATGAGTTCCAATAATACACGATTATTACAGACACGTACATATGAAGAATAATTTTTCACATAATTGAATGTTTATTAACAAGTTGAGTTAGTTTACGTGTGAGATTTCGTCAAAGGCGATTTAATCCAGCCACACAAATTCTGAAAAGTTCATGTTTATTTTGAACGACAAGATCGGTTTCTGCGCGCATGCGCAGACAAGGTTCTCCACAAGCGAACTTTTTCTTTCTGAATTTTATTATTTAAGTATATGTGTCATTTTGTCAATGATTATCTTTTGGAAATATCTACTTTGAAGGGCGATATGTATTCAACAATATCACATTGACATTTAAAAAAAGATAACACTTATTGATTCCCGCAGTCTGGAGGGGGCACTTGGCTATGTCCTGCGTAGGGGTGTGCCCCGGCATCTCAAAAATCTGTACCCGTCATACAAGGTAAAAATGGCAAGAGCATACCCCATCCTACAATTATGAGGTCAACAAAACCCGTCGGGAGGCCGAAAAAAACCTACCCCGACACATGTATACTACCGCTTTATACTTAAGTGCCCCCTCCCCCGGGACCTGCAGCCACATGGCGAGTGAAAATGAAACTGCGTAATGTGACGTCATATCTCCAAAACTGGGGCTGCCGTGAACGAAAGTTGTGATTCTAAAAGTTCATTTGACAATTGCTAAATAATCACGAGACAGTGGATAACCAAAATAGTCCGGTTTAGCGGATATTCATCTTATTTGTCGACATATATATTTACGTAAGTACACAACATTGATGAGAAGCTATATGCACGCGAAATACAAAAATTGCCACACGACCCACATATCCTCACTCACGACGGTATATATTTATATTACCGTCGTGCGCGGCTAGACATGGTGTAGATTTCTGCAGTTTTAGTACAATTATGTAAATACTTATATTTGTTTAATATAACCAAAACCCCAAACCTCACACCCATTAATCAATATGGGTACAGTCATCTTGTCAAAGAGCTCACACAGAATATCTGCAGGCTAAAACAATCTCCGGGCCAAAGCATAGAGCATACATCGCCTTTCTTACCAGCGAAAACCTGACTCCCTCTAGCGACTAAATGATAGAGCTCAGCACAGTGTTGTGGGCGATATCATCGGTTTACAAATGTTTCGAAGGCACCGGATGCTGCAAGTCATCATTCATCGTAAGTTTTCTGAAGCGCAGCTACCTGCAAGTAATATTTATTCACACAGTTGAACGTTGTGTTAACTTGGGGAAGTTTGTTCGGCTATGCGAAAATTTTCTTTGAATCAAGAACAGATTTGAAGGGTGATTAATTTGATACTAAATCAGTAAATGATTGTAGTCCAACAGACCAACGTCAGGTTTGCCTTGACTTGGGCTTTGCTCGGGAGCACAACAACCAGGTCCAGCTGCTCGCCTGGATTTCCAGGACGTGCTGGAAATCCAGGCTCGTCCTGTACCTGACAACAGTTTCCGTACTCGGTTCAATATATTGTCACGCAACAGCGAATAAACAAAATAGTGCGGGATGCGAGATATGTTCATCTTGATCCATATCGTCTTACAGATACGTAGGTAAACATGGTAAAGAACATAGCCGCGCACGACGGTAATATAAATATAAGACGTCGTGCACGGCTATAAAGAACATTGATATAAACAGATAAAGTACTAGCCCAACAGACCAACAATCAATCGGGTACTCCACTTGGTTTAAAAGAGTACGGGCTGCTCGAAATACATTTATTTGTCATTGCGTTGGGACGACAATATACATCATACGTCCTGTTGGGGTATGGGTTAGATGACATATGTGCAGGGCGGTATTCAACTATATCACTGTCCATCTGGGGCCAGATTAATCTAGGTCTTACTTTGCATCTGACTGCGTGCTTTAGATCTAATTCATAAACAATCGCCCAACACGCCAGATATGCATCCCGATTCTTGAACCATTTAAGGATACATAGATACAGAACATTGATGTAAAGTGTGGGCTGCTTAAAATATGATTTTTGTCATTGTGCTGGATAGCATCTTTGCAGGACTGCACATTACTATATCACAGTCTGACCGGGGCCTACATCATCTGCGCTGTTTACCACTTTCAATTTCACATGTCTGATACTATCAGATTGTCAACTGTCGGTGGCAAGGTAACTTGCCTAGTTTCATTCTGACCCGGTATAGGCTACAGCGCAGACATCAAAGATCGAGAGAAGTAAACTGAACAGATGATGTGGGAGATGATATACCTTGAACACATCTAGACCTACAATCGACCGCAAGGCTATGTCTGCAGTACTAGCTGACAAATTGTCAGATGTCACAACCTCTCCTTTAAAAACAACACGGAAGAGGCTTTGAATGAAGCATGTGCTGGTTTTTTCATTCTTCACATTTGGTTGCAGATCGTTAAGCATGGCCAGTTATTATGATGAACATGACTGTACCCCTCTGGCAGAAGGTGAACAGCCCGACCATATGCTACATCTAGCCCGCCTCCTCATTGATGGGGGCTTTGGTAGAGAAATGGATATGGAATTTGAAAAGTGAGATCCCAAATAATGTAATAAATTATGTCCCTGTTGCTGACGGATATGAAAGTTTAACTGTGTTTAATTTCTTTCTGTTGATGTTGCAGTATGTTTGGTAGAGAAGGGAAAGCCCCACCTGCCTCTAAAAAGGTGGTTAGTGACCTCCCAACAGAAACAGTTACTGAACAGGAAATATGTATGGCCTTATTCGATTTAGCACTTGCCTCCCTTCAGTCGCACAATGAAGTTGCTTTTGCTCAGAGATGTAGAGAAAGTTGGAGATTGGCTAGTTGCTATTACAATTTTAAACCATGTCAATTTAATAGTGGCTTATGTGTTTATGCTCTATTCAATTTCATTGGTACAAATTATCTGCTTTCTTGCGACAGCACATGCTTTGAGCTGCCCAGTATGCCGTGCCGAGTTCGAACTGGACGAGACATTGAAGCAAATGCCATGCAAACACAAGTTCCATTCAACTTGTATTCTACCATGGCTTGACAGAGTATGCTTTAAATTTTACTTGGGCATGTTATTAAGATTCTGTTTTAACAATCTTCTAAAACATTTCATATAGACTCAAATATAATGGTTTTGTGTCACTTGTATTGCGGTTTCCATGTATTCCGCAAAATAGGCTTGTATGGCTTTTTGGTGTCATCTACATGGAGACCGATAGAAAATGCTAATATATCAATGAACTTATGTTACAGACAAATAGCTGTCCGGTATGCAGGCATGAACTGCCTACTGATGACCCAGATTATGAGGAGTTCAAACGGCAAAAGGTACACTACTCACATTCTTACTAACTAGATTTAATAAAACTCTACACATTTAAAAGCCTATAAGAGGCAAATGATCTTTTGTTTTAGGCAAGGAAGGAACAAAGAGAATTTGAACTGGACACCCTCCACGACTCGATGTTTGGATAGGCTTCTCAGATAATAAGCATGCATTTCAGATAAATTATTAAAATAGGCTAATAAATTATTTTTAATCTATAGCACATGCTGCATTGCAGAGTAGCACAGATTCCTAGCTGTACAGAGCTGTCAACTGTACTGCATCTGTTTCGGCAAGTTGATACTATATCATTCTATGAAGCTTGCATCTGTTTTGTATCAACCGAAAAACTCCAGAGGCATTTGCAGATGTATATTTGTTCAGGAAGCCAATTAAACCAACAAGCTATGACATTATTAGTTTATTCTCAGTTAAAAACTGACATAATGTACAATCACACAGGACAAACACAGGTGCACGCAATATCTATTCACATCTGTTAACAAAAGTCTGGAAAGAATACAAATGCACTAAAACATTGTCCACAGGACATAGCCTTATCCTTCACAAGTGCTCATCTTAACCTTTGTCGACTTACAAAGAAAAGGGGATATTTCAGAAGCTGCCTTTTAAAATACACAATCAGATACATCTTTTATGCCGTGGATTCTCTTTGCCGGATGAATGAATTAGAAATGAATTATTCAAACTGACTGATGTCATGACATTCTACTTGTGGGCAGAGAACTGGAGGCCAGCTGCACGATGTCACGAGACATGTCCCCATACAGACCATTTACCATACTCTTGTTCACTTTCAACCTGCCATAATCAAGAAATACAATTGGATGACTGGTGATCACAAACAAAACAAGCTCCTCTTAAAGGAACAGCAGTACAAAACTGCAAGTAGTTTATTCTTACAGCAAAACCAGGTGCATAAAGTCCTGCCCAGAAATGGATAACCCAAAACAATTTAGTTTGGCAATTGCCATCTTAACCTAGCACTTTCAAGTTATATTCAGCAATTGTCAGCATATATTGCATGGAGGTCAGCATTCTAAACTACTAAATGTCAGCCAGTTGAATGCCAGACAACTACGATTTATTATTATGACCTAAAAAGGAATGCTTGTTCAGTGTATCTGTTTCAATGGCAAGTGAAACATCCAAATTTTTAATGTCCAATGTGGAAGTCGAGTTCTAACCTGTCACAGTGTCGGTGGAGGATTTAACGTTGGTAGGGGTGATAACCCTGGCCGCCCCGTTGGGTTGGTTTAGCTTTGTATCCGCCCTGCTGACCTCCTTGCTGACCTAATGCACACCACAACACACTTTCAGAATGTAGAAAACGAAAACCCACAGCAGTATAAACCCAAAAGGGACACAAAAAGTAGTTACAATTAACAACAAGACAAATTATAGAATGTGCTTGAAAATGTTTAGATAAAATGCTGTCCAGTCCAGTCAGTCTGTCTATCAGGGGTGTCAATCATAAAAAGACTTGTTTCAATGGAATATCTTTTATTTGCTGAAGTCAATAAATACCAACATCTCAGATGGATTAAAAACAATCTTCTAAGATAAAAATGTCAGGGTTCTGTACCTTAGAGGCGAATTTAAATTTTTATAATGTTTTAGTTGGACTGTTTAGGGCCAAAATAATTCTGCAATGTGAACAAACATGATATCCTCTGCACTGCATACCAAGGCACTTGATAACAATAGTTACCAGCTTTTGAACTCTAGGAACCATGCTGCATTGGATTCAACATTCAATAATAGCCATTCAATTTTGTACATGGCTACATGGCAGAAAGAAGTGACTTCAGACAGTTTGTACAAAAATAATTCAGAGCTGCTACAGCATTTTTTTCTCTCAACAGCTTGTCACACGAGCAAGCCTTGAATGGGGAAGTGCCACACATAAAAGGCATGTAAATACTGAACCTGCTGTAAGTACTAAATGAAAACTAGGGCATGTAAGTGCTGACCAAGTGTTGTGGCACCTCTCCTTATGATGAACCACCTACACCACTCTCCCATAAATGCTCATTTTCTGCAGTCTCAAAATTTACATGGCAATTCAGACAGCTTCCAATTCCCCAATCAACAAATGTGGCTCTTGTAACTAGTGCTATTTCTGACCAAATTAATCCTGCACACATATGCCAAAACCCATTGAAATAGACAAGTTAGCGAACCAGTCTACCCACAGGACCAGAACCCAAACCCACCCTCCCCTGAAAATGTTTTTTTTGGAAATCTCTTGTGTCAGGCCATTAGGAGCTTCCAGTTGCGTAGAGGATAAACACCAGGGTACGAAAGAAAACACCGTGTTGACTAGACTACAGCGTGACAGCAGTCGTGAGGGCTAGGAGAGCTCACTCACCTTGGCTATTGTCACCAGAGCCATCCTCCTGCTCATACCAGCCGCTAGAATCATAACCTGGTCCAGCAAGAGCACAAACAAACATGTCAGTCAAGTTTGCTCGCCCCTCTGAACCGAATGAAACTGTTCCTCAACAACAATCAACAGCGTTCCCAACCAATCAACCCACCCAAACTAGTAACTTGATCAATTACATACAAGTTAAGCTCGGGGGTGAAACCAAAGCATTGTTTGATCAGTATCCACCATATTATCCTTTCCCACATCAAGCGGCATGATGTGAAATCCTCACTTGTATGATTTTGGCAAAAGGGTCATCTGAATAAATACAAACACGTGGAGAACCTTCTATCCAAGACAACACTACTCACAATTAAAAATCTAACAAGAGTTTCACTACAGTCTGGCTAGACATAACGGATCTCCTCATCAAATACATGGCACTTCTGCACAATAGACAGCCCACATTATTTGTGACATATTCAACTTACAAAAGGGAACTAACTTCAGGTAAATTATTTCCAAAAGGCAATACTTCTATAGGCTACACAACAAAAGCAGTAGAAAAAAGATCGGTGCTATAGACTCCTATTAGCAAGCAACCAAAAATATCCCCTAAATTGATCTTCTTAGAAGCGTTCAGTCTTCTTGGGTGGTTGTTGCCTTTCCTGCCCAGACCTCCTTTTGCCTGCGATGGTGAGATGTTAAATTAAATTTTCAGAATATTCTAGACCATATTAGCACCCTTTGGTAACAAACAAAGATTAAGATAGCCAGCCGTCTTGAATTCCCTCCACACCACAGACAGGTCAATAATTACATGTGTCTGTCAGTATGTCCTTGTTAATACACAGACAGTGCAAAACTTGGGAGAAGCCAAGTGCTATATACAGGGTGCATTGTAATAACATAATGACTTACCACCATATCCACCTCCATATCCACCTTGGTTGTATCCCTGGCCGCCAGCCCCAGCCTCCTTGTCCACCATAGTACTGGTTATACTGATCATAACCACTGCCATAACCACCACCCTGGTTGTAGTAGTCATAACCGCCATAACCTCCCTGACCGTAATAACCACTGTTGTAGTCATATCCTCCCTGGTTTCCCCAGCCTCCTTGGCTATAACCACCTGAAACAAATAAAATACATGAATTATTTGACAAGGATAAGAGCTTGAAGGATATCAGAATACAGAATGTGAGTGAAATATGGCTTAACTGACCTCGTCCACGTCCACCACGGCCGCGTTGATCGCTGAATCCTCCGCGGAAACCACCACGTCCGCCGCCACGACCTCCCCAGCCACCTTGCTCACCTTTGGGAGTGGCTTTCTTCACATCCACCTACAAACACAAGCGCGCCAAACACCAATCAATGAAAGCTTGGTTCAACAGATATTATCTACGGTGACATTCCCAACGTTAGTATAAGTCTAGTGGCCATCAGCACAGAGGAAGATCTTCATAAGGACTGATAACTCATCGTCATGATACTCTTGAAGGGGTTACTTTAAAGCACGAACCCTCCATCTGGAGCTGTTAACATTAGAATAGCCAGCTAATGCTACAAAAAAGATACTGGAAAGAAAACAACGAACATTATAGCCTTAATGATAAGATGATAACAAAGAATAGGGCAAATGATATGATACATTGATTCAGTACGAGGTTAGGAACACTATCCATCTGGGACAGTAACCAGTGTAACTGGCTTTATAACAATCTTGATTGTTGGCTTTAGCTCGTCGAGACAGAAATTCACCCTTATTGTGAAGAAAGGCTGCTTTCCATCTACCTCTTTCGAGCTCCGAAAGCCTCCATGCCACGGTCTGACTGTAAAGTGGAACAGAGTACAGGCTCATTTGGATGTGTCCTAGATCACAGGTCTAATTCTAGTCATATATCCCTCACAATCCCATATTTCGGTTCATGCATGGACAAATAATTTTGAAAGTTTAAAATAACTGTCCGGAAAAACCACCTCAGATGTATGTGGTCAAATGTTAAATGACCATTGTGACATTAATGATTACAAGAAGCAGACTACACCACATCAGTTCTTTAAAAGACAATCAACAATAAAGCAGAATGTGTGCATAGTCAGTATCCATTGATGGACCAATGTGTAATGCTGGACAATTTCCTGCAGCAGCTGCACCAAGCTATAATGAACCTAATGGGTTCTTACATTTTTATCTCTGGAAAGAAAGCCAACGTTTTCATATTTAATGACATGCTTTGTTACATTAACGTACAATTTAATGAAAGAATTGAACTGAGATGGTCTTTCACAGATACAACCGAAACCTATTAACCATTACAAAAGATACCTAGCTTAGACTTAGGGATTGCAAGGGACAAATGGCCATATCAAGAGTAAAATTACATCTTCACACATGGCGAATGTACTTTTACCCATACCCCTTCAGTGCTCGGAAGGAGCTTACTCATAGGATGAAAATGTATAACCTCCTTACTTCTTTTAAGATAATATCATCTTAGAACCTGCAACTTAATAGAGAAACAAGACTGCAATGTTTGCAGAATTGACTTTTGTCACGTCACATTCTACATGAATACTGAGATATCACAAAATTGAGATACATACATAAATGAAGTGAATATCTCTGAACATATCAAGTTTCAATCCACAGCAATGTGGATGAGATTACATACAATATATCTTTACCTGCAATCTTGAAATACACTTCACAGTTAAATACTAAATCCCACTGTGTCAAATTAGATTGAGATGAAAACATACAGCAAAAATATGACACACTATAACCTAGCACTAAATATTTAATAAGTTAAGCCACATAACATACCTCTTTGTCTCCAACTTTCTGCTTTTCTTGGGCACAAGCTTTGTCAACAATGGCCTCGGACTCAAATGTGATAAAGCAAAACCTACGCCTCTCATCCTTGATTTTATCAAAAGGTAAATCAATTTCTTCAATCTGAAATGAAAATAAAGTCCTTGAAAGTTGATGCATCCATTTCACATAAATGTAAATAAGCCTTTATATAGTGTTCAGATCAATTACCTTGCCAAATTTTCCAAAGTGCTCTCTGATGTCAGTCTCTGGCAAATGTGGATCTACTCCACCAACAAAGATTTTCTTGATCGCTTCCCGTCCACCCCTTGCCTTGGCTCTTTTTGGGTCGATAATTCGGCCATTTAAGGTGTGTGGACTGGGTGAATTTACTACCTTAAACATAAGCCGAACCCCAAGTTGTAGTATTTGCTTATTCTTGTTTTGACTAGTAACTGGATGGGCAATATTGAAATACAGTAATACCTTCTCTACAGATGATGCATTGCAAAATGTTACGAAGCCAAAGCCTCTTGAACGACCAGTGTTGAGGTCTGTTTTCAATGTGCAGTCTGCTATTTCTCCAAATTTGGCAAAGTATTCCCTTAATTTATCTGCATTGGCAAGGGAAAAAAATCGAGTCAATATCTGTGACACTTAGGTAGAATATGCAGGAAACTATTATTTGATGGTACTATTGACATATGAAAATAAATGAGATATAAGAAAAGCCACTCACCAACATTTGTTTCCCAACTTAGACCTCCAACAAATATCTTCTTCCTGTAGACATACAAACACGATACTCAATACACATAGTCTTAGGCAACTACCACAGGCATCAACTAGGGTCAAAATGGGCTTGATGTAAACGTTGGAAACGGCAAATGGCAATTGAATTACAAAAGACTAATGAAGCAATTTGCGCAGACATTTATGCAGTAAGAAAAAAAAGGAAATAAATCAAATACACACGTGATAATCTTAGACTAGAACGTGAACAAAGAACCGCCATTCATAACGAACTTCAAATGAAATTTCGTTAGTAAAAGAACACCCCGGCCAGAAAAGGGATACTTTGAGTATTGTTCTTAAACGGTCCAACTGGGCTCATGTTTATTTCGGTTAAATTCAAATCGATGGACGATAAACGTTTCAAAAAAATTCAAAATGGCTGACTCACTTATCGATTTCTTCCTCAGACTCTTCGGTACCCGTTTCTGTTTCCGTGACTTCTGTTTCTTCCTCAACAACATTATCAGTTTCTTCTTGTTGCTGTTGCTCGTCGTACGCTGCTTCTTGATATTCTTCACAAGCGTCTTCTTGGAAGTTTTCGGCTCCGTTGGTTTCTTGAAATTCTTGATTTTCTTCCATTTTGACTGCGTGATATTAACATTAATGGACACAAAGAGGGAAGGACAGCGTGCTGAATCACGTGGGGCAAGCGAAGCCTCGTTCTGGACTCTGTGTCCCCCAGGCGGGCGCCGGGTAAACTAAAGCTTCACGGCGGGAACATTGATTGTTCAATCCAGTTTTGCGGGGCATTTGCATCGATTTCAATCATTGCCGAAGTCCAATGCCTTCGCAGAATTTTCAAATTTTATTCTACATTACTTTAACAAGGTCGAACGGTATGGGAATAAATGGCCAAATGAATACACGTATCGGTTTAAGCAGTGAATTTCCACTTTTGATGAAAGTGGCGCATACTATAGCGAGGAATGACTTAAATTACAACTGAGGCTAAATAATAAGATATAAATAAAGAATAAGATGTTTCTCAACATCGAATGTATTCTTCTCTCTCTCATTCGTATCATATGAAGGGTGTGTGTGTGGGTGAGGGTAACAATTGAACTCTCACTTTATGTCAAGGGTGAAATTGAACGATGATGATTGTTGGGCTTGGCCATAGCCTCAGACCCCGGGTAAGGGGGGTCACTTAAGTGTATAGATGTAGTATACATGTGCCGCGCGACGGGGTATGTTTTTTTCGGTTTCTCGACTTGTACGACGGGTTTTGTTGGGCCTCGTACTTAAACGACGGGGTATGATTTTCAGCTGCAATCTGTACGACGGGTTTTTTGGGCGGCTTCGTTTTGTACGACGGGGTATGTTTTTCTCTTCCCATTTGTACCATTGTGTATCAGTATGTCGAGATTTTCTCCCGGAACTTCCCACCGATCGTTGACAATGCAAATGCAATTGTTGGTCTCTGTGTGACGCGCCGAGAATCACACGCTCGACCGTGCAAGCGCGCGAAGTTGTTACGGCATGTAATCAGAAATCAGCTGATCTGATTTTGAGACACTATTATCCTGCCCTACGACGTACGACGGGTTATACATTTGCATAATACCTTGTACGACGGGGTACACTTTTTTGCCATTTTCATCTTGTACGACGGGTTATACATTCGCACAGTACCTTGTACGACTGGGTATGCTTTTGGTCATTTTCACCTAGTACGACGGGTACGGGTTTTCGAGGTCCCGCGGCACACCCCTATAAGGCCAAGTGCCCCCCCCCCCCCCCCCCCCCCCCGGGCCTCAGTCAAGCGGTTCTGAAAGCTTTACCTTCGATTTGAACGATTAGAGATCGGTTTTTGACTACTACTAAACGAATACATACAATGTGAATGCAGAGGACGGTCAAAAAAATTAGTACACAGTGTGTGTGTGCGCGTGTGTGTGCGCGTGTGTGTGCGTGTGTGTGTGCGTGTGTGTGTGACCTTTCTAAGAAATAAGATATCGCACAGCGAAAGAAGTGAGGCATTATGTTATCATATTTGAGGTAAAACGTTATGACGCGCTTAATTTGAGACGATACTTTTTATTGGGCATTATCTGGAACGATTGCCCAATCAGCTGTTCTTTTGTAGCTTAGCGCGTTCCTGTGCTTCTGCTTGGCACGAGGTGATGGATTGATTGTCGTGTATATACTATGATAATAATATCGTGACCTGGTGAAGGACGAGGATAAAATGTCACTATGGATTGCAACTATTCTCTGGGAAAGTATCGACGTTGGAATATTACCATACATCTTGAACGTAGAACCCAGTGACTTGTTGAATTTGGTTTCAGAATGCGCAGATTTTAAATCCGTATCAATCGAAGAACCATCAGCGAAAGAGGTAGGCAATTTCGCCTCTGTCAGCGTCCGCATTTTTTACTACTTTCAATCACCCATGCCGTGCTGTATATGGATGGGGATACCACCATCAGGGGCGAGATAACGTGCCTACATCTGAGGGGTTTATTTTATTGAAGAATCATTTATTACGCTATAATGTTCTGCTGTAAGTCACGCATAAAAGTATTTTGTGGTTAGCGATGAGTGGCACACAGAAAATATTCGATTGTTTATTTAACATTTTCTTACTCTTAGTGTCCGTTGTGTTGCTTGAATATCTACTTAAACTTAAAAAAGTAATATATATATATATATATATATATATATATATATATATATATATATATATATATATATATATATATATATATATATATATATATATATATATATATGTGTGTGTGTGTGTGTGTGTGTGTGTGTGCTACTGTCCATGGTAGAGGCCTTTCAGTTAAGCTGATCAATGTATAGCCATCCTCTGGTCTCACCCCACTGGACTAACCCTTAGCAAATAAACATATGTAGACACTTTCTTACCTTGTTTTGCCTTTTGTTGAAGACATATGCACTTTGATTTCGCAGGGAAAGCAAGATCGAACCCATCATCCATTAGGGTCAGGTGTTGGACTTCAGTCGAGTCTTTCTTGTTTACCCTCTACTCCTTTACCGAAACCTGCACCATACTTCAAAACACCTACAGTACCGCTGGCAACTGATAACTTTGCTGTGCAGACAAATGCGCAATTCAAAGCACCACTGACCCCAGTTCCAAGATGCAAGTCAAAAAATTGCTCCTCCTCCATGGATAAAACTTCTTGTGGTCACTTGGTTATTCCTCTCACACCTCATTTGATGAATCTCTGTAGTCAAAGGTATTTTTGGTGGCATCGCTTAGGTATTTACTATTGTCAATTAATATGTTGACAATGTGTTTGACAATTGCTGTGTTAAAGTGTATGTGATCATTCTTTGCAGCCCTTCTCTTGGCACATTGTCTATGGATATGCTATCAACCCCTTGCCTATTTCCTGCTGACATCGAGACCAATGTGCCGGATTTACTTCATTTGATTGGTAAATCCCTTAAATTCCTTTGCCTTTGGTTTAGGAAAACACCTTTTAACCATATTATGCTGCTCAACAATCCAATTGTTGTGACCTCATCTCTGAGAAAGACAATGTTGGCAGACTATAGATGATTTATTTTTCCCATACAGACAGCGACAAATTCACTCCACTGTCCGTATCCGATTCCATGGCATCATTCGACTCCAGACAGGCCGATGATAGCAATATCGCTGAACTCGTGGCGGAAATGGAAGATGATTACGCATGTTGTGCGACAACATTACGAGGAAGAAGAAAATGCCACCGCGGACGAATGTTCGCTCATCCGCTGGTTACAACAACCGTTATAAAGGTTATTGCGAGTATTGTTTCTGGAGTCAATGGACCGTGGGCAGGCGTCAACCTCCGCTAGTATTATTCATTCAGTGCATTTGTACCCTGTCCTGTCCAGTCTTGACACTGCGCAGTAATTATCATGACAGTCCACACTATTATCTGGTTCAGATATGAATTACCAGTTTAACACAGTTGACACATTGATATAAATCTTATTGTACAAACGAGACCATTTTGTTTTATTTGCATCCTCAGTCTGCTTCTCCCAAAAGAAAAGCTCGCCACTCGAAGTGTCTTGCCGAAGAATTGAGGATTGCTTTGAGGGACCAACAGAAGAGGAGAAAAAAAGAAAAGAGTTCAAAAGGAAACGATATGGATATCTCTTCTGCTCAGTCATTAAAAGCCAGAGTTAAAAGGGTACATTTAATAATTCAAAGATTACAAATAAGTTGATCTCCTGTTACTGGTTTAGAATTGTTTTGAGAGTATGGATATTAAAAACATGGTATATTAATGACTGCTAATTATGAAGATTGTGGATATTGTTGGCAGAGTGGAAGAAGAAGTCGGTCTTCTGTGAAAGCGTGCCAAAAACTTGGGCTTGCAACCACCGAGCAGGAATTAAATGCATTTTTCTCATAACATACAAGCAAGCCAGTCATTAGGTTATCAGCCCGAGATTTGATGAGCTATGTATGGAATATATATATATATATATATATATATATATATATATATATATATATATATATATATATATATATATATATATATATATATATATATATATATATATATATATATATATATATATATATATATATATTCTAAATATGTTATGTTATCATTGGTGTAAAAAAAGATTTGATGACCTATGTATGGAATATATATATATTTACTGAAGATGTTGATAAGAGAGGAATTTTTGGCAATGTTACTGCTGTACAATACTTTCGTTGAATGTTTACTTGCGCAATATTTTCTCATGAAATAAAGTCCGACTAGTCTTGTCTACTACGTCATAATCGCCGACCGAATTGGACTCCTTTGATGATGATGTACATTTCATACGAGTCTGTCAGCTTCATTCAGTGGAGAGATCATAGCAGCGCTTTACATCCCCCTGAATGATAAGTGATTCATCCTGACCCACGAGGTAAGTTTCCCAGTGTCTGTGGTCCGCTGTGACATGTCTTTCGTTGACGCAATATCATCAACGGGTCGAGTGTACGGTGACGTCACACTCATAACAAACATGACACGACATGAGGTTAAGTTAGTTGAGTGGAGTTACTAGCGTTACTGGTTTAGTATGTGACCCCCCCCCCCCCCAATCTTCCATTCTTAGTGCTGCATAGGTGGTTTGATAGGTTGTATATTTATTTTTTGTAAATACGAATTATCATCAATAAGGATTTAAATCCAATTCATCGGCTTTTAACGCAACCCAACTATTATGCAGATACAAGGTATTGCTCAGTTCTTTACAGAGAAAATCATTCAACAAGCTTATAACAAAGGTAACTAATTTAATTTTTGATGCACTGATAACGGGTTATCGGAAAGTCAGCAAAATCAAATTTATTGTTAGTGATGAGGATCAAGAGAAGACGCTGCAGGGTGCCGTCTTATACGTTAAAATAGATTCATCATTTGGAGAAATCGGGAAGTCCTGGAAAGAAATATAGTTTCTTAGTAAGATTGTGTTGGATATCTGGAGTCTGAAAATTTTACTGTCACCATTCTTCTTCGCATTTTCATGTACTTGCTGTGTCACCTTAAACAGACGACAAACTATCATGTGATATAATGGTGTTTCCAAAATACAGTGCAAATGTTTCTTAGATTACAACGACCCACAACACATATACACACGGCTTACTTTATCCATCAACTCTTTTATATCATCACAGTAGGTGCGTTTTTCAAAGACTTCAACCAGGGTAGCTATGAACCAACTTCCTGTCGTTTTACACCTCCATGAAATATATCCTGAACCATAATTTCAGGGTGTTTAATCAGATCTCATATGCTTTTAAAAACATACGAGCAACGATTTTTATGAAAGAAATATATTGAAGTTATGTACCATTTGGAATCTGACAGTAAAACATGACAGTTTCCTTTTTGAACCAAGCTAAATTACGGCATATTCTCCATTACCCTTTACTTCCTTACTTCCGCTTCATCGTTCATTGTGACCCCAGTTACCCTTTCCGAATCCTTGCGAGTATATTTCGAGTAAATGAATGTCCATAATATAATTGCCACACATTCGATGTTTACAATATGCATTAGGAGATTCGGTACCTTCTTGCGTTGGAAAGCAAACGACGAGGTCCTCGACAAGCGGAGCATCTGGTGAAACATCCTTCTCACCTGCGAGGAAAACATCCACATTGCTTTATGCTCGTACTCCAACGAGACTTGGGTCTATCACGGTAATAGTAAACAGAAACGCAATTACTCCCGCGGGATGCTTGGAAGACCATCAGCTTGGGTATTCCGGCAAGATTAGGAGCTTTTTCTGGACTCAAGCATTGCACCAGATAGTCAACTTCGATCTTGTTGCCATCGGTACCAAATATAGAGCCCTGATCCCCGTGGGAAAGGAAGAACATGGCGACCCTTCTCGCATTTGTCGAACGCTTATTACAAATCCGTTAACCTTTTGTTTGATTTCCTGGCGAAAAAGGAAAAAACATGGACGATAAAAAAAATTAATGGCAAAACAAAGTCCATGATCACATACAAAGTGATAGACGACAGTCTTCTTATAAATACGACTTAAGATAAATGTGAGATTCCCTGCCTCAGCCCCGAGCCCGTTTTCATCATTATATATTCTTATATCTTCAAAAACCAAGGCTTTAAGAAAATCATTGATTTTGTTGCGATCGATGTCAGTTCCTTCACGCGGTTCTTGACCAGATACTTCACGTTGATTATGATGGCGTATCCTCGGCTTTGCGGTTCCATTGGATAAGCCTGTTGGAAAAATACGTAATACCAATAATTAATTTCCTGACTCTCACTATGAGTTAAACTAACTATTTCCATCGGCAATTCATCATATTAGTGCTGGTTAACCACTTAACTGGTGACAATAGTTGAGAAACGTTTTGAGTTTCCAGCAAATCAAATCAAATGCTTTTCCTTGGACGATATGACAAATGGAATGATTTACAAGCTTTGAAAGAACTATATTGATGTTATTGGGACTTTCGGATATAATGAAGAAGATAACCTGTTCCTTATTCTCTTCGTAGAACTCTTTTGATGACTTGATCACTTTGATCTCGGTTGCACTGTAGGTGACATTCTAGTCCAATACTTCCATAGTGCGCAACCCAGGCGGGCGTTGCTGACTGGAGTTGGACTCGTTTTCGAGTTCCATTTTGATAGCCTCCATACATGTACCTACAAAGTCATATTTATGTCTATCAAGATGCTAAAACGTTTAGTTTTCCCCTCGATGAATCGTTATAATTGTTACGAAAATATGTACTTATGCGGTCGGTGAGCATATTTCTTAGAGGGCTTAATAAGTTTATCATCGAAATGTGAACTTGACTGTTTTCACAATTTCGATGTGATTTGAGTAGTAATATTTCTTTGCCTAATGCACCTGCATATGGCGTAAAGCATCTTGAAGGTTAGGCAAGGCAAGTCCCCCCTGGTGTTTTGATGATCTGATGACACCTTAGGGGTGAGGGTCCGTATGGCAGAATCTTGAGCGATATAAGCAAATTTGCTCCTTCTCGCAATGCAGAAAAGGGACAGTTTAAAAAACATAGATTTTCGTATCCATAAATGTCTTACCATCAATCTTGCCTAGAGTGCAACAACAGTCATACTCCTTAATCCACAGAATCGACGAAATCCAACACATTTTTTTGTCCAACATGGCTACCGCGCGAATCGAAAACATGAGCAATATCATAGCGTATTAACGAGAATTAACGTCATTATGTTGCATTGTGGGAGTCGACCATGTTGAGTGTTTGAACAAAGTTTCATGATGTGCCGTATTTTAGTGCTCAAGCAAAACAATTAGACAAAACTGTAGTAATAGAAACAGTCCTCGTGTCATTTTGTGATATAATCTTGCATTTTGACACAAATGTTTTTTTCTTGGAGAGCTTCGGTAAGTTTTTAGCGAGTTCATCTGTCGTTTTGACTTCGGAAACACCGAAATTTCACAGGCGGCGCTTCGCCTCTACAGCTCGGATGTGAGAAATCGAAAGTAGTAAACAGTGCGGAGCTGTCAGAGGCGGAGTTTCTTTGCCTACTTGTAGGTAATCTTCAACAACATCTTCCTGCTCAGCGGCCACCAGGCTTTCGCAGAAATTTATGAAGTCTTTGTCGGGGCGCTTTACTAGGTGATGCAGGAGTGCTGAAACCTAACCATTATACCAGCCTCGGTCTGGAAAAGAACAACAGCGAAGGTAATGCAATGACAGAAAATATCTACCACGATGAAAAGATGAATTGAGGCCTAAAACATTATTATATAGACCTTGGGTGAATGTAAAAAAAAATACATACTTCAATGCGTTGCTTAGTAGCATCCGGTATCATAGTAGGAGCGTGTTGTTTGAAAACTTGAAAAAATATAGGTCACATCACCACCTCATGCGCGACTCAAGTTGCCAGGTTTTAAGTTGAGTGGGCGCAGTTGGCATTCTCAAGATTCCGCACATAAAATAGCTTCGCTCGTATACGGCATCACCGATATCGGACACAACGAAGAACTAATATTCGCCACACCTCAAATGATCGAACTACATATCACCCACGTGACCATGCGATAACCAACACTCAGTGGTGTGGCAGAGGCGAGTGCCGCACTTTATGAAGCAGCGCGTGTGCTATGCGGCGTGAAGATAGTTGTGTCCACACCAGAGGCGGCCAGTGCTGACTTAAACGTGAGACCGTCGCCCGACTGATAGGCAAGTAAGGCTTTCGAAAGGATATTAGCAGCTGAGATGAGTTGGGATGACGTAAGGTTGCAGTTCTTTTGATGTATTCGGACATACAGGAGACTACACAGAGGCGTCTGTCATCGGGATAAGCGGTCAGCTCTATGGTTTGCTGGGGTATTCCAGGCTTGGATTGTTTGATGAGTTTATTGATGATAAAGGTATATGATGATTCCGTGCTCGTCATTGATTTGATGTCTAACAAATGAACTGTTTGACCTCTGCATCTTGTCACCAACAAGCAGAGCATGACCAGTTTGAACGATAACAGTTTGAGAGAGATATCCTCGGTGGGCGGTAGGACCTTTAAGTAGTCCAGTACCAATGTAACATTCCATATTGAGGAATATCGCGGAAAGCTGGGACGCGTCAGATACACGCCTTTAACAAAGCGAATTATCAGAGGATACGAGGCTATGTGACAGCTCCACTATAGATGAGAAGGCTGATCTTGCCGTATTGATGCCGCTATATCCCAGGCCTGCGTTGTATAAAAGAGTGAGGAAATCCAAAATAACAGAGACTGTTGCGTGGTGAGGGTCTATATTGTGACCTGCAGCAAATGTGTTCCATTTATTGAGGTATACTCTATATTGCTTTCTTGTGCCTGGTCTCCATGACGTGACGGTGATTATAATATCTTGTGTTAGTTTGCTAATGCCTTCTTTGTTCAGTCTCTCCCTGACAAGAGGTAAGCTGCCAAGCGTAACTTGGGATACAATGGATGAATACGGCTCGGGTCAGCTGACAATGTCAGAAGGGTCTTGTTGCGTTTGAAAAATAGAGGTGCTCCTTTTGTCATCCGTTTGAGCATCGGGTACCAGGTCTGCGTGGGCCATTGAGGAGCAACGAGGATCGCTTTTGCCCCATCGTCCTGCAAGCTTCCTCAGTACACGTGGAATGACGCTGAAAGGCGGAAACATATATAGGAATTTATTGTTCCAGTTCATATGAAAAGCATCAATAGCTATAGCCTCAGGGTCTGGTCTCCATGATACGTATGGTTTGAACTGGAAATTTAACCGTGAAGCGAACATATCAATGTCGGGCTGCCCCCACCGCTCTACACAGTTCATAAAATCGCAAGGACTTAACTTCCACTCAGTCTTATCGTCAAAGAGCCTGCTTTCTTTGTCAGCTTCCACATTGGCTATCCCAGGTATATGCGTAGCACCTATCCACAATTGATTTGATATACACCAATTCCAAATGTCATGTGCTATGTTGTTACATTGTACCGAGTGACTGCCTCCCATCTCTCGAATATACGATACAGCGGTCATGTTGTCCAACTGTATAAGCAACTGGGTTTTATTGGTTGTCTTACATAGCGCTTGCAGACCGAGTAAGGCTGCTTTAAGTTCAAGTACGTTGATGTGTTCTTGTTGTTCAGCCGTCGACCATCTCCCCCCATTGGAGGGTCCATTAATTAATTTGGCACCCCAACCGGGAGAGGAAGCATCAGTTTGCAAAACGAGATCAGCGTTGCCATATGATATACGTTTGGGGCAACAACCTGCGTAGTCGACCCACCATCTGACTACGTGCAGCGCATGACAGCGGAGTGTCCTTTTACAAAGGAAGGGCATATTTCACCCCCCCCCCAACAAACGCTTACATGCACGCATGCACTTGCGAACACACACACCACATCTCCGCCTCTACACACCCCCCCCCCCCCCCCCCCCATGAAAACTAAACCAATTTAGGCTAATGATATTCATCTCTTTTCACTCGTACCAGATTAATTGTTGACCAATTTACGTAAACCTTTTGAATCCCTTTAAGTCAATGTTCCGAACAGGTCAGTTTCCAAATTATATAGTCCCGCTTTAGCAAATCCAACCCTTTGATGAAAACATTCGAATCCCGTCAATTCCCTTAACAATTAACTTGCCCCGTTCGAACTCCAATTAAAGCTCTTGATAATTACAAGTCAGTCTGAATGACCCCAAGCCCCCGATCAACCAATCACAGCTCACCACATCACGCCACCCCCATCTTTCACTATAAATACGACAGCATCAGACACACATAGGGTATTCCACAAGATTATTCTCAGATCAGACATATTCATCCCACAACGAGAACCACAACAGAACCCGAACGTGCCAGTCAGCAGAGACGAATAAAGAAAATAGAAATTCATATAAAGTCTCGGGTATTATTTAGCAGGACATCAACCCTCAGCTACCTACAATCACGTCGGCGACCAACGAATAATCGTCTCTCGTACCTCATCCCATCCCGACGCAAACACGTGACCCAACCGGTCATAATTGGTGGAGCCTCAAAGTTACCCCGACATTTACTTGGTGCAACAGTTTTATCTTTTTCCAAAGCCCTAAAATATAGAGGCCCATATTCCACGCCTGGGACACATGCCACGAATGTGCCTATGAGTTGTGCCACAGATCTGATGGTAAAATGGGTCAAGAAGCTCTGCCCAAAAGATTTGATTTTATCAATCTTTTCGTTTCCGATGTTCACTGTCATACTAGTTGAATCGAGTAAGAAGCCCAAATGCTGCAGCTTCTGGGTGGGAGTTAGTACTGATTTAGAGTCATTTACATGAAACCCCAAATCTCTCATGAGGCTCCTGGTTGCATGTATATTAGCAACACAATCGGAAACACACGATGCTTGTACATAGAAGTCATCAAGGTAGCCACTGGCGATATACACCTATTGTCTTAGCTTTGAAAACACTGGCTTCATAAGCTTGGTAAATATTCTAGGCCCCGAGCCTAGTCCATTTGGCATACAAGTGTATTTGTAGAGCTGACCATTAACACGGAACTTGATAAAGTTCTGGTCACTTTCTGCCACTGGCACAGAGAAATAGGCGTCCGTTAAATCAAGGGAATCCATATAACAGTCACGAGTCATTAGATTCATGCAGTTTTGAAGAGTATCCATTTTAAAGTGGCAGTAAACAACAAATCCTTCAAGTTCAAAATCAGCCTGAAAGTATCCTTTTTCTTGGGTCTCAGAAAACTGGGTACGGCTGCTGCCGCTGTCGTAAGGTCGAGTTCGCCACTGACCCCGCTGGCTTGACCCTAAAAAATGGAAGCGTTTGTGTGACGAAGTGAAGGTGCGATCACGTGCCCCGTCTCGCGAATGTATGTTGTATCCAGTCAGCTGGCAGTTAACCTTGGTGGTTTAACTAAGGCTTTTGACAGTAACACCCTCTCTCTCTGCTGTAACGAAGTCTTTCAGGACGGTGACTGTAGCAGTGATGCCAGCGAGCAAAAGTTTCTGGACAAGCTGAATCATAGCGTCCTCATGGTGGGACTCCTTCTTGATGCTGTTATAAATATCAGGGTTCACGCGCACCGGTTCCAATTTCTCATAGTTAATTGGCTTTGGAAATTTGTCCAGCGCCCGAGATTTATTGTCTTTCGACATCCCGTGTGTAAGCAGTTTGTCCACAACAGTGGCCAATTGGTCGTCTATACGAGGCCCAGAAACATCATGTTGCTTAACACAGCTGTCCAGCTTTTTTAGGAAGATGAGCGAAGTTTGTTGAGTGGGTGGGGCGCTGGTGCTTTCTTGGTCACTATCGCTAATTTCACCTCTCTCCTGCTGTGCACACACATGAGACACATCGTCTTCCAAGGGTTCGTTAGAGGCAAACGGACCAATGCTTATGTCATCTTGATCGCAGTCATACGCTGCCTTGAGCTAAGTGACCACGGGGGTTAAGGGAGTTAAAGAGACTGTTCAGCCCCATATAAGGAAAGTGGTTGCCTAGCAAGCTGCTTGGTAACAGCACCTTGGAAACCAAAAATGTTACATTTTCAGACTTTCAGTCGCTACGCGTCGCTGTGGTCTCAGAAAAAAGATCCTTGCTTCGACAGTCGCCATTTATGTTGTCGGACATTATCCTTCCTGCTTGTCGGTCTAATGTGTGCACAATTAAGCCCACAACTTGAATGAGTGAAGATTTTTTGAAATCTACATTATGTAACTAAAGCGGAAGAATACACATCGTTAGCGAGGTAAATTCAGAGCGCGTTATGATTTACAGCTAACATTCGTGTAGTTCATGGTTTTAGGGAGGCACCGTTATCGATGGAACGACATAACTGAATAAAACAGATCTCCACAGTATATCATGAACATTTCCAGTCAAATAATAATGTTAAAAACTTATCAACATAACTTCCATCATGTAAACTCGGCGGCACAAATTAGAAGGTGTCATTACTTACGTCTGCGTTAATCGCAGTAATGTAATAACGAAATGATCCCTGATTGCCTTATATGTGGCTGAACAGTCTCTTTAACTGACTCAGTTAGCGCAGCCAGCGAGCTCCTGATGAAAGCCATGTCATCTTGCGATGCCACAGGTTTGGCGCTTTTAACGGACGTTTGGTCAAAAGCTTCTTAGTCTTTATAGAGGCAGCTTTTTGACGAGCGGAATCTGGCTCAATCGTGATGTCAGTAATGTCCGCAGACATAACAGATTCTGCCTTTGAGCTCTTATCCGTGCACTTGCCAGACACTGGCTTGGCACTATGTTCGGGTTTAATGTTAACTAACTCTTGGTCATCCGAGGCGGTCATGGCCGCCATTATGCTGCCAACAAGGTCACCACCCGATTCCTGCGAGAAGTTTTTTGATCCACGCGGCATTGTTCAAACCACACCTAAGTCTAGCTCCGGTGTAACGGTAACATGAATTCATACCGTTACGAAGAGTTCGTCAAACACAGTCGGTAAGTTCTCGTTTGGGTTGAAGGACTACTCTGCGTACCTAGAAAATAACATATATCAAGAGCCTTTACAAAAAATAGACTTTGCGCGCCAAAAAACTTACCACCACTCGACGCTATTCTTCAATAAATGGCATCGATAGTTCGTTTCCTAACAAATCACGATACGATGTCTGCCATTTTGGAAACAATTAATTCTCGCGATTTCCCGCATTGCCTTAGCATCCCAAGTGGGGGGCACTTACCCTAACTCGGATAGGGGTGTGCCGCGGGACCTCGAAAACCTGTACCCGTTGTACTCGTTGAGAATGAGAAAAAGTATACTCCTGTACCCGTTGTACGTTGAGAAGAGAAAAAGTATACTCCATCGTACAAGGTATTGTGCGAATGTCTAACCCGTCGTAAAAGTCGAGATGTTGAAAAAAACCACCCCACTTCGTGCGGCACATGTATACTATATCTTTACACTTAAGTGCCCCCCCCCCGCGCAATGCATGTGGTCTTGAACTTGTAAACAAACATGTTGCTGTGTTTCTGACTTTTTACCGCTTCCCAAATTGATCGAACTATAAATAATTACCACGGATGAAATCACCAGCCGAAAAGGGATGAAATTGTCCGTAAAACATCATTGCATTCTATAACTCCATCACTTGTGTATGTTTGGTGTTTGGTAGTTGTCTGAATCGATCTAAAAATAATTGAGTTGCGTTGTTTCGAGAAACGGTAAGACGTCTACGCAGACGTCTTGTAGGGCTAACCTTAGTCCAGCTAAATGTACACAAAACAAAAGAAGCAAGCAAAAAACTCAAAGCTAATGGTCACAGAACAGTGGTTATCCAGAGACGTGTTAGAGCACAAGTGAACTCCTTGAGGCAAAGCACGCTAATGATCTCCTGGCTCTGCCGCGGTCTCTCACGTGATCTCGATATGCAGATGAGATAGGTAGAATTGATCTTACATATACACAGTATATAAATCAGAGTGAAAAAAGCTTTCATGTCCGCGTTGAAAACCCAATATAAAGTTAATTTCAGTGCTAAACATTTAATAAAACGGTCATAAAACTTTTTTTGTTGTCATATGACCGCAAAAACACGTGGTACGCTTATTCAGGCATAAGAATTGGGGATAGAGAATCAATCAAATATTCTAGTTGAATACCGACTTGGGAGAGAGAATGGACCAAATCAACTTACAACGTTCAGCATTATTTCAATCATAACGTTTTATTTACATAGTTGTTAAGGATTTTGATATATTATCGCGTCGCGTGAAGCCAATAACTAGGCCAAATTTTATTTTGTGCAGGTGTATTAAAACGTGTTAAACGTGTGATCTTCACTCATAAAAGTCACACAAAACTATGGAATACACCACAGTGTTTATATGCTCCCAGTTAAAAAGACTATTCAATATGAACCGTCCCCAGCCTCGAAAAATCCTTTTTTACTCTTCCCTTCCCTTGCTTGAGTCAAATACTGCAGCACAGTATTTGCTGATGTTTGGCTGATGTAGAGAATATAAGATAAAATGATGTACCTTTTCGCAATAGGTATCAGTACAACATGGATGGCCTATCAGCAAATTGAACTATCTGTTGAGTGCCAAATTAATAGTTTGACAATATCCCTTTCACTCATCTAAACGTTTACCTCTGAGACACTAGAAAGGTTTAGAAAACACGCGGTATGTTATAACGCAGCCGTATGACTAGGGAAATCCTAGCGCGTTATCGACGTAAGTTTTCGTCTGGCTACGTTGTTTGGAAACGAATCATTTTATTGCTAGATTTCGTAGTTGTAATAAAAAATCGTCATCCATGAACATGAATAAATCATTTAGAAAGGCAGTTGTGAAATTTGAGCTGTCTGCATCCTCTATTATTATACAGGATGAAGACACACACACACACATATATATATATATATATTTATATATATTTATATATATTCCGCGTAATGACAGACCGTGTGTTTTCGAAACCTCTGTACATACTGTGGGCTTGAGTTCGTTTCTTCCTTTATGTGCACCTCTACACTATTGATACGGCATTTCTACCTACATTGACCTACCTCCTGACTAGTTCTTCTGATGACACATGGTTTAAATCCAATAGCTTTAGTTATGTAACTCCTTGGTTCAATACAACTTATTATAGGGTGAAGGGTTTTTTTGCACGTATTTATTGGGTAGTCATGCGATTTGCCGCAAAACAGGCATACTTCATGCGTTAGTCGGTCAGTATGGGATGTTCACTCACTTGAACCATCGAACGGATCAATAGGATTTAATAATTTATAATCATGGCCGTTGCTACGGAATCGCGGGAACAAAATGCATATGAAATAGTGTCGCCGCCTACGGGAGGCAAGAAGAAACATATGGTCTTCCGTTGCGCATGCGTATTGGTCGCGGTTGCTTAGATACACTAAACACAGATAAGCTTGCGTATGGCGCTTGCTTTTCATGTATGTGTTAAACGTTCCGGTTGATTGTAAGAGGACTGACAACCCATCGACAGTAAGTTTATTCTATGACCTCATGCTATCGATATGTGCTTGGAATGTTTCAAAAGCGACTGAATAATCATTTATTGACAATATAATGTCAATGCTTTCGAACCCATTTCGCATTGCCATGAAATATGATCCGGGGATATACCTATTGCGTGTCATATCATTACAATTGCCCAATAGTATGTTTAGTTTGGTTACAGTTTTCATTTACTTATGTGATATGACCATTATTACACAGTTGATGTTGCCCTCTTCTGCCATAGTCAAGTATCGATTCTTTTGAAATCTTTCAATCTTCGTCTTTGAGACAAACATGAATTTGAAAATGGTCTCACTGTCACCTTTATAAATAATCTACTGATCAGGCTCATTAAATCAGTAACTCTATGTTTCGTGAGTGTTCCTTGAACCAGATGCTATACTTTACAGAAGTAAATATTCCATCATGGTGGCAAATGATGTTACTCTCATAGAAGAGCAAATTCGGGTATCAACACAAACCAGAAGAGTACGCCCATCAGAGTTCTTCTTAGACTATGACCGTCTTAGGTCAGGATTTGTAACAGGTAAGACATGAGAGTTTTTCATGTGGCTTACTATTGATGAGAAGGTTGTAAACAAAATATCGTTTAGTTCACATTAATGCAACAGTGTTTGTTATTGGTTATTTGTGTGATTATAGACACACAGTTTGCAAGAGTATTATGGGAAAACTTAGCAATCAAGCTCACACCAGAGCAAATGCAAGCTCTTGGGTCAAAGTATGATCTGAAAAAAGATGGAAGATGGAATTATCGTTACTTCTGTGATGTAATTGATCAGCCATTCGATCCAAATTTTCTGAAAGATGATCCTGTGCGCCAGAAGAAGGAGGCTGCAGAATTGTACGAACTATCAAATGCAGTTGTTTCATACAATATAAATATCTAACAAGATGGTCCCTCTTTAATACATAGGTACGTATATCATTGTGTTATATAGCCTTGGAACAGGTCGGTCTGTTCAGCCATTGGCTCCAGGGGAAGAAGGGAGAATTGAAAGTCTCCTACGTAGTTTGCAGAAATTCTACCAGTACAGAGGAATCAATCTACGTACCAGCTGTGAAGATTTTGATAGACATCATATTGGAGTCATTAAAGAGAGCCAGGTAAAATTATTTGCCACAGAATCTTATTTACTCATAATTATTTTAATTGAATCTATTCTATTATTTTAGGTGTTTCCCTAGTCTGCTCAGCTAAGCTCAATTGAAAATGGTTATCACCACCACTTGTTTGTACACAGTAAGGCTATTCATCACAATGATTTGCAAATTATATTTTTGGTTCCAGTTTTATCGAAGCTTTCCAAGGCCTCCAGAAGTGACAGAGGAAGATGTTGATATCTTAGTGCGCAAGTATCGTGATCCTGATAGAGCTGGTCTCCTAAACTATCTCAACCTCCACCACGACCTTGTAGCAATTGGACAACTACTGTCTCAAGAGGAAACTACATATCTCCCAGACAATGTCAATGTCTCAGACTATCTCCCTGCACCAGTAAGTTCTGAATGACCCAACATCCAACTATAACGTATATGTTGCATTTTTTGTTTACAGTAATTAATTTGAAAATTTTGCAGGGATGGTTTGTTTGTTAGGTTCCATCTACATATAGTCTTCAAAATAGTGCCCCAGACGTTTATTTGTTGTGGTCATATGTTCATTGCTTGAGTTTTGGAATTAATTAAATCTTTACTTAAATCCACAGCCGGGTGCAGACACTACTTTGCAGCAGATCTTTGACAGAATCAGGGTGGCAGTTTTCAAGAACCGTGTTCGTAGCATAGAGTTCTTTAAAGATTATGACAAGCTTCGAAGTGGAATAATCACAGAAAATCAGTTTGTCTGCGGCCTATCCTTAGCTATTGGAAAGGAAGCTCAACTGTCTCGCTCTGAAATTCAAAAGGTGGTGGAGTACTACAGACAGCCAGATGGACGGGTGCATTACAAAGAGTTTTGTGATTCTATGGAAAACGGTGAGAGAAAACAGTGATATATTAATGTGTATGTGTGCATTTCATTAGCTGTTTATTTATTGGAATTATTTATATGTTACTCAGGTATAAATTCTTACCTCTCATTTTGCTTTGCTACCCACTGGCTGTAATAGTCCCTTATCCATTGTGTTTATGCTTCACCTTCAGCCTTTAACGTCCCTGATTTAGAGAAGAAACCTACTTTGGATGTTGTGAGACCCCCAGAGGGAGCACTTGGAAGGGTAAGTACAAAAGTCAGCAAATGTTCCCTGAATGTTACTATATTTTATCATATAATTATCAATTATACCATCAGTGATTTTGTGGTTCCTTCTGGACAGAATTTACTTGGACCATTTATATGATACATCTAAATTTGATACACTGGGTCAAAGTAATCAATATATAAACCCCTTCAACATATTTGTTGGTTAAGGTATTTCAACAAAACTGGCCATTATTATCAGACTAGGTAGTAAGCACTAACATAACATAAGATAGAGTGATGTGATGGTTTGCTTCAGAATCTTGCTGCTCTGACAGCCGGTGAAGAAGAAAGAATGCTTCAGTTGATTGGTGAGCTGTCGGATCAAGTGCGCAGGAGACGCCTCATGGTGTATCAGTACTTCAAGGATTTCGACAGAGTGAGTGTGCTTCCATGCTGTTGTACTTATTCTTATATTTCAATTTCTTTAGGAGCTAAGCTGTTGGATTTGTTTGTATCATTACCGACATGCTTATCACCCCTGACAAGATATCCCTTGTTTAAGAAATAGCGTATGCAAATCTGTGTCTATCTAGAGCAAAGGTTACAGTAGGGTGATAACCCCAACACAGTTTGGTCGTATTCTCCATTTCCTCAGCCTCAATGTGGCTCCAGAAGACCTGAAGCTTTTGTGTCGCAAGTTTGCTGATGCAGCTACAGGCGATGTTAATTATCCAGCTTTTGTTCAAACTGTGGACAAAGGTGAGTTGTTTGTCTGTGATTACCTGCTGTAGACAATCTATGAACCACTTCACAATAACCATTGTCTGTGCAGGTCATTTTTTATGAGATGTTCTTTGTATAATTTGCAGCATGATCAGCAATTTATATATATTTTCCATGCTTGTTTTCCTCCTCAGAGTTTGTTAATTACACGCAGTCGTTACAACGAGAACCTACCACGAAGAAAGCACCATCTGACAGTGGTTACGCTTCACCAGAGCTACTCACCTTCACCCAGCCAGCTGATATCAGTCTGGATGATCTCCTGGCCAGAATCAGACACCACATCCTCACCAACCGCCTAAGAGTAAGACTTACATCGGACTTTCACCAAAGCTTGTTAACACAATATTTTCCATTCATATTCCTCCATTCACCTTGAGTAATTTTGTTTGCTTATCCTTTCAAAGATTTTATATTGTATGAATCTGTCCAGGTATGCGAATATTTTCAAGATTTTGACCCACTGCGAAGTGGGTCCATACCAAAAAGCCAGTTCCGTCGAGGTCTGAGTGACCTTGGACTGAGCGCTCTTGGTCTACACAACCTGTCTGAGAACCAGTACAAGCTGCTGTGTACAACTTATCAAGATCCAAAAATGGCTGACAAGGTTCTATGGAGGCAGTTCATGGGGGACTTGGAAAGTGGTAGGTGCAAGTTAGTGTTCTGTGTATTGTACACAAAATACACCCAGTATATGATTCAGTTAACCAAATATTATCGCAATATTGATAGCTGACTATGCCCATGTAAACTGCAAGATATATATTATACAAAACATCAAGAACACAATATCTAGATGATATAAACTACCATAGTACATCAAATGATTGATGTATCATCTAGCCAATAGACGATGACATATTCAATATATGCTTGATTGCATCTCTATAACAGTTTTCACTCAGCCACAAGATCTGGAGAAAACTCCCTCTCACAAAGTGCCCCCTCAAGAAATATACAGAGTTCCCAAGCCTGGCACAATGAATTGGGACTTTGCATCAGATGAGCACAAGAACTTCTTGTTTGAGATCATGGAGAGACTGCGTCAGCGTGCAAACCAGCGTCGTGTGCTCCCCAAGCCCACGTTCCAGGATTTTGACAAGTAAATACGAACCCTTTTGGCTGGATGAATATATCAACTTATAATTTTGTCCTTGTCACAATAGAAGTTATATATCAAACAAGAGAAATATGTTTAAGGATGCCATTGATTGGCAAAGCTACGAAAAGCAAATGCAAAAGTATTCCCTATTGAAACAACCGCATTGCATCATCCTATCATGTCTTCTGCATTGAAAGCCCTGCTTTTTTTTACCAGACACAACAATGGCTATGTGACTCGCCCTCAGTTCCGTCAGTGCCTCACTATGTTGGAGCTGCACTGTACTGAGGATGAGATGCAGGCCCTGGAAGCTAAGTTCTGTAATGACACAGGCTTCCACTACTTGGCCTTCCTAGAGGAGCTCCAGCCAGCTAATAAACCAACACTCATGTACCTGGAGAGATTGAAGGAGATCCGAGTAACCAACCAGAAAGGAAAACTCCCAGAACACAACCCAGCCAGAGACCTTGAGAATATTCTCATCAAAATCAAAACCAAGGTGTGTGAAGCATCGCAAACCCTTTATGAAAACTCCATTTGATGTCGAGTTGTCACCCTCTATCTATGATTATCAGTCTGTTTTGCTTAGTATGATAGGTTTGTTTTCAAGATGAGTGTTTTGTGCAGGTTTTTAAGGAGCGCATGAGAATTCATGAATGGATGAGGGATTATGACAAGCTTAGGTCAGGTAGAATGCCCAAGGTCAATTTCAGACGAGCTCTTGACCTCTGCAAGTTTGAGTTGCTGGAGTCAGAGTTAGCTATTCTGGAAAATCAGTGAGTTTTTATACTTTAGAATGTCTTTAAATGCTCTATGTATTGGCTCTGTAGTAAAATAAGCTGTTATCAGCTTGTTACTGTAAGTGTTATATCAACTTTGTTCAACAGTGGTATTATTATTTCATCTGTATTAATCAGATATTGTGTACAAGTATCTTATCTGCTTGCAGCTACCAGAGTGCTGTTGACATAGAGTATGTGGACTACCTTCAGTTTTCTGATGACATTGAGGCCATCTTCACTACCAAGAACTTGGAGAAGGCCCCGTTGCTCGATGCTGACCAGTTCCAGCCCCCTGTCGAATGCTCAATGAACAAACTGGAACCTGCTATGGAAGAGATGGCCTCCAAATGCATGGACAAGCTAGCCAAGAAAGTCAGTGGTTCAACTATATTGTTTGAGTCTCATATTTTTTTCAATCAACTGTCCTTTTGAACTTTTATGTCATAGTTTTATGTTGGAGAGAATAGTTTCACTTGTCCTGGTTGCAGGTCCGCCTTAACCGCATGCAGCTGTTCCCCTTGTTTGAGGACTACGATCGCGTCCATAACGGCACTGTTTCCCGGTCTCAGTTCCAACGTGTTCTCAATGAACTTGAGCTAGCCAGTCTTGTTTCATCTCAGCAGGAATGGACTAGTCTCTGGAAGAAGTTTGAAGCTAAAATAGGCGGTAAAGATGATGTTAACTATGTAGCTTTCTGTGATATGATTTACGATCTAGCCAAGTTTGAGTGGAGGAAGCCTTAATAACTCTCCGTGCTGTCATTGTAGTTGTATTTGTTTTCATGTTAGCCTCTGTGTGTGCTTGGGCAATAGAGCAGAGCCCATTTACTTGGTGACAAAGACTGTATAAGAGTTGTTGTTGGAGGCCCCTCTCCTTACTTTAACCTTTGCAGTAGCACCAGCTTTCACGCTCCATTGATCAAACTCAATTGACAGGTTCAAGACTTCTGATAGAAAGTATTGTTTGTACAAAGTCTGAATCTAACAATTATCTCCAATGTCAGGATCCTCCATGCCTTAATATTTCAGAGCATTACAATGTCACAGTATTCATTTGCACCATTTACATGCAATTATTCACAGTATTGATGAGATAATCCATTGACAAAGCATTAGCCAATCACCATTTGACTGTGATAAGAGTATTAAACTTGCCTCTGATTGGACAGCTATAGCTGCGTCAGATTAGCCAGATGTAGGCGCTGCTGATTTAAGTATTACACACCAAAATTGCTTCATCATCTCACTGTATTTATACAGACTGACTGCTGGACAACCTTGTTATTGTGATACCAATTTATAGATTTAGTATTGTGTTGAATTGAATCAAAAATATAACTGTGTGAAGACATTGTCACATTTTATTTGCTGGCTACAGCAGAACTGGACTGTACCATTGGCTTTTGGGCTGGTAAATATAAACTATTCCATGTCCATGTTTTGCATGTAATCTGTTTAACCTTTCAGCAATAAAGTTCTGAGTTTTATTACTGGACTTTAATGCCAGCTTCTTAATGTTTTTGATCTGGAAGCTGACTCTGACACTGACATCGTGTCTGGGGCAATCCATCCCATGCTGCCCTATGGGGCAACAATGGCAGCTAATGCAGATTGCTCCATGAGGTGTGCATGTCAACATCGATGTCAATAACAGATCGTGTTTATTGCTCGATAAGGGAAACCGCACACCAACCTATGGGGCAATGACAGCTCATCTTGATCGCTCCATGAACCCTGGGTTATGTCGCCTCATGTTTCTTAACGGGATAGTTTCGTTGACTTTCTGTTAACATTGGAAATGATGATCAGGATGTTATCAATACCTTCCTTGCGGCAGCAGCCACGTGGTCATTGTATGATAGGTAGAAGTATGTATTCAGGCATCCATTATTGACTCGACCTCGCCATGTTACGAAAGCTAAGATACATCCCTATTGGACGCCATTCATATTGTGAGTTGGGTGGACATGTTGTGGACTGCCGATACCCCAAGGCCGGGACTGCTCCCCCTACCTGTGCTCGCTGTGGATACGGGGACATGAAACTAACCGATGTAAGCAGGCCGCACCAACACCAACGTTAAACGACTAAAGCCTGCTGACCATCGTCAGGACAGTGGGCTGCCAAAAGCAACTGACGCAGACCTGGATCGTCATGAACATTCTCAACGAAGCGACAATGTCAAGGGTGATTACGAAGCACATTCGCTAGATCATAATTTTTTGAATGTCAAAATCGCGGGCCACAATTATTGTGCAAAGATTGACACCGGAGCGGATCTTAACTTTATATCACAGAAAATTGTTTAATCGCTCCCCATTCATCTTGGGAATGAATTCAAAAGCGATCCCCAATTATGTATATGTGCGAATCGGACAACAACTGCTACCCTTGGCACTATTTCGCTCGCTGTCAGTACTAAAACACTAATGTCACATTTACAGTATTGTCCGATCCTTCTAGTGATATATTTTTGGGCGTGCCTTTCCTTGAGTCACACAATGCTGTAATGGATTTCTCCTCAAAACAAATCAAATTGACCCTGAATAACCCTGTGCTTTCCAATCAGATATTCTTAATCCAACCCTTCTGTGAAGTTCTATGTGCCGGAATTCTTCAATCAACATCTCTCACTTATACTCAAGGCTTATGTTTAGCCGTGCACGACGTTTATATTTATATTACCGTCGTTCGCGGCTAGGCTTATGTTCTGTGTTCCCGTGCGTTAACAATAAGGGAATATTGGTAGCTAACACAGCAGTGACGGTGCACGAAGGGGTCATCCAGTGCGACTTTTTAATGGGACTTATCAATCATCGAAGATTAAAAAAGGGGAACGGATTGCTACTTTCCAACCATGGGGTGCCAATGTGGAAGTGTATGGATATGATTTCAATTACACACATAACAACAAACATGCCTCAAAAATTGCCCTTGATTCAGTACAAACGATCAACGATTGTCCGGATATATATTGGACTAAGTCTCAAGTGTGTAACGAACAACAAGTACAGCTGAGATCACGTGTCAATCAGTACCCAGATTGCTTCGTGAATCCCAAGACCAAACAACTGGGACTGACGGACATGATTTCCTGCCAAATAGATACCAACACTGATTCTGCCCCCGTCTATAAATATCCCTATAGAATGGCGCCTATTCACGGGAAGAGTCATAACACGTACTTTGATTACATGTTTTTATCTTAGTCATCATCAACACCATTGGAATCACCAAAGATATCTTCAAAGATCATCATTATCATCGTCATGGAAATCTTAAGATTAGTTTTGGTTCTTACGACTGAATCATTTTCCAGGAGATATCGATTATTTAAAATTTCGCCACTGATCTACACAATACCTGGATCGCGGATGCGGCTCGGGCTGCCTCTGGATAATGAAGCCAGCAGCCAGTCAACAGCCGCCATGTTACCAATACCAAAACATCAACACGTGTAGGAAAGTCCCGGCCGGTGTGATCATTTGAAAACTTTGGCGTATGGGTGTGATTCTTCTGATTGGTGCAATAAATCTGTATAATTTATAAAAAAAACAAAACAGTAGTGACACTGAAGAGCTGTTAGATGCTATGATTGCATGTAAGGTTATGAATTGTGATGTAACGTGAAAACAGGAATCGATACATGATAATTGTTGGCATGATAAAGTAGGTACTGTAATTTAAGCAGTGATTACAATCTTGTAACACCTATGCTATGTATGTATGTATGTTGTTGCATTAATACGGCTTTGATAGTTCAGATCAAAATCGTATATGTGTCTTACGCTTCATTTTAATCAACAATTGCTCATGATTGGAAATTTTACCATGGTTGAAAGTATTATTAAACAAGCATTATCACCCGCAGAAACATAGTGTTATACAGGTATTTAAATATTTCAGTTAAATGTTTTTATAAATAAAAATGTATAAAGGTTATTTTTTAATTTTTCTAAGAAAATCGAGCCTTTCACCTCAGCCAGCTACAAAAGTATAATCATGAATACGAAATGATCCCTATTGATGTTTAAATGGGACAAGTTTTGTAGTACAGCTTTCGGACTCTCTCGCCAGTGATTTTCTGGGTTTGGAGTATCACAACGTGATGGAGGCGAATTTTACAGAAACATAGACACACATTTGACGAGTCGGATGAAATGATTATATTCAGGGGTGGAGTCGGGCATGTGGCCGGTAAGTGATGAGAACAGAAGCGGGCTGGACGATGAGTTGTACAGGACGACTGTGACTATTGTTGTGACGAAGTTTGACCCTTGGGATGGCTTGCCATCATCAAACTTCAGTGTTTTCTGAAAGCATTTTTCAGTTTCTTGGCACAACCTGATCACACCGTAACCTGCTTTGAACAGTCCATTTACGTTTTTTCGATGTACAAGTACCAGCGAGTTTGCACACTCATCTGCGCCACATATCCCGCAATATAATCGATAGCTGCTTTCTTGTACGCGGAGAGTGGACTTAAATCAGGGGCCTGTGACAGCTCGACTTCGTCTACTTGGCCCGTGAGTGTTATCTCGACACCATACCGTTTGGCAGTGGATATGTCACATGTATCTGTGAATTCCATAAGGTGCTGGCTCACAACTGCACTGTCCCTAGTGACGTACAGCATATAGGTTTGGTCCATGGCAGCACAGTTAATGCCCCGGTTAATTGACGGACTGTGGGGTTGTTGTTGCAACCTCCAGCTGAGCGAACTGCTCCAAAGAATTGCTCTAGATAGTCCTGGTTCAGCTTGTAGGTTAGGAGGTACTTGAGCGGTGATGTCTCTCAGCTGACCAGATCAGCGTACAAGCCAGAAATGGTCCGGATGGCTGTCATGTAATAGTCTCTGACTGATAAGTTTTCCGTGAAATCCAGGGGCCAAAAACCGGGGCATAATCCTATAAAAATGGGAATGATTTAATACATGTGTATGTAGTATAAATTCATTCGAAGGTGAAATGATTTTCCAGACTCAGCGGACGGTCGATTTGTACAGTTGGTAGCAGCACAACTAGGCAATATAAACCGATGAAACAATCGCAAAAGGAATAAAACATTTTCACACTGCGTCTCTTCATCATCGCGTTTTTTTGGGGGTATTAGTATCATGGCCGTTAAACAACATCCGGCAGCTTCATTGGCTGGAGCCGCGTCCGCCATCCAGGTATTTCATAGATCAGTGGGTATTGCGCATCAATTACAATTTCCATTAAAAAAAAAATATTTCGAAAATATAATGAAAATTGTGATCTGTTTCACGAGACAAACAAACTTAAACAATTATTTGGAAGCTAACAAACGTTACGCATATAGCTAAATGATTGGAATAAATTTTGCAAATCAATAATTTGATTACATTGTTTTTCTGTAAATATGTCAAGGCCAATCTATTTATGCTGTGCAACAACAACAGCCTGTATACCCATGGATAATACTCAGATGGTAAAAATATCATGAAATAAACATGATACTGTTTTCATCTATCTTCTACTTGCTGAGTTTCATAATCACAATACATGCGCTATTATTTTTAAAAAGACGATTCAGTGCCAACAATGCAACGATGAAGGATGATTGTGATGTAAATTCACAACTTCAAGATAAAGAGCTTTGATGAATTAATGTGGTGATGATGATGATGATGACTGTGATGATGATGACTGTGATGATGATAATGACTGTGATGATGATGGGATCATGACCATGATAGAAAAATAATAATGATGATGGTAGCCAGTACATAGACCATATGATTGTTAAGATGATGCTACAAACGGCAAGGTAGATGGTGATGACGATGATGATATTTATGATGATGATGGTGACAATGATGATCATACCATCATGACCACAATCAGGAAAATTAAATGATATAAAAACAGTCAACAATTCGAATAGAGGATTCTGTAAATGGTACTGAGAAGTAATTATTTAGTACTTATAATGGTACTGAGAAGTAATTATTTAGTACTTATAATGGTACTGAGAAGTAATTATTTAGTACTTATAATGGCTAACTGGAAAGGAATTTTTCAATCTTTATTATTATCATCGATCTTGAATTTTTTTACACCACTTTGTGTTGTGTTGTCGTTACATATTACATCAGCGAGTGTTAATTGACAAAACTAGAGGAAAGTGTGTACAAAAGGTGGGATGGCATTGAAAACGCCAAAGTCAGAGCTTGAGGCTCTGACTGACATCCCACAAGACAGAAATACAAATAGCATTGAATATTCACTAACAAGAAACAACTGACCCCTGCAAAAGGGTGATTATGGATCGATGGTGCTTGGAAATCAGGGCAGTAAAGTACTGACCCCTTGTGTTGCGGTTTAGGATATGTGCTGACCCTTGTGTGGTTTTGGATATCAGGGCAGTAAAGTTCTGACCCCTTGTGTGTGGTTTTGGACATCAGGGAAGTAATGTACTGACCCCTTGTATGTGGTTTTGAATATCAGGGCAGTAATGTACTGACCCCTTGTATGTGGTTTTGAATATCAGGGAATTAATGTACTGACCCCTTGTATGTGGTTTTGAATATCAGGGAAGTAATGTACTGACCCCTTGTATGTGGTTTTGGACATCAGGGCAGTAATGTACTGACCCCTTGTATGTGGTTTTGGACATCAGGGCAGTAATGTACTGACCCCTTATGTGTGGTTTTGGACATCAGGGCAGTAATGTACTGACCCCTTGTGTGTGGTTTTGGACATCAGGGCAGTAATGTACTGACCCCTTGTATGTGGTTTTAGACATCAGGGCAGTAATGTACTGACCCCTTGTATGTGGTTTTGGACATTTGGACATTAGGGCACACATATATATATATATATATATATATATATATATATATATATATATATATATATATATATATATATATATATATATATATATATATATATATATATTATGTGTGTGTGTATGTGTGTGTGTGTGTGTATTTTTAATATACAATGGGCAACAGCCGTGCCAAATAAATAATGGGCCACTGCCGTGCCAAACATTATACAATGGGCAACTGCCGTGCCAAACATTATACAATGGGCAACTGGCGTGCCAAACATTATACAATGGGCAACTGGCGTGCCAAACATTATACAATGGGTAACTGCCGTGCCAAATATATAACACAATGGGCAACTGCCGTGCCAAATAATAAAATGGGCAACTGCCGTGCTAAATAATAAAATGGGCAACTGCCGTGCTAAACATAATACAATGGGCAACTGCAGTGCCAAATATAATACAATGAGTAACTGCCTTGCAAAATAAATACAGTGGGCAAGATAGTAGGACGGTTATGCAATGCTAGAAATGAGATATGGACTGTTGTTTTCGACTGTAATGACAGAAACTGGGTAAGGTGAAGTGGGATCAGAGTGTAGGAGTGCATATAAGAAAGGTGACATGTTAAGAATGCCTCTCTTGATGGATGTTTTGTACTTGGTACGTATGTATGTATGTATGTATGTATGTATGTATGTATGTATGTATGTATGTATGTATGTATGTATGTATGTATGTATGTATGTATGTATGTATGTATGTATGTATGTAGTATGTATGTATGTATGTATGTATGTATGTATGTATGTATGTATGTATGTATGTATGTATGTATGTATGTATGTATGTATGTATGTATGTATGTATGTATGTATGTATGTATGTATGTATGTATGTATGTATGTATGTATGTATGTATGTATGTATGTATGTATGTATGTATGTATGTATGTATGTATGTCTGTATGTCTGTATGTATGTATGTATGTATGTATGTCTGTATGTATGTATGTCTATGTATGTCTGTATGTATGTCTGTATGTATGTATGTCTGTATGTATGTATGTATGTATGTATGTATGTGTATGTATGTATGTATGTATGTCTGTATGTATGTATGTATGTATGTATGTATGTATGTATGTATGTATGTATGTATGTATGTCTGTATGTATGTATGTATGTATGTATGTATGTATGTATGTCTGTCTGTATGTATGTATGTATGTATGTATGTATGTATGTATGTATGTATGTATGTATGTATGTATGTATGTATGCATACATACAGCCTGTACTTGATGTATACTGTGCATATAGAGTGTACATTATCTCGTACATGAATATAGAGATTGTATACCTTGTCTTTGGCGAGTACTGTGCTATGTATCAATGTGTTGTAGAGTGAGTACACATTGTATACCATGAATGTTGATCCTGTACACATAGTATAGGTTGAGTACATAATGTATACTATCTATCAAGGTGATGTTTGCTTAGTTTAGTTTGTGTACACCATATATATTTCAATGCAGATGTTATACACGCAGAATAGCTGATGTTTGCTATTTATCAAGGTGTTGCAGGTATAGTGTGAACTCCATATATAACATGAATAGATATATGTTGTACACATAGTTGAGGTTGAGTTCATGATGTATGCTATGTATCATGGTGTTGTAGGTGGAGTTTAATAGGTGTGAACACATACTGTGAATTTAGTTTATTGTACATATATCATTGGTTGTCAACCTATACCTCATATACTCAACCGTTGAGTATTTGAGGTAAACTATGTGTCAGGGTGTTGTGGGCTTAGTGTAGGTTGTGACCATATACCATCAATGTAGATGTTGTACACATGGGGTAGGTTGAGTTGATGATATATACTATGTATCAAGGAATTGTAGGCTTAATGTATAGTGTGCGTAGCATATAATAATGAATGTACACAACGTATAGGTCGAGAACATGATGGTGCTATGTATCAACGTGTTGTCGGGTGTATAAACATCGTATAGCATGAATTTAGATGTTGTGCACATAATATAAGTTGTGTACATGAGGTATGATATCTATCAAGGCGTTTTAGGCTTTGTGAAGGGATTGTATGTCCTATATACCATGAATATAGATGTTTTTCACTTAGTAAAGGTGGAGTATATGATTCCTGCAATGTATCAAGTTGTTGTAGGTTCAGTGTACTGTGTGAACAACATATATACTTTGGATGTCGATGTTGTACACATAGTTGAGACTGAGTACATGATGTGTGCTATGTATTAAGTTGCAGGCTTAGTAGAGGTGTTACCCAATATACACTTTGAATGTACAGTTTTGACACATAGTTCAGATTGAGTACATTATGTATGCTATATATCAAGTTGCTGTATGCCCTGTGTAGGGTGTTATCAAAATTCATTATATGAATGTAGATGATGTACACATAGTTTGGACTTAGTAGATGATACATGCTATGCATCAAGTTGCAGAGGCTTAGTTTATTGTATATAAACAACATATATACCATAAATTAAGATGTTGTACACATGCTGTATGTTGCGAACATGCTGTATGCTAGGTATCAAGTTGTAGGCTCTGTGAAGGATGTGCACAACACATAAACACATAAGGAAGCTGTACACATAGGTGAGACTGAGTACATGATGCATGTTATGTATCAAGTTTTTGTATGCTTAGTGTTAACATATACTTTGAATGTAGATGCTGTACACATAGTTGAGACTGAGCACATAATGCATGCAATGTAGCAAGTTGCAGAGGTTTAGTGTGGGGTGTGAACAACATTTATTCTTCAAATGTAGATGTTATACACATAGTATAGGATGATAACTTGATGTTTGCTATGCATCACGGTGTTGTTCATTGTATAGACATTGCATTCGATGATTTTAGATGTTTCACACATAGTATAGGTTTTGTACATGAAATGTAATATCTATCAATGCGTTTTACACATGATGTTTACTATGTATCAAGGTGTAGGCCTAGTGTAGATTGTATAGACATTCTATACCATGTTTGTAGACGTTGTACAGTACGTTGCATATGTGAGGTATAACATCTTTCAAGTCTTTCAAGGTGTTGTAGGCATAGTCTAGGTTGAAAACATGAGATATTATATGTATCAAGTTGTTGTAGGTGTAGCATTGAGTGTGTACACCATATATATGTTGAAGGGAGATGTTATGCACATAGTGTAGGTTGACACCTTGATGTATGCTATGTATCAAGTTTTTGTAGGCCTTGTGTTGAGTGTGAACAACATATACTTTGAATGTCAATGATGTACAAATAGTTGAGACTGAGAACATAATGTATGCTATGTATCAAATGAGTTGTATGCTAATTGTAGTGTGTACGCTATATATGAATGTAGATGCTGTACACATAGGTAGGACTGAGTACATGATGTATGCTATGCATGAAGTTGCTGTATGCTTAGTGTAGTGTTCACCATTTGTACTTTGCATATAAAAGTTGTACACATAGTTGAGACTGAGAACATGATGCATGATATGTATCAGGCAAGTTGTATGCCTAATGCAGGGTATGCACAACATATATACTTTCAATGTAGATGTTATACACATAGCAGAGACTGCGTACATGGTGTATGCTATATAGGAAGTTGTTTTATGCTTAGTGAAGGGTGTGTACACTATATATACTTTTAATGTAGAAGTTGCACACATGGCTGAGACTGAGTGTGTGATGTATGCAAGCTATCAATGTGTTGTTGGATTAGTGTAGGGTGTAAACAACATGTATACTTTGAATGCAGATATTAAACACCTTGAGACTCATATGATGTATGCTATGTACCAATGTGTTGAATGCTTAGTTTATGCTGTGAACTGCTTAAATACTTTGGTTTTTGATACCTGTTGAAGGTATGCCGTTACCTCAAACGAATTGTACCATGTTTCCCACTTTAAGAAGCATGCACCGTGCATCGCTGGTGACACATCATGTGTCTGAATCTTGGGATTTAAAGCCCGCCGCCCATAGGACAGTTAGACTTCTTCGTAGATCAGCAGAAAAGTAACGCAAATGGACTTGACTAAACGCCACGTGTAGGTCAACCTAAAATTGTGAACTGAACCACAAACACATCCATATCAAGCGTAGTAACGTATGCTTAAGGTAGCATATTATGTTAAATCTGTTGGGCTGAATACTTGTCCGAAAATTTCCCTATCACCAATATTCATATACTACCAAACCAACTATCATAGTGAGCATATATTATGTCTTGTTTTACCTATGTCAGGATGACTCTTTGAGAAGACACATCCAACCTATTGTTTGCGCATTCAACCGATAACAACGGCCATTCATATTTGTTATTGAATTTAACGAGAGGGTCTTTTAAACACACATTCAGGTGGCCAACACGACACGTCGACGTAATGGTACACTCTGATGTTGTTGCGTACTGTATTGACATCGAAGTTCACGATACACAGAAATTATATGTCCGAACCATGCAAATTTTTTCCGAGTGCGCTGCATTTGGGTGTAAAACACCAGATTATGCTGCAAATCGATTCAGTCAGGTTTTTTCATAACCATGTTACTGTACTAAACGTCTCATACACTTTATCAATACTTGGGTTCAATTATTACATAAATAAGTGCATTACCATGCCTGTCCGTGAAATTTCCCGTAATGACAAGGTATCATTTACCCCGTGAGGCAATGTCGGAACCCTGCCACAAGCAATGAGTCGCAAGTACCCCACCTTCAGGTAGCATGTACCCCATGTCGGTAGCAAATACCCCATGTCTGGGTAACAAATACCCCACCTTGGGGTACTTGCTACTCTACAATGGGGCATATGCTACCTAGGAGGTAGCAAATACCCCCTTCACTATGGTCATCATCATCATCATCATCATCATCATCACATCATCATCATCATCGCAAAAATAAGTCGAAGTTCTTAGTCAGCTTCTAAATAAATGTTTTACTTATCATGCCCCGCGATACAAATCGTAATTTTTCAAGATATATTCAATATATTTTGGACCTTGACCGCAAGCTAAGGTCAAGGTCATCGAAAAACTAGTGTCTCGAATAACTTGGTAAATTATGGTCGAATTGTTACAAAATTGACATTTTGTTGCGGGTGTCATTTCTGCTGGTTCTTCAGTTGCAACCGCCTACACATCGGGCTGTGCAAAGATCGCCACTACTCTCTGCTCGCCTCACTGGCACGCTGTCAAGTACGGCACACCGCGGTAATATTCGATAAACCAAACTTTTCCTTCTCAGTCGAGGATGACCCCGAATAGCATATTTTTTTTAGTAAATTTGATCGGTTATAAAATCATCAATATTCGTGCGATGATCGAATCGGTTGAATTGTGGTTGTCAAAAATTTACAATCCATAATAACGGTAAATTATGAGCAGATTTTGGATTTTTTTTACTTCCTGATACAGTTCGCCAAGTTCTCTCATGTTTTCATGAGCTTGTTGATTTATTGATGAATAATTCAAAAGCAGCCAGCATCGAATGTGAGTCACTTTATAATATCATTGCCGATGAGGGAAACATTGCAATTGGGTTGTGTAAGTAACTACATTATTTTTCGTTGACGTAGTGTTGTGAGAAGAACTTATGTGTACATTTTCATACTTAATCTTATGCATCAATTTAATTCAAAAGTTCTGGAAAACAAAAGATCTGTTTTCGTGTTCATATTGACACATAACTGTAGTGATGAGCATTTCTTTCAATGTTTGATTACAACAATTTTACGCAGTGCTGATACTCATTGAGTTTTGTACATTTAGATTTACTCAATTCTAAACTTCCGATACTCCTAATCTGAAAACCCATGACATAGTTTGACGTTTCTTAGTTCGGGTAACTCGGCGGGGCTGTTTTGCATTGCTATAGTATTATGTGGCCGAAGCGTGGTTTCTCGCCAAGCTGCTATCCATACTAGGTGGGAGGCCTGACTCGCGCAGTGCACGATGGGTGATATGTTTTATTCATTGGTTGTATTTGTTAATTAATTTACTTTTATATTCATGTTTTCCTCTGTATTTATGAGATTTATTATGTGTAACGCTTGTATCATCATTTTCATGTATGTCTCTGCGTTCAGTATGCTGTTTATATTTCTCATTCAAACCTTGTAGGCACGTGACCTTTTGTATATAAACCGTGGCGGAAGGCACCAACGGCAAGCAGCATTTTTGGAATTTAAATAAAGGCAACTTTTGATCATGAGAGCCTTTTTGTTGGTGAGTTCCATTAAGTGGAACCATATTGCTGGTTTTCGTATTAGTTAGACGTGATGTGGAGGTCCTCCATCACGATTCCTTCATAAAACAAACGTCGCAAAATTCGGTCGTATTTTTATGCATGTATAGAGCTCAAATGAATAATGTACACTCATTCCAACTGAATCTAAAACATGCGCAAGAACTAGCAGTATAGCGTACAGCGCATTGCACGGCGCTTGCTGCAATTAGTGTTGTAGAGAAGCTACCAACCAGGCTCGAAATACTGTACAAAACGTTCTGTGGGGATCCTACGCAGACAACAACAATTATGATCAAATTATGTGTTAGTAATTATAACAATCGTTGCATATCGATTGTAAAGAGACGTATGCGACTAAGATGAAATATCATCAAGGTACTACGATTGCTCACCCCCCTGTTGTAGCGCCTTTGTGGTTCGAGCAATACCCTTCACCGGTTGTAACCTCCAGCCGTTCACCGGTTGTAACTTCCAGCCCTTCACTGGTTGTTACTTCCACACAAGGTACATTGTCCTCGTGATCACAAGCAAGCATAGCCTGACTCCAAACTGCCCCAGGTCCACATAACGCATGGTAGGTTACACCTGAAGAACATTGGTAGAAAGCAGTAGGCATCAGCGTAGTAGCCAGTGCCCTTATCAATGCAGAAATCTCAGGAAGCACCTGAAAAGAGATCCCCACCATATCATGCGATCATAACTCTTTGTTTGAGCTGTGGTGCTCTGTTAGGGACCACCGAACGTACTATATAACTTAGCCAATATACCATTGTGCAACACCAATCGTCATCAATAGTTACTTTAACGTGTTTTAGGCATATGTATGTGCAGACCCTGAAAAGAAATCGACGATCATAACTCTAATATGCTAATTGATATATCATTGCTGAAAGATATATAATTGAGGAAGGAATACGCTGAATGCTGCTGTATAAATGATCGTCTAACTCACCTACACAGCGACAACCAACGAATCATATCACGAATATCATGACATGCAAGCTCCACATAACTGCCAAGCACGGTGGTGAAAAGTCATTAAGTCAATGTGTATCTTAACGACACCAGTGATGAGTGGGACTCACACCAACGACATAATCTATGCACTACCCCAGCCAAGCATGAGTATTGATTTCATTGTGTTGTGCACTGTATCTCAACAAATCTCCATGAGTATCGGTAAACACATTTTTGTTGCTATTCATTTAATGGACATAATGCTTTTGCGCGCGCATGATGAAGGTGATGAGTGACTTCTTCCACCTGTAGCTTTTTTACTACGATTGCAATCAATGTTAGCCAGGTGATTACATTGAAGGTTACCGCCTGGAAGTTTGTATCGTATTACCATACGCATATAAACTATGGAACTTTGTTTTTGGACTTAGCTTATAAGTCCCTGATTATTTTGACAGTAAATCCAGGTCTGGACAACCTGTGCTAAGATGCAAAAGCAAGTGTGAAGTTTGCAAATTGCATCCAGTGATCAATTAGGAATAGAGGTCAACCGGAAATTTTGTGTGCATCATGTACGGATGATGGCATTATCATATAAGTAGATATTGTGAATTTACAATGACAATGCGTGTTAGAGCAAGAAAAGCAATGAATGCTGCTTAAATGATGGTCTAGCTCACCTACACCATGACAACCAACCAATACCATAATGGATTTCATGACATGCAAGCTCCGCATATTTGGCAAGCAAGCTCTTGACAAGTCACAAGATTAATCCACAACAGGCAACATAACCCATGCTGAACATGTATTTTAAAACACTCATTTGAATGAGAATATATAATGATTTCCTGCCTCTCATTTCAAAAATCACCATAATGATCGGTACACACAATTCCTTACAATAATCCATATCACTTAAGGTTCTCTAACACACTGGTTGCGTTGACATACATTCAATAAGATATTGTGAAAAATTCAATGCAAGTTCAGCTTTGTGTTGATCCTGAATTGACTTGCTGAAAATGCGATATTTTCTATGATATAATCTAACATTTTATTTACACCTATCTCAATACAACTAATAAATCAATAAAACAATACTTCTCACACCTCGGGTATGTAGATGTAAATTTGATTAAAGCCAATTTAGCGATATAATAACTGGTGAGACTTAAGTACACTGTTTTCATAATATTGGCCCTGTGGTTACTCAGTTCGGACGTGCGTTACCCCCTTACGCCACACGAAGGTTGCATTTAGCAGAAGGTCGCGAAATTTTATCACTTGAACGTTAAATACTAATAGACAATTTAATGATTTTATGTCAGTTATTTCCTGGTTTCACATATATCTGCTTACCTTAAAATAAAATAGTAATAAAATAAAATGAATAAGTTTGAGAGAGTAATCAAAAACCTTGCAGCTAGTTTGCTGTGAGAGATAAGACATATAGAGTTGACAAATGGGCTTATTTATTAGAAGCCAGGTGCATATATATATAATAAGGTGAGCAACATACATCGCACACAGCAAAGGTGGGGGAGAAGACAACCACCACTACAAGAAAAAGGTATTACATTGGAAAATACTACAACAAGAATTAAAACATTGGGTGGGTGGGCTAGGGAATAAGAAATCGTGCGAGCTAAGAAGGCGACAGTCACAAGGAGAAAGGAAGTGATGATCGCCCCTATCGGCAACTGCAGTAATTAGAAGTCATGTGACATCCTACCAAGGCGGCAAGCCGATAAGCAACATATCGCATGTACAAGATAAGGCCGAGAGACCGCCAAACACTATGACATAAACAAACGCTATGATTACAGACACTGCTAAACTACGGATATAAGAAGTCTGCATATCAATCGCTTAAATAACACATGATCACCACCATAAAACCAATTTAATTATATGCATCTTAAATTAGTATTTTATCATTTTTTTAATTGAAGGTGTCCAAGATGTGCAGATTCCAGTGGTTTTATCTCGTTTAACGTTGGTGAGCTTCAAAATAGATCGTTTTTGACTTTTTTTGTCTCGCGATAGAGTTTGCAATTTTCGAATTTTGTTCTTAAATTTGTAGGTGGCAATGATGCGCAGAACTGAGAGATTCTGTTTTGAACTTGATTGTAAACTAAGGTCAAGGTCATCGAAAGAAATTTTGAATCATCGATAAAACGATAATAGCTTGGTCAATTATGGGCCGATTTTGAATTTTTTTTTAAAACTTCCAGATACAGTTCGCCAAGTTCACCCATGTTTGTTTACTTGTGGGGGCATGCAAAATAAATGTAGGTAACGTATAATTGGATCATTGCCGTCCACTACAATGAAAATAGGGCAAGAGACCAGGCGACAACAGAAGTTTGGGATCCAATCTTCAAGCTGAGATACCCCAAGATTGAGCAGAGACATATTGTCACAAAAGTAAAAAGATGTGGCGAGTATATTTTGCTGATTTGTAAAATGTAAACAACAAAAAATCCATTACCATGGGGATAAAAGGTTATAAGCGACAGTCTGATGTGCAAGCTGTGACTTGTCAGATTTCTGTTATGATTCCAGAGTATGTAGAATGCCTGATGGCTGAATTCCTGCTGGAATGCTATGAGCCGACACTGCCCAAGAAATAATGACTGCAAGCCTTTGAACATATGTATGTGTTAGTAAATAATTAAAACAACCTTCACTTTTGTACATCATTATTTATTTTCGGCTGGGTTAACAGTCCATAACCATTGTAACGTCACAGTAGCTGGGAGACGCATCTGTGTGAGGCAATATACACCATAATGAAACCCTGTTTATTACTTAGTACACGTATTTATTTCAGTAATCAACCATCCCCAAACTTAGATGCACAGCAACTAATCACCGCAGCAGTTAAAATTAAATGTGTAGAGAACTTGTAAGCTGTAGAGGGAAAGTGAATAATAATCCACTATCCCGGATGGTGGTAAACGGTTGACGTTATTAAAGTCGGTTCACATTATCACAGGGGCAGAGATAACGTAATCAGTCAGTGGTAATGTTATCAGGTAGTGGTAATGTTATCTGTCAGTGATAATGTTATCAGGCAGAGATAATGTAATCAGTCAGTGGTAATGTTATCAGTCAGTGGTAACGTTATCAGTCAGTGGTAATGTTATCAGTCAGTGGTAATGTTATCAGTCAGTGGTAATGTTATCAGTCCGTGGTAACGTTATCAGTCGATGAGTATGTTATAAGTCAATAAGAAAGTTATCAATTTACTTCTCGATGATTTAATAAGGTGACATAATCCTGAGACATTTATAAACCCATGGTTTCATGAATATTTCGACTGCCTATTAAACAGTCAATACATGTCCGATGGTAATAAAACTTGGTTCACATATTCTCCGCAAAATATTAAGACGTATTCCAAGATAACATGGATGTCGATGGCGTCACTTCCGGTTACGAAAGCATCGAAGTTTTCTAAAAATCTAATCTAATTGCATTGGCTTAATGGCGCTACAAGCCCACGTTTATATTATTCAAATGGACTCATCTGTGAATAAATGTATATTGATGATTATACCATACAGAGAGTATGCTAGAGAGCGACACAGCTGATGAGATATTAAATAAGATAACATCGTTGATGCTACTTTGTTAGCTCATCTTCCCGCTAGGACTGATAACTTAAAGAGTGCACCTCATTAATGTTGTCATATATGGAATGTGAGGTGTATGCTATATTTTCCTCATCATTGTATTTAAAGCAGAATGTCTTATTGTATATATCTGGGGATAATCTACCCCACGTTGTAATATCTCACCTCGCACCACATTCCAGTGTATTCGAGTCACGTCCTCTAAAGTGATCCCCCTAAACTGAAGAGCTTTGTGTATGTCTTGGTCGATCACCTTTATTTCAGGATCGTTAACCACAAATATCGTTGAAGAAAAGTTTTCAAAGTTTGTATGCACTAAACTTTTTTAAATGCCTACCTTATGGCCGACGCTTGATATCAGCCCACGTTATACGATGTGTGCTAGCTTTGTCAACATCAAACAAACGATTTCATGTAGACATAAACCGAATGATTATAACAGGGATCACTGCTCCATTGCATTTTAGTATGTGTTCTTGAGTAAGTTATGTATGTCGGCACGTTAGAGCAGTTGAAGGTTCTGGTCAACATTACAGCGAAAAAATATATTGTTTGTGCAGCCTACCATACTCGCTCTGATTATAAATTAGATGCAAGTGACAGCTAAAACAGTCATTCAATCCCCCACCCCCACGAGTATTTATTATTCAGCGACGGTTCATTCAACGGATGGTAACAACATCAACTTTATCGCAGGTAAAATGCAATATACAGTCCTGTAATATAGCGTGTAATCTATACTCACTACAACATACACATCACCTGAGTATTCACTGTAGCCCAGATACCATATCCTCTACACCCAAAATTAGTCAAACAACCTATCATTAAATGCTCAGATAATAAATAACAAACCAATTTGCGAAAAATACTAAAATATACATACATACATACATGTATACATGCATACAAGCATGCATACATACATACATACATACATACATGCATGCATGCATGCATGCATGCATGCATGCATGCATGCATACATACATACATACATACATACATACATACATACATACATACATACATACATACATACATACATACATACATATACATACATACATACATACATACATACATACATACATACATACATACATACATACATACATACATACATACATACATACATACATACATACATACATACATACATACATACATACATACATACATACATACATACATACATACATACATACATACATACATACATACATACATACATACATACATACATACATACATACATACATACATACATACATACATACATACATACATACATACATACATACATACATACATGCATGCATGCATGCATGCATACATACATACATACATACACATCACCTGAGTATTCACTGTAGCCCAGATACCATATCCTCTACACCCAAAATTAGTCAAACAACCTATCATTAAATGCTCAGATAATAAATAATAAAACCAATTTGCGAAAAATACTAAAATATACATACATACATACATGTATACATACATGCATACAAGCATACATACATACATACACATACATACATACATGCATGCATGCATGCATGCATGCATGCATGCATGCATGCATACATACATACATACATACATACATACATACATACATACATACATACATACATACATACATACATACATACATACATACATACATACATACATACATACATACATACATACATACATACATACATACAGACAGATACATACATACATACATACATACATACATACATACATACATACATACATACATACATACATACATACATACATACATACATACATACATACATACATGCATGCATGCATGCATGCATACATACATACATACATACATACATACAAACATACATACATACATATATTATGCATACATACATACATACATACACACACACATACATACATGCACGCATACATACAGCCTGTACTTGATGTATACTGTGCATATAGAGTGTACATTATCTCATGCATGAATATAGAGATTGTATACCTTGTCTTTGGCGAGTACTGAGCTATGTATCAATGTGTTGTAGAGTGAGTACACATTGTATACCATGAATGTTGATACACATAGTATAGGTTGAGTACATAATGTATACTATCTATCAAGGTGATGTTTGCTTAGTTTAGTTTGTGTACACCATATATATTTCAATGCAGATGTTATACACGCAGAATAGCTGATGTATGCTATTTATAAGGTGTTGCAGGTATAGTGTGAACTCCATTTATAACATGAATAGATATATGTTGTACACATAGTTGAGGTTGAGTTCATGATGTATGCTATGTATCATGGTGTTGTAGGTGGAGTTTAATAGGTGTGAATACATACTGTGAATTTAGTTTATTGTACATATATCATTGGTTGTCAACCTATACCTCATATACTCAACCGTTGAGTATTTGAGGTAAACTGTGTGTCAGGGTGTTGTGGGCTTAGTGTAGGTTGTGACCATATACCATCAATGTAGATGTTGTACACATGGGGTAGGTTGAGTTGATGATATATACTATGTATCAAGGAATTGTAGGCTTAATGTATAGTGTGCGTAGCATATAATAATGAATGTACACAACGTATAGGTCGAAAACATGATGGTGCTATGTATCAATGTGTTGTCGGGTGTATAAACATCGTATAGCATGAATTTAGATGTTGTGCACATAATATAAGTTGTGTACATGAGGTATGATATCTATCAAGGCGTTTTAGGCTTTGTGAAGGGATTGTATGTCCTATATACCATGAATGTAGATGTTTTTCACTTAGTAAAGGTGGAGTATATGGTTCCTGCAATGTATCAAGTTGTTGTAGGTTCAGTGTACTGTGTGAACAACATATATACTTTAGATGTCGATGTTGTACACATAGTTGAGACTGAGTACATGATGTGTGCTATGTATAAAGTTGCAGGCTTAGTAGAGGTGTTACCCAATATACACTTTGAATGTACAGTTTTGACACATAGTTCAGATTGAGTACATTATGTATGCTATATATCAAGTTGCTGTATGCCCAGTGTAGGGTGTTATCAAAATTCATTATATGAATGTAGATGATGTACACATAGTTTGGACTTAGTAGATGATACATGCTATGCATCAAGTTGCAGAGGCTTAGTTTATTGTATATAAACAACATATATACCATAAATTAAGATGTTGTACACATGCTGTATGTTGCGAACATGCTGTATGCTAGGTATCAAGTTGTAGGCTCTGTGAAGGATGTGCACAACACATAAACACATAAGGAAGCTGTACACATAGGTGAGACTGAGTACATGATGCATGTTATGTATCAAGTTTTTGTATGCTTAGTGTTAACATATACTTTGAATGTAGATGCTGTACACATAGTTGAGACTGAGCACATAATGCATGCAATGTAGCAAGTTGCAGAGGTTTAGTGTGGGGTGTGAACAACATTTATTCTTCAAATGTAGATGTTATACACATAGTATAGGATGATAACTTGATGTTTGCTATGTATCACGGTGTTGTTCAGTGTATAGACATTGCATTCGATGATTTTAGATGTTTCACACATAGTATAGGTTTTGTACATGAAATGTAATATCTATCAATGCGTTTTACACATGATGTTTACTATGTATCAAGGTGTAGGCCTAGTGTAGATTGTATAGACATTCTATACCATGTTTGTAGACGTTGTACAGTACGTTGCATATGTGAGGTATAACATCTTTCAAGTCTTTCAAGGTGTTGTAGGCATAGTCTAGGTTGAAAACATGAGATATTATATGTATCAAGTTGTTGTAGGTGTAGCATTGAGTGTGTACACCATATATATGTTGAAGGGAGATGTTATGCACATAGTGTAGGTTGACACCTTGATGTATGCTATGTATCAAGTTTTTGTAGGCCTTGTGTTGAGTGTGAACAACATATACTTTGAATGTCAATGATGTACAAATAGTTGAGACTGAGAACATAATGTATGCTATGTATCAAATGAGTTGTATGCTAATTGTAGTGTGTGTACGCCATATATGAATGTAGATGCTGTACACATAGGTAGGACTGAGTACATGATGTATGCTATGCATGAAGTTGCTGTATGCTTAGTGTAGTGTTCACCATTTGTACTTTGCATATAAAAGTTGTACACATAGTTGAGACTGAGAACATGATGCATGATATGTATCAGGCAAGTTGTATGCCTAATGCAGGGTATGCACAACATATATACTTTCAATGTAGATGTTATACACATAGCAGAGACTGCGTACATGGTGTATGCTATATAGGAAGTTGTTTTATGCTTAGTGAAGGGTTGTGTACACCATATATACTTTTAATGTAGAAGTTGCACACATGGCTGAGACTGAGTGTGTGATGTATGCAAGCTATCAATGTGTTGTTGGATTAGTGTAGGGTGTAAACAACATGTATACTTTGAATGCAGATATTAAACACCTTGAGACTCATATGATGTATGCTATGTACCAATGTGTTGAATGCTTAGTTTATGCTGTGAACTGCTTAAATACTTTGGTTTTTGATACCTGTTGAAGGTATGCCGTTACCTCAAACGAATTGTACCATGTTTCCCACTTTAAGAAGCATGCACCGTGCATCGCTGGTGACACATCATGTGTCTGAATCTTGGGATTTAAAGCCCGCCGCCCATAGGACAGTTAGACTTCTTCGTAGATCAGCAGAAAAGTAACGCAAATGGACTTGACTAAACGCCACGTGTAGGTCAACCTAAAATTGTGAACTGAACCACAAACACATCCATATCAAGCGTAGTAACGTATGCTTAAGGTAGCATATTATGTTAAATCTGTTGGGCTGAATACTTGTCCGAAAATTTCCCTATCACCAATATTTCATATACTACCAAACTAACTATCATAGTGAGCATATATTATGTCTTGTTTTACCTATGTCAGGATGACTCTTTGAGAAGACACATCCAACCTATTGTTTGCGCATTCAACCGATAACAACGGCCATTCATATTTGTTATTGAATTTAACGAGAGGGTCTTTTAAACACACACTCAGGTGGCCAACACGACACGTCGACGTAATGGTACACTCTGATGTTGTTGCGTACTGTATTGACATCGAAGTTCACGATACACAGAAATTATATGTCCGAACCATGCAAATTTTTTCCGAGTGCGCTGCATTTGGGTGTAAAACACCAGATTATGCTGCAAATCGATTCAGTCAGGTTTTTTTTCATAACCATGTTACTGTACTAAACGTCTCATACACTTTATCAATACTTGGGTTCAATTATTACATAAATAAGTGCATTACCATGCCTGTCCTTGAAATTTCCCGAAATGACAAGGTATCATTTACCCCATGAGGCAATGTCGGAACCCTTCCACAAGCAATGAGTAGCAAGTACCCCACATTCAGGTAGCATGTACCCCATATCGGTAGCAAATACCCCATGTCTGGGTAACAAATACCCCACTTTGGGGTACTTGCTACTCTACAATGGGGCATATGCTACCTAGGAGGTAGCAAATACCCCCTTCACTATGGTCATCATCATCATCATCATCATCATCATCATCATCATCATCGCAAAAATAAGTCGAAGTTCTTTGTCAGCTTCTAAATAAATGTTTTACTTATCATGCCCCGCGATACAAATCGTAATTTTTCAAGATATATTCAATATATTTTGGACCTTGACCGCAAGCTAAGGTCAAGGTCATCGAAAAACTAGTGTCTCGAATAACTTGGTAAATAAATGGTCGGATTGTTACAAAATTGACATTTTGTTGCGGGTGTCATTTCTGCTGGTTCTTCAGTTGCAACCGCCTACACATCGGGCTGTACAAAGATCGCCACTACTCTCTGCTCGCCTCACTGGCACGCTGTCAAGTACGGCACACCGCGGTAATATTCGATAAACCAAACTTTTCCTTCTCAGTCGAGGATGACCCCGAATAGCATATTTTTTTTAGTAAATTTGATCGGTTACAAAATCATCAATATTCGTGCGATGATCGAATCGGTTGAATTGTGGTTGTCAAAAATTTACAATCCATAATAACGGTAAATTATGAGCAGATTTTGGATTTTTTTTACTTCCTGATACAGTTCGCCAAGTTCTCTCATGTTTTCATGGGCTTGTTGATTTATTGATGAATAATTCAAAAGCAGCCAGCAGCGAATGTGAGTAACTTTATAATATCATTGCCGATGAGGGAAACATTGCAATTGGGTTGTTTAAGTAACTACATTATTTTTCGTTGACGAAGTGTTGTGAGAAGAACTTATGTGTACATTTTCATACTTAATCTTATGCATCAATTTAATTCAAAAGTTCTGGAAAACAAAAGATCTGTTTTCGTGTTCATATTGACACATAACTGTAGTGATGAGCATTTCTTTCAATGTTTGATTACAACAATTTTACGCAGTGCTGATACTCATTGAGTTTTGTACATTTAGATTTACTCAATTCTAAACTTCCGATACTCCTAATCTGAAAACCCATGACATAGTTTGACGTTTCTTAGTTCGGGTAACTCGGCGGGGCTGTTTTGCATTGCTATAGTATTATGTGGCCGAAGCGTGGTTTCTCGCCAAGCTGCTATCCATACTAGGTGGGAGGCCTGACTCGCGCAGTGCACGATGGGTGATATGTTTTATTCATTGGTTGTATTTGTTAATTAATTTACTTTTATATTCATGTTTTCCTCTGTATTTATGAGATTTATTATGTGTAACGCTTGTATCATCATTTTCATGTATGTCTCTGCGTTCAGTATGCTGTTTATATTTCTCATTCAAACCTTGTAGACACGTGACCTTTTGTATATAAACCGTGGCGGAAGGCACCAACGGCAAGCAGCATTTTTTTGGAATTTAAATAAAGGCAACTTTTGATCATGAGAGCCTTTTTGTTGGTGAGTTCCATTAAGTGGAACCATATTGCTGGTTTTCGTATTAGTTAGACGTGATGTGGAGGTCCTCCATCACGATTCCTTCATAAAACAAACGTCGCAAAATTCGGTCGTATTTTTATGCATGTATAGAGCTCAAATGAATACTGTACACTCATTCCAACTGAATCTTTAAACATGCGCAAGAAGTGGCAGTATAGCGTACAGCGCATTGTACGGCGCTTGCTGCAATTAGTGTTGTAGAGAAGCTACCAACCAGGCTCGAAATACTGTACAAAACGTCCTGTGGGGATCCTACGCAGACAACAACAATTATGATCAAATTATGTGTTAGTAATTATAACAATCGTTGCATATCGATTGTAAAGAGACGTATGCGACTAAGATGAAATATCATCAAGGTACTACGATTACTCACCCCCTGTTGTAGCGCCTTTGTGGTTCGAGCAATACCCTTCACCGGTTGTAACCTCCAGCCGTTCACCGGTTGTAACTTCCAGCCCTTCACTGGTTGTTACTTCCACACAAGGTACATTGTCCTCGTGATCACAAGCAAGCATAGCCTGACTCCAAACTGCCCCAGGTCCACATAACGCATGGTAGGTTACACCTGAAGAACATTGGTAGAAAGCAGTAGGCATCAGCGTAGTAGCCAGTGCCCTTATCAATGCAGAAATCTCCGGAAGCACCTGAAAAGAGATCCCCACCATATCATGCGATCATAACTCTTTGTTTGAGCTGTGGTGCTCTGTTAGGGACCACCGAACGTACTATATAACTTAGCGAATATACCATTGTGCAACACCAATCGTCATCAATAGTTACTTTAACGGGTTTTAGGCATATGTATGTGCAGACCCTGAAAAGAAATCGACGATCATAACTCTAATATGCTAATTGATATATCATTGCTGAAAGATATATAATTGAGGAAGGAATACGCTGAATGCTGCTGTATAAATGATCGTCTAACTCACCTACACAGCGACAACCAACAAATCATATCACGAATATCATGACATGCAAGCTCCACATAACTGCCAAGCACGGTGGTGAAAAGTCATTAAGTCAATGTGTATCTTAACGACACCAGTGATGAGTGGGACTCACACCAACGACATAATCTATGCACTACCCCAGCCAAGCATAAGTATTGATTTCATAGTGTTGTGCACTGTATCTCAACAAATCTCCATGAGTATCGGTAAACACATTTTTGTTGCTATTCATTTAATGGACATAATGCTTTTGCGCGCGCATGATGAAGGTGATGAGTGACTTCTTCCACTTGTGGCTTTTTTACTACGATTGCAATCAATGTTAGCCAGGTGATTACATTGAAGGTTACCGCCTGGAAGTTTGTATCGTATTACCATACGCATATAAACTATGGAACTTTGTTTTTGGACTTAGCTTATAAGTCCCTGATTATTTTGACAGTAAATCCAGGTCTGGACAACCTGTGCTAAGATGCAAAAGCAAGTGTGAAGTTTGCAAATTGCATCCAGTGATCAATTAGGAATAGAGGTCAACCGGAAATTTTGTGTGCATCATGTACGGATGATGGCATTATCATATAAGTAGATATTGTGAATTTACAATGACAATGCGTGTTAGAGCAAGAAAAGCAATGAATGCTGCTTAAATGATGGTCTAGCTCACCTACACCATGACAACCAACCAATACCATAATGGATTTCATGACATGCAAGCTCCGCATATTTGGCAAGCAAGCTCTTGACAAGTCACAAGATTAATCCACAACAGGCAACATAGCCCATGCTGAACATGTATTTTAAAACGCTCAATTGAATGAGAATATATAATGATTTCCTGCCTCTCATTTCAAAAATCACCATAATGATCGGTACACACAATTCCTTACAATAATCCATATCACTTAAGGTTCTCTCACACACTGGTTGCGTTGACATACATTCAATAAGATATCGTGAAAAATTCAATTCAAGTTCAGCTTTGTGTTGATCATGAATTGACTTGCTGAAAATGCGATATTTTCTATGATATAATCTAACATTTTATTTACACCTATCTCAATACAACTAATAAATCAATAAAACAATACTTCTCACACCTCGGGTATGTAGATGTAAATTTGATTAAAGCCAATTTAGCGATATAACAACTGGTGAGACTTAAGTACACTGTTTTCATAATATTGGCCCTGTGGTTACTCCGTTCGGACGTGCGTTTTACCCCCTTACGCCACACGAAGGTTGCATTTAGCAGAAGGTCGCGAAATTTTATCACTTGAACGTTAAATACTAATAGACAATTTAATGATTTTATGTCAGTTATTTCCTGGTTTCACATATATCTGCTTACCTTAAAATAAAATAGTAATAAAATAAAATGAATAAGTTTGAGAGAGTAATCAAAAACCTTGCAGCTAGTTTGCTGTGAGAGATAAGACATATAGAGTTGACAAATGGGCTTATTTATTAGAAGCCAGGTGCATATATATATATAATAAGGTGAACAACATACATCGCACACAGCAAAGGTGGGGGAGAAGACAACCACCACTACAAGAAAAAGGTATTACATTGGAAAATACTACAACAAGAATTAAAACATTGGGTGGGTGGGCTAGGGAATAAGAAATCGTGCGAGCTAAGATGGCGACAGTCACAAGGAGAAAGGAAGTGATGATCGCCCCTATCGGCAACTGCAGTAATTAGAAGTCATGTGACATCCTACCAAGGCGGCAAGCCGATAAGCAACATATCGCATGTACAAGATAAGGCCGAGAGACCGCCAAACACTATGACATAAACAAACGCTATGATTACAGACACTGCTAAACTACGGATATAAGAAGTTGGTAAGCTTCAAAATAGATCGTTTTTGACTTTTTTTGTCTCGCGATAGAGTTTGAATTTTGTTCTTAAATTTGTAGGTGGCAATGATGCGCAGAACTGAGAGATTCTGTTTTGAACTTGATTGTAAACTAAGGTCAAGGTCATCGAAAGAAATTTTGAATCAACGATAAAACGATAATAGCTTGGTCAATTATGGGCCGATTTTGAATTTTTTTTTAAAACTTCCAGATACAGTTCGCCAAGTTCACCCATGTTTGTTTACTTGTGGGGGCATGCAAAATAAATGTAGGTAACGTATAATTGGATCATTGCCGTCCACTACAATGAAAATAGGGCAAGAGACCAGGCGACAACAGAAGTTTGGGATCCAATCTTCAAGCTGAGATACCCCAAGTTTGAGCAGAGACATATTGTCACAAAAGTAAAAAGATTTGGCGAGTATATTTTGCTGATTTGTAAAATGTAAACAACAAAAAATCCATCACCATGGGGATAAAAGGTTATAAGCGACAGTCTGATGTGCAAGCTGTGACTTGTCAGATTTCTGTTATGATTCCAGAGTATGTAGAATGCCTGATGGCTGAATTCCTGCTGGAATGCTATGAGCCGACACTGCCCAAGACATAATGACTGCAAGCCTTTGAACATATGTATGTGTTAGTAAATAATTAAAACAACCTTCACTTTTGTACATCATTATTTATTTTCGGCTGGGTTAACAGTCCATAACCATTGTAACGTCACAGTAGCTGGGAGACGCATCTGTGTGAGGCAATATACACCATAATGAAACCCTGTTTATTACTTAGTACACGTATTTATTTCAGTAATCAACCATCCCCAAACTTAGATGCACAGCAACTAATCACCGCAGCAGTTAAAATTAAATGTGTAGAGAACTTGTAAGCTGTAGAGGGAAAGCGAATAATAATCCACTATCCCGGATGGTGGTAAACGGTTGACGTTATTAAAGTCGGTTCACATTATCACAGGGGCAGAGATAACGTAATCAGTCAGTGGTAATGTTATCAGGTAGTGGTAATGCAATAAATCACTGGTAATGTAATCAGGCAGTGGTAATGTTATCAGTCAGTGGTAATACTACCAGACAGTGGTTATGTTATCAGTAAGTGGTAATGTAATCAGTCAGTGGTAATGTAATCAGTCAGTGGTAATGTTATCAGTCAGTGGTAATGTTATCAGGCAGTGATAATGTTATCAGTCAGTGACAATATTATCATCCAGAGGTAATATTATCAGTCCGTGGTAATGTTATCAGTCGATGAGTATGTTATCAGTCAGTAAGATAATTATCAATTTATTTCTCGATGATTTAAAAAGGTGACATAATCCTGAGACATTTATAAACCGAAGTCATCCATGTACACATGTATCAACGCGAATTATCTATTACGTGACGATCTTTAAAATAATCTAGTTCAAAAATAAATTCATTAATGCTTGGCAATAAATGGAAAAAAATAGCATTAAAGATCAGCCAAATTTTTCAGAATAATTCTAACCGGCTCCTGCAACTGTTCCGGAGTGATCTCCTTGCAGCTGCTTTTGTATAGAAGAGCATGGTACCGCATGCCAAGCGCCTGAGTCATGTTTCTGTAACACAGGTTGGAACGACCAGTTCCATCGTAGCAAAGCCCTTCCAGAAGTACAGTACCAGGTTGAGAATACAGAACATTGGCCAGTCCGGCTCCGTGCGGTGCAACAACGAGGATGGCATGGTTGAACATGGTCATGGTCGTGTCCCTATCAGGTACAGGGTTGTCAGGAAATACCACCACTCTCAGGCCATACAAAGAAGCTTCCGCCCTCAACATTGAGACAATCTTATCATGGTTGCTGAAGAATCGTTTGTGGGATCGTTTGATGACAACTATATTTATTCTTGATTCGGGGATATTTGTTACATTCCGTCGGAGGTTTTGTGAGAGGAGTTGAGTGGTGAGAATAGGAGACCTGCCACAAGGACACCCGGCAGGACTGTATACCAGACGACCTTGGACAGCCCCTGTCACTATCCTACCTCTGATATCTGGGAGACCATCAATGTCTTGATAGAGGGGCATTCTGGCCACGTGGATTTTAATCTGAGGGTACTTCCTCAGAAAGTCGATGTATGGCACAAGACGGGGAAGGTTTTCCAGGTTGGCGTGATAAAATCCCCCCCCCCAAAACTGACTGATCGTAAAGACTTCATCATATATACGTACATTTGATGTGGCACCATCATGTCGCTTGCATCGTTGGGGTATAAGTGTGAATTCAGCTGTATGAATATTCCCGTTGGGGTCTACAAGGGCATTTTGTATGATATGTAAAAATGTCCATAGTTTGGGATTTGTTTGACTGTAGCCACCAGGCAGACCAAGCTGGTGAGGTACTGACTCTAATGACCTGCTGTTGGTCATAGCTTGGGTAAAATTACTCCGGCATGTAGCATTGTACAGGATTCTGCCGAGGTTTTGGCCATATATGGATTTTGCCTCCACAAGTTCGCAGTCATTGGCGCTGTAATCATAATAACGATCGGTCAAAACAGGTTTTAAATAATACAGAGACTCCTTCAAATACACTGTATCCACACAAGTATGGTTATTAATCACTTGAAAATAGTTCTCTGTATTATTGCCGTCAATTATCCCGATATTTTGCATCTGGACGACTCGTTTTTTGGCAGCTTTCGTGGAGACAAATGCCTTCGCTCTCGTTATCTCAATGTCGGAAATGTACGACGCCAAGGTTTTGTCAGAGTACATAGGCGTTTCAATGAGTTTGATTCCGGTTTGTACAATGATATATTTATACGACGCCAAAATACTCCCAACTACCAAAAGTAAAATTGTAAATGCTACCTTAGATTTGGTATTCGTCGCACTCGGGAGCGCCATTGTTCTGATAATGTCTCGAAGTGTATGTTCACATGAATAGTTCTCGCGATTGTATGGGGGTTACTCCTTAACTTCTACCAGGATTTTAGAAAAGAAATAAAATAAATAATGCTTCGCACTAGCTCGTGGTAAATTACATTATTGTGTGATAAATTGACTTGTCGGTATAAAATAATTTTGTATGTGTTACAGTCGGCTACTACATTAGCAATTATATAACTGTATCTGATTGTTGTAATTATCACTCAAATACCCGTGTAAAGGCAGAAGGAATGTGATGGTAGCTGAGTAACTTTAAAGTAATGATAAAATAATGTCGCTTCCGAAAAAGGTCTGTTGAATGCAAAAGCCAAACACTTGTCAATACTGTTGAGTGTCATTAGTACATTATGCCACAACCTTGTCCATCGTTATAACGTGCCCCTCTCAGTCATGCCCACGAGCGACCTTCGTGTCATCTCACCCCCTCTGCTCATACATACCCCATATTTAATAGACACGCCCATCTCCCAGTCCTTTGACCAGGCTACGAGATTTGGGATAGCGTGCCTGAGTCGTTGAGGGAATCGTTTTAACCTTTAAAATTCAGTTCTACCCTTGCCTCCGAGCTCGACACTTTTCTCTCTATCTTTTAGGCAAAGTTCCATATTAAATTCTTAAGTCATAGTTATCAATAAATTTTAAGTTTCTTCTAAAACCTACGCCTGAAGTTCCTGTTCTTTCATCAACATCCTCAAGCGCGTGTCGCACATCCCACACCACAGATTGCGACACGACAATACAATAGGCCATACGAGACTATTGTTTGATACCTATGATTTACTAGAGTGTAAACAGTGTTTGAGTTGAACACAATGGGGTGTTTGACAGTGCCAAGGTTAAATAGAGAGGAACAAGTGACAGCGTAAAGGTTGTAAATACAATGGGAATTTGACTGTGTAAGAATACACATGGCTGTTAAAGAGTATTCAGTTTGAGCAAATATATGACAGTGCAAGGTTATACAGAAGAAACAAATGATAGTACTAAGGCTGAATGTAGTGGAGAGTATTACGGTTTTATAATTGTGTATACAGGTGAGCATGACAGTGTAAAGTTATATGTAAAGAAGAGAATATAACAGTGTCATCATTGTATTTACTGGTAGGTATGCCACTGAATATACAGGAGAGCAACATTTTTCAGTTTGGATAGTCAGCCGAGCATGTCCCTCTTTTTACCATTTATCTTAGAAGGCAGTTGTAAGTATCGCACGCTGCGGTACTTTTTATTAAAGTAAGCTTTTCCTTGGGTTAGTCAAATCATTGTCAATCTATCGTTGCCCCGGACAGCATGATTTCTTTAATAAATTTGATTTGGTATAAAATCATCAATATACATGCGTTTGTAATGAAATTGGTTGAATTGTGGTTGCCACAAAATTAAAATATATAATAACTTTGTCTATAAGGGGCCGATTCTGAAATTGATCAAACTTCCTGATACAGTTCGCCAAGTTCCCTCGAGTCCCATGAGCCAAGTTTATCAATTGGTGAATTGAATTCTTGTTACCTTGTTAACTTGGCGAATGCTTTCACTTAATTACCTTCGTAAGTCCCGTTTGTGGGTTTGTAAACTTTTTGGGGGCAGGCGATTCAGGTCTCAATTTTTTTAATGGTAGGCAATAATGCTGACTTTGACCTCAAACTACGGTTAAAGTCATCAAAATTTGAAAATCTAAAATTCCCAATATCTCCGGGGATTTTTGTTCGATCTTACACTTCTTTGTAGCTTAATTCAATTACAAACTTCTGTAGTATATATCCTGTTGTAAAAAACCAATGGTTTTCCTAAGCGCCTAAGGTCGAAAAATCGAGTAAGGTCCAAATTTTAAGAAAATTAACTCCGAAAATTCAATTGCCTATAAAACAATTGATAACCGTCTCATGGCAACAAAATTTTGCCGAAGGTTGTCAGTGACATGGTTAATTGCATCGTAAAATTTTATGGTTGCCGTTTCCAATCGCATCCAAGTTGATTAAAAAACCACAAGTTGAACTACCAATATATCTGTGTATAACCCTTCAATTCGAATAATGTTTGCATATTCTGGAAGTTTCATTCAATTGCAATTGAACCCAGACTCTTTTTGTTTTACCTGGACCCTATAATAAGCTCTAGGTCATTGAAAATGCGAAAATATAAAATACCGTAACAAACCTTTATGATCGTATTATCCGTCGTTTTCAAAGCGCGTTGAGTGGAAATTTTTTGTTTAACAAAAACAATTGTCGTAGAGATTTCAATTGCTTATAAAATTATACATTGGGGAAAGAACACGAGGACGCAGAACCTCCGGCAATCAGAGCCAGACAAAAAATATTTTTTTTCTTCATTATAACTCTCATTCGATGCTGCTCAATCTTAAGGTACCGGGCGAAACAGGACTGCTGTATATCGTCCATCCAACAAGAAATTCCCCAAACAATCTTTCTCATCAGAAACATCTACAACGACTGCCATACTATGTTTGAACATGATGACAATAAATTAGAGCTATATATATATATATATATATATATATATATATATATATATATATATATATATATATATATATATATATATATATATATATATATATATATATATATATATATATATATATATATATATATATATATATATATGTGTGTGTGTGTGTGTGTGTGTGTGTGTGTGTGTGTGTGTGTGTGTGTGAGTGCGTTTTTGTGTGGCGATAATAAAACCAGTAAGTAGTTGTGGTACGTTTAAAGATTATATATTCACTTTACCATTGACTATGAAACGTTATTTCTGTTCACCTCATTGCACGTGAGTTTCACATTTATCAGCAATGAGTTAGCTGGAACGACACCATACACAGCCTGCATTGGTGGTCTTTTATGACGGGACGAGTTGACATGGCCGAGATGCCCATTGTTCGTGACTTCGAATCCACTTGTTTGCAACTATAACCGAACAAACACAATGAATGATACGGTTAACTGACATTGCTGTATACAAAATTTCGCGCCATAGGATAATTATTTCTTGCAATTACAGATAATATGTATGTTTAACCGGGGCCACTCGATTCCAGTTTCCTCACCCTTGAACAGCACAACGCCATTGGCCCTACGCTAAGCTGTTACATTGCCAATGAATTAACGTCCGAGACGCAAAAATGTCAAGCCAATCTAAAGAATATAGATCGGGTGTTGTAAATTGTTCCTGACCATATTAGAGGGATGTGATTATAGTAACTAAATTTGTTAGCCATATTGTAGATATCAACATGAAACGAGATAACTGAAGGCTCTCTTTTAGGAGTATGAACCTGAAGTCCTGATAAACGAAGGCTCTCTTCTATGAGTATGAACCTGAAGTGGTGAGTCCTGATAAACGAAGGCTCTCTTCTAGGAGTATGAACCTGAAGTGGTGAGTCCTGATAAACGAAGGCTCTCTTCTAGGAGTATGAACCTGAAGTGGTGAGTCCTGATAAACGAAGGCTCTCTTCTATGAGTATGAACCTGAAGTGGTGAGTCCTGATAAACGAAGGCTCTCTTCTCGTAGTATGAATCTGAAGTGGTGAGTCCTGATAAACGAAGTCTCTCTTCTAGGAGTATGAACCTGAAGTGGTGAGTCCTGATAAACGAAGGCTCTCTTCTAGGGGTATGAACCTGAAGTGGTGAGTCCTGATAAACGAAGGCTCTCTTCTAGGAGTATGAACCTGAAGTGTTGAGTCCTGAAATACGAAGGCTCTCTTCTAGGAGTATGAACCTGAAGTGGTGAGTCCTGATAAACGAAGGCTCTCTTCTAGGAGTATGAACCTGAAGTGGTGAGTCCTGATAAACGAAGTCTCTCTTCTCGGAGTATGAATCTGAAGTGGTGAGTCCTGATAAACGAAGGCTCTCTTCTAGGAGTATGAACCTGAAGTGGTGAGTCCTGATAAACGAAGGCTCTCTTCTAGGAGTATGAACCTGAAGTGGTGAGTCCTGATAAACGAAGGCTCTCTTCTAGGAGTATGAACCTGAAGTGGTGAGTCCTGATAAACGAAGGCTCTCTTCTAGGAGTATGAACCTGAAGTGGTGAGTCCTGATAAACGAAGGCTCTCTTCTAGGAGTATGAACTGAAGTGGTGAGTCCTGATAAACGAAGGCTCTCTCTTCTAGGAGTATGAACCTGAGTGGTGGTGAGTCCTGATAAACGAAGGCTCTCTTCTAGGAGTATGAACCTGAAGTGGTGAGTCCTGATAAACGAAGGCTCTCTCTCTCGGAGTATGAGTCTGAAGTGGTGAGTCCTGATAAACGAAGTCTCTCTTTCTCGGAGTATGAGTCCTGATAAACGAGGTCTCTCTTCTAGGAGTATGAACCTGAAGTGGTGAGTCCTGATAAAGAGTATGAACCTGAAGTGGCTCTCTTCTAGGGGTATGAACCTGAAGTGGTGAGTCCTGATAAACGAAGGCTCTCTTCTAGGAGTATGAACCTGAAGTGTTGAGTCCTGAAATATGAAGGCTCTCTTCTAGGAGTATGAACCTGAAGTGGTGAGTCCTGATAAACGAAGGCTCTCTTCTAGGAATATGAACATGATGTGGTGACTCCTGATAAACGAAGGCTCTCTTCTAGGAGTATGAATCTGAAGTGGTGAGTCCAGATAAACGAAGGCTCTCTTCTAGGGGTATGAACCTGAAGTGGTGAGTCCTGATAAACGAAGGCTCTCTTCTAGGAGTATGAACCTGAAGTGTTGAGTCCTGAAATATGAAGGCTCTCTTCTAGGAGTATGAACCTGAAGTGGTGAGTCCTGATAAACGAAGGCTCTCTTCTAGGAGTATGAACCTGAAGTGGTGAGTCCTGATAAACGAAGGCTCTCTTCTAGGAGTATGAACATGATTTGGTGAGTCCTGATAAACGAAGGCTCTCTTCTAGGAGTATGAATCTGAAGTGGTGAGTCCTGATAAACGAAGGCTCTCTTCTAGGAGTATGAACATGATGTGGTGACTCCTGATAAACGAAGGCTCTCTTCTAGGAGTATGAACCTGAAGTGGTGAGTCCTGATAAACGAAGGCTCTTTTCTAGGAGTATGAACCTGAAGTGGTGAGTCCTGATAAATGGACACTCTCATTGCATAGTATGAACCGGGGATACCTGATAAACGGAGGCTCTTTTCGCATATACACTACCACAAATTTTGTATGGGGTGACACCAATTTTACTGCAATATTTCATCCATCAAGACTCAATTTTTCTTTCACGTAGCGTTGCTCTGATTTTTTCGGCGCATAATGTTTTTCTTAATGCATTCCATGTGTATACATTTTTCATGTATTGCTCTTTTAGATGAATTAATGCCATAGAAATATAATTGATGTGTTTTGCCTTATCAAAAACTAGCCAATATAACCGTCTTGTCATTCAGTCACATCGATGAATCTGTCGAAATCGATATGGTAATATTAAAATCACCCTTGAAAATGTGCTGCGTTTACCATGGTACACAACTATTGTCGTAGCTATGGCGAGTGAATTTTCTGCATGTTGCTCGGCGACCCACTCAAAATAATGCCACTTACAGAACCTGCTTCACTCAATGAGGCTATGTTTAACTCACAACTACAGGTGCTGGTGGTTTGTCTTGATATGCATACTACTGTACCTCCTCGTAATTATTGGCCACATGACCATCGAGAAGCATGCTGGTGGTGATTCCTAACTTACTCCACTTGTTTCCGTTAAGTACCGGACATCCACCGTGGAGAAGTCGCTGATCCGAGGCACCGTTGTCGAAGAGATTGAACCAGAAGAGGGCGCTACCGGCAATTGGTCTCACCGTCAAGTCCAGGACAGGAAACACTGTGGCGCCCCCATCCGGTGGAGCTTCTAGCTGAGATGCATATTACATAATCACATTTTAACCTCTATGTGTACATAGCTAAACTGAAAAAAATGAAGGTCAACAAGTGAATAAACACAATGTGGGATTCGATTGCAAATATCAAAATATTAAATAATGTCCACGCTTGTTCAGAACGAATAAGAACACCCACATAAAACATAAACGTTGCTATTCTGTCACCAGTTCCTTCGATGTAGTCAGGTAACTCAGCTTGGTCGCCCTTGAAACAATTTAAGAAGCCACAATTGGTGACCCAGCATAACACCATACAAATAGTGCAAAATAATCTGACGCAAGCCTCGATAGCTTAAAAAAAAATTTTTCTTGACAATCGCTTAAGAACGATTTTTCGTTCAGCGTATAGATATAGCCCTAGACAGAAGCCTAACGCTCTTCACTCAGATACACAAGTAAACTCTGCAACGCAATTCACTCGAAAACTTTGTGCCTCGCAGGGTGTGGCGCACCACTCCATGCCGATGAAAACAAAATTCTCTTTCCATCCAAATTAACGTTTTATATAATATCACGCATATGATATTATATAAAGCAGTGTTCATGCCCTTGTACCAATATACCATAGCAGGGGCAATATTTCATTTTTTCACTGTCTCAAAATAAAGCATCAATCTGTAGTATCCGTGGATCTTTATCGATTTAGAGAAGTGCGTAAACGTAAATAGTTGGACTGAAGTGTACTTACGAGGGTATCATAATGCAGGCCATACAGACCTCCGGTCGTGTAGCGGACAACCTAGAACACATCACACGTACAGGACTCACCACCTCAGACAGAGGTACAATTCCACCAGCTGATAAACGCTCTGCATGCCACTACGCATGTTCTGTAAACCCGTGCTACACATGGAATGTCACGTGGTAGTTGGAAAGGGCATCGCACCTGTAGATCCTCTGAACAACTGTATTTGTCTTTGACAGTCGTGTCTAGTCCCGTTAATACGGCTACTCGTCTGTTGACTCTGGTTACAGCCCTAATGGAATTGTCAAGCCAGGCTCTGCATAAACAGGAAAACATGCAGACGATCTTATAATTATAACGAGTATAAAATCAGAACTATCGAACATCTAAGAACAAAGTGTGGATGTATTTTGAGCATGGTGGAAAACAATAAAATAGTATAACTAGGGTTTTGGTCAGTACGTGATTGTGCAAAATAAAAACGTACTCCACAGCATGCATGTACTTGTTGCAACATGTTGGTGTGTACATTTTTAATTAGCTTTCACATGCATTAATGGTTGTCTGTCTCTCTACAATGGGTCATTGATATGATGGGACAAAACTAAAATAAACACGTACGTATGACTTGTTCTCTGGTCACTCTCCACATTCACTCCATTGTCGGCGAGCATCAACGAGGCCTCAAGCTGTCAACAGATTAAAACACGTGAAGCTACATGGTAAACAATCCACTAAGAAACATTGATTGATTGCCATGCAGGCAATATGACAAATCCTAACCCGCGAACCAGCTTCGTTCCTGATACTTTCGATTTCGGCCTCGGAAATGACGTCATGGAACATCACTACATCCGGGTTTCTGAATAACACCTCGACGCGATGTGTGTCGTATGACAGACCGTTACTTTGAAAGTGACATGTTTGCCCAGTATGACGTATCTGTAACTTGTCAAAAAACTGAATGCAGTGATACAAAATTGCGAAATTCCAAATCAGACCCGTCAAACAGACGAACAGATCGCTATGGTTAATCCTACAGATTCAGATTGGAAGTCACATAATTTGTGGAATTCAGTTTGCCAGTCATCCTCATTCATGTCCGGCTCTGCAACACACAAAAACCAGCAATGTAGTGTAAAGACTAGTCTTGCAGGACGTTTTTTTTGAACCTCCGAAGCTTTGTAAAGCGTGCTCACAAAAAATTTATACATAGAAATTAACCCAAAAGCGTCGGTTTTTGAATATGGGCATTACAGAGACTAAGTTTGCTAGGCCAATAAATTTCCTTATACCAGTCCGCCATTTAGGTGAATTCTTGCTGAGCGCCGCCTGGATGATGTGCAGACGAAACTCTTCCTCTGTACCATCCAATTGCCCTGGTGGAACAACGTCACGTCTGAATAAAGACTATTGCAAAGAACATGAATTAATTGGTCAACGTGTTTTGTTGTTATCGTTTTGCTTCGCCTTAATGTGTTTTAATTTCCACTCCTTCCGGCGGAAATACCTTTCTTTGCGGGTGAAATTTGCTTATCTGATATCTGAAGTGGGTTCCGATTCCATTTGTTTTCAAGTTGTAGTCCATTTTCTTCGCTAGGTTCTCTGGAAACACCGCGGTTTACTTTATGTCCCCCGTACCAGAATCCGTGCGTGTCTTGAGTGGAATCAACTCGATGAGTATGGTGGGATCCACTGTTATTAATTTTCAATGAGGGTTATTTAAAAGGTCGGCCAATGTGTTTTGTGTGCAATCAAGAGACAGTAGTGGTTGAATGAGCTCGCCTGTCTGGAGAAGCCTGCGGGATTACCGCGCACTGGATGATGTATGCAGCTAGAAGCTTCCATGCCACTGGTCCAACAGTGGTCCAATGTGAATAACATGCAGCAGTTTGAAATACTCGCTTAAATGATTAAGTCTGAAGTACTATAATTCATTAGATTAATCGATATACAATACTAAATACAACCACTGAAACAAGTCATCAATTGGCTGACCTGTTTTCATCCTATCCTGCGATTGGCCGCACTTGTTGGCACGTGTCATCGATCGCTGTTACTTGAGTTTATATTTTCGGAAGCATCGGATGAAGTCAAATCCTCATATCGACACTGTACCTACGCATAAACTGAGATCCTTCCTCTTATACGCACACGAAATGGATTTGAGTCGTGTATTATACGTAGGCGTGTCGCCTCGGGGTGCCACCTTTACAATGCAGGGTAATAAGCTACCTGATGAGCTTACCTGTCAGGTGACGCTTATGATTATTTGTTTAATCATGTAGACATTGTGTATGGTTGACGCTGTGACAATAACTGACAAATTGGCTAACGAATAACGAATCACGATCAGCATATATATATATATATATATATATATATATATATATATATATATATATAGAGATATATATATAGATATATATTATATATATATATAGAGATATAGAGAGAGATAGATATATCTATCGAAATATCTATATAGATATATATATATATATATCTATATATATATATATATAGATATATCTATATATATATATATATATCTATATATATCTATATATCTCTATATATATATATATATATATATATATATATATATATATATATATATATTTATATATATAGGGTGGGGGGGGTGTGGGTGTGGGTTTGCGTACAAACAGGATCTTCAATCATCTTCCATATTTCTCCAAAATGTACACCACCTAGGAAAAATCCGCATCATTACTAAATCAGTTCTCACCAAAAAAGCAGGAAACAAAGGTATGATACATGGAATCACAGTCGACATTTCAGAGCAGGAATTATTACAAGCACTTAGTGCATACCAAGTCACCGCAGTTAGGCGCCTTGCCAAAATAAAACCTACTGATTCTATCAAATTAACATTTTTCTCCTCCATCCCCACCTCCCCTTAAATGTCAAAATTGGCTACTCCTTCTCTAGTGTGAAAGTCTACATCCTTAACCCGACAAGATGCTACAAGTGCAGCAGTTATACTGCCCAAATAGTACCAACTGCCCAACATGCGGTGACCGCCACCATTACTACCAATGTAAAGCCACCATAAAAATGTCCAAACTGCGGGAGACAGCACACTGCCGTCATACAACAAAACCAAAGGCACACAAAAAAAATTATAAAACAAATGAAATTTTAATGCTAAGGCGGCCTCTCTTGTCCCCCAACTCCCATCCCCAGTCCACCTCCATCCACCCCACCCCTTCCCCAAAAACGCGATCCCTACCGCCTCAAACTCACTCTCCTAAACCCTCTCCGTTTTCAAAACCTCGTCTCCACAAACATCAAAGCCTTCCCCACAACTTAAGAAACACTCGCTCCCTCCAACCGCACCCATGCATCAATCCACTCCCACCACTTCTGCCACCCAAAAAACAAATGTAACAACACAACCCTCCCCAGTCATCAAACTATCTGACTTTGTTTACCTCTGTACGGCCATCCTCACTTCTCGCCTCTCATCAAATACCGAAGCAAAAAGCTTTACGGCAATTGGAACCTTATCAAAATCACCATTGCGGTACAAATCCCAGCCCATGCTATTAACTACCATTATACTGTAACCAGTCAAATCTGTAAATACCTCAATCAACCATCGTCAGTCAAACATAAAAATCGCTTCCCATTGTCAAAAATCCTAATAACTCCATGGCAAACTTATTATTTATATTATCCCTACCCATCATTTCCTCTATTAAATTTTCCTTGCCATTTCCGAGCAAATAAATCTCAAGGGAAAAATTTAATTGTTTGGTCATAGAATTGTCGAAGCCTTCAAACCCAACTACCTGAAGTCACTCAATATCCACTTTTATCACCCAATCATAAACCCCACTTTCGAAATTATCATATCATAAGAAAGACAGAACATCAGCTAATCATGGAGGCCTAGCTATTCTTGCAAATAAAAAAATCTCTTATAAAGTAATAAACACAGAATCAGAAGTTGTGCACCAAGAAATTCAACTCAACATTTTTAATCTCAATATATCATATCTCAAAAGTACACTCCATAGTGATAGCTCCCCCACACACTTCTATGATAATGGTAAAAACATACTAGATCTTATGCTAACATACTAAGATATATCTCACATATTTTCCTTTAAAAATAAACAACGAAAATCCCATTCTTGGTGGAATCCTAACTGTACCCTCATACAAAAAAGAAAGACATAAAGCAAGAAACAAATACTATCACAATAAAACTTTAGAGAACAAAATTCATCTTAAAAGACTTACAGCTTAAGTTGAATGCACACTTAAACAAGAAAAACTATCCTTTTGAAAAATAAATAAATGCTCCTCCCTAAACAAACCAAATTGATAAGAACTGTAGATAACTGTCAATATCCTCACCTCTTATCCACTAATTCAAAACCCAAACATTAAATACAGAAAATTATCAACACATATCAGACACTTTAGTCTATTATAGTGCAGAAATCAGTTCCAATAACAATTATCCTTCAGATTTCATCCCTTTTAATTCAGAACCCATCGAAACTAATCCAAATTCACCAATCGATGCACCCTTTTCCTTAAAAGAACACGCTAAAGCTGTCAATAAAACAAAAAACGTAGCCCCAGGCACATATCTGCTCATATACTCCTTTTTTAATCATCTACCACAAGTCCCCAAAGGTAATCCAAAAAATGTTTAACTAACTCTGGCAATCATTGTCCCCATACTTAAACCTAATCAGAATCCACACACCCCATCCTCATATCGCCCCATAAGCCTAACCTCAGTTGCCTCCAAAATATTTGAAACTATTTTAAACAACAGAATCATATGGCACATAGAACATAATAAACTATATAACCCAAATCTACTGACAATATTCCTCAAATTACCGATGCAATCAATAAAGGACGTTTAACCCCCAAAAACTCTTTTTAGACATAACTAAAGCCTTTCGATATGGGAAATAGACCCGCTATAGAAATAAAAGCACAAAAACTAGGTACTACAGGATAATGAATACACAATTTTGTCAGCAATAGATCAATATAAGTTCAAGCAAACAATACCCTTTCTCTCAAGCTCCGTTCCACTGATGATGTGTACGTTCTCCAACCCTTTTTAAAATCTTTATTAATGGTATCCTCATCCAATTATGCAGACGACATAACCATCTGGACGACTGGTAAACTTCCAACTAAACGCACACAATTCCTTCAAAATCATTTAAACAAAATTTTAAAATGGAGCATTACCTTTTCTCTTCACAATCGCAAGTCATTCATTTTGGTACCAATATAAAACACACAATCCCTAGTTTCTTCATTAATCCATCCCTAACCCTTATTTTAACCTGGAGAGAACACATCTCACACATGGTTACTAAGTGCCACAATATCGCTTACCTCATCAGATATATTAGTGTCACTTCCTGGGGTACAAACAAACAAATATCTTGCAAAATACACTCATCGCACTCACATCAACACATGCATCATGGAGCCCCATCCATAATCACTGCATCTAAAACAAACATTCGCATCACTAAAACACGTCACTCTTCACTTATCAACTCTCTATAAGTATCCACTGGCTTCCACTCGATATCCCTTCAACTTTTAGATGCCACTGTTAGATACCAAACGTTCAATCTCCCGACTCAAATCATTTTTAATTAAACTCAGCACAATCAAATCTTTGGAATACATAAAAATACCAGTGGATCAATACTCCTAATTACCCAATCTCACCCGCAAGTATTCCCATTAAAAACATACGAATCCCCCCCCCCCCCCACACACACACACACAGTTGGCACCTAGTTGACCCTCTTCTCAACGCAGACTTAGCAAATATAGTTATTTTTCTTTCCACACTTTACATTTATTAAACAAAACAATAAAAACCTACGGGTCCTGAAAAGAGCCACACATCCTCCTCTTATAAACCACATTTCTGTATTTCCTCAATCATTACTCTATCCTTTAACTCTTCTTTGTAATGCCCAGGTGGCATTTTTACGTAATAAGTGCCAACTTTCACTGACAGTGGTACTTGGCCAACACAACCGGCTAGTACAACAGATTGACCACACCTGTAATGTGGCTGGAGAAACTGAGGTATATCTCCCAGGCATACCCAGATAAAGTGAACAACTTCATGCCGCTTTCTACCTCTAAGTGTAATGGCTATGTCACGACAAATCACGGGCAGTAAAACCGGAGAGCTATATTAAGGTCAACCTCCAACGTCATACAGAACTGAAACAAGAGTCGTACAGGACTGAAACAAGACACATTAAGGACTGAAACAACAGTCATACAGGACTGAAACAAGAGTCGTATAGCACTTCGTGCATGACTAAAAAAGAGTCATACAGGAATGAAACAAGAGCCATAAATGACTGAAACAAGAGTCATACAGGACTGAAACAACAGTCATACGGGACTGAAACAAGAGTCATACAGAACTGAAACAGGGCCACAAAGTCATAAACCCCACTGTCATAAACCAAATATTTATAAAACACGTAAGTTCATCGTAGGAGGTTTCCAGTACATAAACTGGTATGCTAAGCCCTTACTTGGTTTTCCTTTCGATTAAATTATTCAGCTTAGAATAGTCTGATAGTCTGGGTGAGGAATAATGACGGATTATTGTCATTCTGTTGGGTAGGAGGGTCTTGGGGAAACTACTTTCGAGTGGAGCGACCTCTCAATCCTGGTCCGTACTCGCGTCGTTCATTTCTGTGTCGCTCATCGGCAATAGATGTTGTTTGCATATGTTAGAGTCATTACATTAGCTTCACCATTCATTGACCAACATGACTAAGTTTATTTGGTGACTGGCGTCACATAATGACAAGGTTTAGTTGCGAGCAAAACCGCCAAGGCTCAAGATGGCACCGATGGGTGCCTAGTAATCTGGTCGAGCTTAGGTCACAAATACATGCCTCAAACCAGGTTGGGGAAAGTTTGATACACTTTAATGAAATAACCCATTAAGAAATTCAAAAATGTAATAAAAGGTCTTTCCGAAAATATAGCATTCAAAAATGATTGTTTCTGTTGTCATAACTGCTTTGTTTGTGTTTCTCATTTTTGCAGGCATGCACAGTCGAAGCACCTTATAATCTAATCAATCGACAACAAAGAGCCATGACCAAAGCAACAGCATCTAGTAGGAAAGCACTCAGCTATAATTTGAATTTGCTGCATGCGCCTACCTTGACCTGCACAAATAGTAATGAGTTAAGATAAGCCCCAGGCAGAGCATGACTATTGGTAAAACAACGATGTGTACGAGAGAGCTGGAACCAAGTAGCTGTTTAAATAAATATCACACACACTCAATCACTCACATACAACTACTGACTCAGCTCACACCATAACGAAATTGCAAAATTGTTAAACGACACACACACCTATATATATATATATAGATAGATATAGATATATATATATAGAGATATATATAGAATATATATATATATATATATAGATATATATATATATAGAGATATATATATATATATATATATATATATATATATAGATATATATATATATATATCTATATATATATATATATATATATCTATATATATATCTATATATATATATATATATATATATATATATCTATATATCTATATATATATATATATATATATATATATATATATATATATATATATATATATATATCTATATATATAAAGAAAGATGTTTAAACAATGCATACATACATAAATACATAGATACATAGATGCAAACATACATACATGCATACATACTTGCATATTTACATACATGCATACGTACATACATATTTATTTATATATTATTGTTATCATTTATTTTTAGGTTAGATTGAGCTTCCATTCAAGTGCGTCCAATGCAGTGGCATTGCTGACAACCCAGTGGCAGAGAGCACTTAGGCAAGGCAACTTAGGCAAGGCAAGGACTATTCTATCATAAATCCACACTAGTATATAGGACTACTGTGTTATGGCGGGAAGCTCTCTCGTGGCCTTTTTGGGACGGCCACAACGGGGGACGTAGCGCGTTTAGCAGCCATAATAAATAATGTCGTCTCCTCTGTGAACAAACAAGGGGCCGCCACAGCTACCGATTTACGGATGTTGCATTCTGTCGTCAATTCGACGTCATTTATGCTGAAAGCGTTAAATCGAGAAACCACACTTAATAAGGAACAGTTACTGCGCGTTATGTCTGCTCTCCGCGACTCCGGGAATGAACTTCACCACACTAGGATGGACTTACAAAACGTAGCTGCCTCCCTTAATAATCTGAAAACCTACGTAACAGAGGTGGCGGATAGAAAGGTAAATGTGATGGTCACTTTACAGGTGCAATCTTTCATTTTAACGTCCTTTCTTAATGCACTCTCTACTATTTCTAAAGGGTCTCTGTCCACTTATTTAGTACCTCCCCATGTTCTGACAACGGCCCTTCAAAAAGCACAACAGATGATTAAACAAAATTACCCTCTTTAGCCCATACGGATACTTTGTACTACTATTCTCACCATTTAGCGTTATTTCTTTATACGGAATTGCATGTAAAGGCCCCCTTTTCTAGAGAGGATGGCATTTTTAACTTGTATTCTCTTTCTGCATTTCCTATTCCGATTCAGACAAATGACGCTTATGCTAAATTAGGATACACGACTATAACGGATCTTCCTCCTTATTTTGCGGTAGACAAGACAGGTAATGTTTATACGGAAATTGACTTGGGCAAGTTTATGTCTTGCTCTGGACAGAACCTCTTAACTTGCCCTTTCGATCACGTCCTGAGAAACAGACCTAAATTGACTTGTTCGGCCGCCTTATATTTCCAACAAGATAGTGAATACCTTAATGTCTGTAAGATTTTGTTTTGCCTCTAGGTAAAGGTAATAATTACCTTATCACAACTAGTGATAACAGTTATCAGGTAGCATGTACAACTCAAGCAATACGAAAAGTTTCGGCCGCTGCATACGCACGCGTTTCTGTACCGTGCGGATGCACTCTACATGTTGCAAATCTTATGGTCTCGCCCCCATTGTCAGACTGTAATGAGAATTTGTGCGAAGTAAATATTATGCATCCCATAAATTATGCAACGTACCTCCAATTTGGGTTTGAACCATATCACTTCAATAGTGTTAAACTTTCGAACGAATCTCTTACTCTCGACCTCCCTAACATTGACCAATATGTCAAAAACTTCACTGACTTGTCAGACACGTTAAAAGAGTCTGGATTGGATTTAGCAAAAGTTCAGCTATTGATGAGGCCAGACGAACGTATGAAAAACCACAAATTCAAAAGGATGCTGAGGTTACCTTTCTCTCATTCGTGGAAGACAATAACTTCTTGGCCATGTTTGTCATTTGTGTTATATCGGCATTTGCTATCCTGATTTTCGTTATAGTTATATTATCAGTAAGGGTCAAGCACATGTCTACGATTTTGACAGCGGGCTATATAGCCGCATCAACACAAGCTCCCAAAACGGCTGCCAAAATTATTACCAGAAGTAAGACACCAATATCGACCACCCCTGTCGCTATGACTATACCCACAGTCACTATGACTACCTTGCACTACGTTACAACTCTCTGTGTCATTCTTTTGGCTCTCATTTTGTATAAAATACTGCTAGTGCTCTCAAAAGTTATGTTGGCAAAGAGCAAAATACTTCAAAATCTGGTTATGCGTAAACCAGAAACAATTCAAGCCAGCGACAAAGATTCTTCTTTTCATACATTCAACACCAATACTTTAAAGGATTCCACCGACTACCAACCGACAACCCCCAATAATGCTATGTCAGGACTACAACAACCCAGGCCTAAACAACTGCCTTCTACTGCTTCAGCAATGCCATTTAACTCACCAAGTGCACCCTTACTCTGTCCACAAACTCCCGACCGTACACCGTCAAGAAATATAACTAAACAAAAAGTAACAGTGGTCCGATACGCCAGCCCTGAGCCATAATGATTCCATTGCTTCTTCCATCTGATAAATATCATCTGCCTATAATTTTTATACCTCACACGGGAGCCTATGCTGTTGTTTTCTTTTGCACCTATATTCATGTATATTTTATAGTTTTATGTATCTTGATACCATCCGCGCGCGTGTCAATCTGGCCTACAATTATTTTCATATACATGTGCCTTGTATTCACTTCTTATGGTATAATTACTTATAATATTTATATATGTAAATGTTTGTATGTGGATGCGTGTGAATATATGAGTATATATATACGATATTTAGTGAAAGTATAAAATTTGATGTATTCTTTTACCGTTATGAGTCATGTCTACATGATTTGACAGCTATATACGATTTATATTTTTTTACACTTGTTAACTACTACATCATTTACATACATGTATATTCTTGGCATTGATATATTGCCTATCATTAGACTCATCAACTCATTGTTTAACATTGCATGACATAGTGATAATGTACCTCATTTTTATATTTTCTTACGTTGTATTCAATATTACAAGGAAATTATCTAAAATTACATTTTTAACTTAAAACTATATTTCTCTAAATAAATATATTTCAATTTCCCTACAAGATAATTGCTTTTGTTATTTCAATCATTAGTAATTTACAAATTTCTGTTGTTATTATTGTCATATTTTGCTTGTATATGTTCTACTTTAATCATGTCCATTTACTCCCACCTTTACACATTTATGTTGTTAAGCAGTGGAAGCTTAACTTTCCTAATGAGGGGGAGTATGTTATGACGGTATTTTCAAAATTTCGATATCAAAGCCCTTATTCCACACTTAAATTATTCAGACTTATGATCCCTTTTGATGGTATAAATTCTTTACAAACTCTATCCCTTTTATCTATCTGATGGTAACAACAACATTTTTAATCCCTTTGATCTAAAGCAATCCCCACCATTAATTCGAATTGACACTAATACCGGGTGTCTACTATCTAATTACAATGGACATTGTTGGATTAGTCTCAGCTTGCTAATCTCCAGATGCCGCCCATGTTCCACCTGGCGTCCCCAACCCCGAACCAATCACTCACTTACACTCCAACCAGATGACCAGTCGTGACCAATGACGATAGTCCATGCGTCTGGTTGGGGGAGTGGTTGAGTTCCAGGGTGGGGATAAAAGGAAGGACATTGGGGGCACAGGGAGAAGCTTGCTAGGAGAAGCTTGCTAGGAGAAGCTTGCCAGGAGAGCGAAGACTATACAAGAGGCAATAAACTATAATTATCGAGATTATAAAAGTCTTCGAGTTCTGCACCACGACGAACTTCTGAGAAACTTCAAAATCACACTTAGAACAACTGCACCTTAGATTGTAGTGGTGGGGGGAGCTTGTCGAACAAAAGTGTCCCTGGATATACTGTTAGAATGGTTGGTTACATGGTACTCCTATCAGATGTATGTAAGATTGGGCAGAACTATGTCTGTCTGATTTGGTGTGTTTAATGGCATAAGACAGGGATGCATATTGTCAACCTATCTGTTCGGTGTTTATATGGATGAATTGAGCTCTGGTTTTAAATAATTGTTGCGTTCAGTGTAGTTTTAGCGTGCTTGTTGTTAATCTTCTAATGTATGCTGATGATCTCATTTCATTTGTGATTGTTTTGAGTAAGCTATTAAGACTGAGAGTTTTAGTTGTAATGACCTTAATATATATTTATATTTATATATATATATATATATATATATATATATATATATATATATATATATATATATAGAGAGAGAGAGAGAGAGACAGACAGACAGACAGACAGACAGACACAGACAGAGACAGAGAGTGACAGAGAGACAGTGAGAAAGAGAGACAGTGAGAGAGAGAGAGAGAGAGAGAGTTAATGATGATTAAATTCATCTGCATCAATGTTTTAGTATATGATATGTCCTGAAACAATTCATTATTATATTGGTATTCAAAATAAGCAAGAATACATGTTATAGTACTACATAATAAAATCATACGTCTGCACAGGACACCCCATCAACCGACAATGCAGCTTGTTGATTCGGTGGAGGTTCGGGTGACAAATCAAATATCATCCAACCGGGAAATCATGAGCTTGTATTTAAATCAACTTCTTATATTCCGCCGCAAATATGTCCACACTAATGACAAACATACTTTGACTACTTAAGAACTGTGACTAACATCTTCAGTAACTAACAACTTCATTAACTAACTACTGTGACTAACAACTGCTATAACTAAAAACTACAGACTAACAACTGCAATAACTAACAGCTAGTCACAAACATGTACAGTGACTACTTCAAAACTGCGACTAAAAACTAGTAACTAACAATAGCAGTAACTAACAGTTAGAGTCACAAACATACAGTAACTACTTCAGAACTGTGACTAACAACTACAGTAACTAACAGAGTCACAAACACACAGTAACTTCTTCAGTACTGTGACTACAGTAACAAACAACCACAATAAATAACAACTACTGTGACTAACAACTGCAGTAAATGACAAAAACAGTAACAAACAACAGTAACTAACAACTGCAGTAACTAACAACTGCAGTAACCACTGTAATAATCAACAACTACATACTAATAACTGCAGTAACTAACAACTACAGTAACTAACAGCTAGTCATAAACCTATACAGTGACTACTTCAGAACTTTGACTAACAACTACAGTTACAACTTCATCAACTAACAACTACAGTAGCTAACAAGTACAGTTACTAACTACTTCAGAAACTAACAGCTACAGAAGCTACCAACTGCAGAAACTAACAACTGCAGTTACTATCAACTATAGTAACTAACAGCTACAATAGCTAATAAGTGTTCGTTATTTACTTACATACCCAGGAAGCTATTCATTTTAAAGTACATTAAAAGCAATGAGTAATTAATTCATTTATATATATTGAAGCTCCAAAAGGAACAACGCTGGAACTCCATATAAATGTATTTATTGCCATTTTCCTCATGATCATATGTACATGATAATTTCATCATAAACTTTGAGAAACATGATATAGATTAATGGTTCAACTATGGAATGGATCAGCAGAAGCTTAACAGTAACAAAAGCAAGAAAAGCTCTTTGTTAAAAAAACTTGATAAGCTTGAAAAACAGACAGTCTTCACAGCATACATTAGAGTGCAGGATAGGCACATCTGGAGTGATCACATAAGCTATACCAAAGAGCTAATTGACACTTGATCGTGACTAGATTATAAAGGCCAGATATACGACATCTTAATTGGAATGATTGGAATGATATTTGGAACGTTCACTGATAAAAAGTACAATTAATGGTAACAATAATAATAACAAATTAACAAGATAATTACAGGATCACAATTGCCAGCATTACCACTAAAAAGAAACTGACTTTCAAATCCAATTTGCTAAATACATTATTCAGTATCTAAAGATAGACCATCAACATGGCTTCACACAGTTCTACTAACTGAAAAAGATGTCAAAACAAAAATGTCAGATATTTACAGAGGAAGATTGTTGAACTAATCAGGCACAGGGTAATTATCATTTGGCACGGAAGACTTTGTTCAATACTATCCATACCCAAGAAACAATGTACTTGATGCACGTGCATGAATATTCATTAGGTTTGGGAGTTAATATATGGGTCAGTATTGACCCCTTGAGGTCATGTACAGACATAATTTGGTCAATATCGATCAAGTTGCTCAACAAAGAGACTTGATCAACATGTCTGCTAAATACTAAGCAATGAATCTATGCAATATACATGATCCAGTAAGGGATATAAATGGTTTTAACTAATATGATCACACACAAAAAACAACAACTGTGTGTTCTACATTGATTCCACCACGGAAAACAACCCTCCTCACTTATGCAGTAAATTGTTTCACAACCAAAACCTACATGACAAGCAGTAAAGGTTGCTTTGATAGAAAATACAAAATGTAATTAGACACAATTAGTGCTATGGTGACTGATTGTAACATAGCAGACCGAGACAATTTTGTGCTAAGCCAACATTACAAATGCAGTATAAACATTTTAACACAACATAATTTGGTTTCTTTTATACCAACACATCAGTAAAATACTATATGATACTTAATAACAGTATTGAACATGAAAAGACCCAGAATCCCATTAAAGACAATGTTTGATATCCAGCTTTCGTTATCAGCACCACAATATATATATCAAGATAGTTAGATTCTGGAAGTTCAAGTTGTTCAGCAAGCATATGGAAGTTCTTGAGGTACCAGACTTGAATACAAGCACCTGCCTTCCACTAATTTACCACAAAACAATTCACTTATAGTGTATGTTCAAGTTATTAGTGCATACTTAATCTGTGAAATATACATCATGTGTGGTACTAGAACTGGTGCTGCTGCAGTGGAGGTGCTGCAGTATAGGACTTGAGGGCGCTGGTGATGATGGTGTACTGAGTGATCAAGCCCTCTACGTCTCTGCCCTGTACCAAGCACACATATCACATACAATGTGTCTAAATACAAATAACATGAGATGCATACCATGTAGTTTCTTGTTGTCAGATGATTGAAATAAATACAGGGACTGAAAAATTGACAGTGAATCAAATTGAATATTCTCACCATAATGATTTTAACAAATGGAATTAAATGGTACCTGCTCAGTTTCCAACCGAATAACGGTTTGCTTCATGAGGTCCCCCGTCTTAATATCAATAAAAACATCGCCACGATCTGTGGTGAGATGTCGCGAGGACAACACTTCACCAAGGGACACCATCATTAGCACTTCCTGTTACACACAGACAGCATGTCGCAACATCACCCACCAAATCATAACCAGCTCATGGCTGGTTACATAATAGGTGATGAGGAAGTAGTTATATTTACATGTGTCTTGTGGTGGAGAAAATGCAGGCCCTTGCGACTGATGGCCATAAGACATTCCCCTTGTATCCCAGAATTCAACACTCGTGGGACTGAGAAGAAAGTTGATCCGAAAAGGGGATATGCTGAAAGTGTCTCTGCAACCGTAAAACAATATTGGTCAAGTCGCTGATGAGTACCTCATAGTAGTTTTGCATTTCATTCTAAATGATAATCATCCTCTAGAAGACTTGGAAGTATGTTGGCCAGCAGGGGATGTCAATCAGTCAGATAGTAACCAACCTAACAGCTTTTTCTTGCACTCAATAATGCTCATGGAGTTGATGAAGTGGAGTTGATCTGTTACAGCATTCGTCCACTGCTGAATCTTCATATCTTCAAGATTGATGCACGTGCGAGGGATAACAAAACGAATGTCCTTCCTGTTAGACACATTGTCAATGAATATTACAACCCCAGTGATCCATTTCTTATCACACATACATTAGAAGACTGCTTAACATGATAAAGTCGAAGCGCTTAAGATATGCCCCTCCGATTAAGAAGCGGCTTGTTTACGATCAATAAGCGGTGACTCACTGAGTTGGCGTGTTTGTTTTCTCTCCCACCTTGAGCTGTAGTGCGGCCAGGTACACAATGTCCTCCTATGAGCAGGTGTTACATGATGCCACGATTATTGCATAGTTCACACAAACTATTCAAGATACATATTCAGTATATTTTCCCTCAAGAATTAGCCTTTATTTATGACAAAACAAGATATCTTAAAATAATTATCAAAACAAGCTTGGAAAGGCTGAACTGCTGTTCTTCTCCCCAAATACTGATTGCTGACATAATATAGTGTTTACCTTGACATGGGTTGGCAGTGTATTGTTGTGTACAGGAATAAGGAAGCCATCCAGATAATCAGGTAAGGCCTGTCACACAGGTGTAAACATGGCATGTATCAGTATTTAATAAGATAAGGCCTGTACCACATGAGTTTTAAAGGCATGCGTCAGTATTTAACTGGCAACAGATAATAATACCGGTAACACATATGCATAAGGGGACATTTCAGTATTGTTTTGACATAAGGCAATCAGTTAGGGCTGGTAACATGTGTATTAGGGCACATGCTGGTATCCAATTGAAAGCAGATAATCAGTTAAGGCCTGAAACACAGGTTATAAGGGCACATGTTGGGGTTCAATTGATATCACACAAGCAAACAATGTAGACATAAATAACATTGGATTGCTATTATCCAGCCAAGTACCGTGAGAACCACCAACCTGATGGTACATGACATCAATATAGTTGAAGTTACTGTCAAGTTGAAGTGGGAACACCCAGCTGGTTCTCTGGAACAGGAAGTAGTACTCCTTCTTCTGGGTCACCAGTTCACGCGTCACATCAAAGATGTACTCGGTGTTTGTGAGTTGGCTGTATCTACCCTCTGATACATATATAGACCAAACCTTGATTACAAAACAACTGAAACATACTATTATACTAAGATACAAATGAAAATATATAAATCATTATGTTAGAATACTATCGCTCAAGAGCTGACTGAGAGACATCAGTTCACAATGAGATGTTTGATGGTAAGTAGTTAGACCTTGTTCAATGACGTAGAAGATGGCATACTCTTCCCTCTCTAAGGACCCTTGAATGCTTAATGTTTCACAAACATGATCTATACCATCTCCAAATACCTGCAAAAACAAATGCACATTCAGTCATAAATCTTTAAAAACAGCAAAGCCCAAAAAAGAAATCTGTAAACAATTGTAATCCCCAGTAAATAGTCACATTCTTCATGTTCATTCATAATTCCAAACTGAAAATGGTCACACAGTCAAGTCAACATACATGTGCACATATAAGAACACCTGCCAACAGTCACCCTCTCATTCTCTCATCCAACATGCGTACAGTCACACACACACACGTGCAGATCCATACAGCAGGTATATTCATGTGAATGATGTCTACTGACCGTGCTACTGCGGACGCTCAGCAGAACAGGTGTGCCACCAGGTAACACACACACCTGTCGTTTGGTGAACCGGCCCGCCTGGAAACACGGACACACTTGCATCACACCAATTAGCTTATATCAAACTGGAAATATTCAGGATATGTTCACTTGGAATTAGATGGCACTTTGCATTGATACAACATTGTAGGTAGAGTTATTGGTTTGAGGGTGTGGTTATTTGACACTCACTGTGACAGCCTGAAGCTCATCTACACTCGGCACATTCTTCCTCCCTCCAAACTTAAACGTCTGTCGTATATTGTGCAGGCATTGCTGTGCCACCACTATGTGCACACAATCAAGCAAAACATGAAAAATTTATGTAAGGAACAATTCATGTGTTTTCACCTTTCCAGCAGTAGACGTTACTAACATGTGTGAGGGTGTTGGTTGTTGTAGGCGGCTGTCTCAAAGTACTTAAGCAGGTAAGGTCGGAGATTATCAGAACAGCTGTAGAAGGAGGTGATAATAGCCATGAGCCTCCAGCCCTGTTGGCAGCTGTCACTGTAACACACATTCATGTCATAAGGCCAGATGGAAGCTATTTATACATCATCATCTTCATCATCAATCTAAGGAATCCTTGCTTGTTGGAAACAGTAACAAATTCATTTAGAGCCTGCTGGTATAACCAGGTATAAAACAGAGCATGTGTCATATAAATCTAGAATGTAAGGGTGTAAGAGTTAGACTGACTGTCGTGAGCTGCGGTTATTGGTGGTCTGCTTCATGAGGAGGCAGAAGACCTCATCACGCAGCTCGTGGTGGTTGTGGCACGCCATCAGTAGGGTGTAAGCTGGGTCTATAGGGCGCTGACCCTTGGTCAGAGGGTAATCTCCTTGGTAACGCATTATAGCTGCAACAATGATTGTAATTTGGGTAGTCAACTTGAGGGTGGGGAGAATGTACATGAGTGCATCAGCTAAGTGCAGAAACATGCAAAAACTGTCGTTAAGCAAATCTTACCAATGCAACATTCAAGGGCTAGCTTGTTGATTTTTGGATTTTCAATCTTCAGCAGTGATGCTTGAACAGGTGACTGCATCCAAAGCATATTTTAAATCAATACAGAACACACTACTATGGGCATTACATACCCTTTCAATATCATATTGGAACAATAACACTAAACAATACACGAATAACCAACAATAGAGGAACACAGCATTACTAGCAGGAAGAATTGAGCAAGTAAATAGACCTACCTTAGACCATTTGACCATATCAGCCTGTTCCTTCCATGTCCAATCTTCCACAGCACCTGCTTATAAGTCCAATGTACAATAAAGGTCGTATCAAGGTCAAAGCTACAAGTAACATCTAAATTTTGATAGCAATAAATCAACCCCCAAATTGTTCTATGCATCTCAATCATTGTACCGTTTACAAACAAGTTGCAATGAGATTGCATGCTGTTAAGTTATAATTAGCACAATGTACCAAAACTTGATAATCAAACAATGCAATCAGGCATTCTGTGATGTAATAACGATGCAATCAGGCATTCCTTGATATAATAACGATGCAATCAGGCATTCCGTGATGTAATAATGATGCAATCAGGCATTCCGTGATATAATAACAATGCAATCAGGCATTCCGTGATATAATAACAACTGGTATCAGTAAGCATCAGATTCAAGAAACAGATCAATGAACAGGAGGCAATCCCCAAAATATACACATTTCGGTGATAAAATTCACAAATATCACTTAACTAAAGTCCATAACCATGTTTTGATAAATCAGGAGGTCCGAGCAAATGAAACAAAGCATAACGAACCACGCTTCTTTTTCCCAAGCCTTTGAAGACTCTTAGCCTTGAGACTGCTGATGCGCTGAAAGGTGCCATGGATAGAGCCCGTGTCGTCAGAGCGCTTCATCTCGTACCTTATGTGTAACAAATGGACAACTTTCAAGCATGCCATAGCGCTGTACAACACAGGGTCCCTGCTGGAATGACCTTGATCTCAGAGGTCAAGCAGTATATATACAAGCCTGGATGAAGCTGGGGTATAGACAAACTCCATATAAACTGATAGCATGCAGGCAGGCAGCATAAGCATTTCATTGGGTGTGAAGGAACCTTTACAAAATGGGAAGAGAAGTGATACATGATTTTCATTGGGATATAACCTCTGAGATAATTACCTCTTCTAAGTCCTGGGTTTTGTCTTGGAAAGATAGAAATGTAATTGATACTTAAATAAACATCCTTTGATATTGGCAAATGCATCTGAACATCACAACTAGAAATGAATCCCTATATCAGTTTGAATACCTGAGTATTAAATAGTTTCAAGATAACAATCACGAGGAATGTGACTTACAATGTATCATCACTAATGACCTGTATGAGAATGGGATACAGCCATTGATATATATATGGTTATATTGTAACAATAACCTATTTACCTGCTTTGTTAAATATATATATAATGTGAACAAGTACACCTGTAGAACACTTTATACAGCCAAGAGGCTAATCAATCCCAGTAACAAGTATGCATGTACACAAGTTGATCACATAATCACCTGCATTAGTGTTTCATAAAGAGCTCACCTATAGGGGGATTCTCGGAAGTTCATCATGGCAAACTCCATCATGGAATACTTCCCGCCAGGACTAAGATCTGAAGTGCTGCTATTGAGAGTGCTTCCCACAACACTGCTAGGACTCTGCCACACACAGCATGCTATGTGTACACTCCACCACTGATCATACAATCATGTGATACACAAGTATTACCATTGGTTTATCCAGGAGAACTAATATCAATGCTAAGGTTCCATACAATACATTATGCCATTTAACTAAATGTAATACAGCTACCAATATCTACAACATTCAGCTAAACAGAATGGAATATAGCCTTCACGTGAACAGAGTACCAATAAACCTTGTCAGATGAAAGTAGAATTACATAGCCATGAAGACCAATCAATGTTAGAGTACTACAAGCATATAATACAAGTTAATATCAGAAGAGAAGACGGAACAGCAACTGACAGCATGACAGACTCCATGCAGCATGCACCTATATCATGCCATTGTAAGAGCATCCAACTACATTCCACTACAACAGAGTTGCTTTACTAAGAGGATTAAGCTGGCACCAGGGTTAACAAGTAGACATTGATGTGATGAGTGGCAGCATGGAGTTGAGACAGGCACTAGTACATACACATGCTACCCAGGGCTACCTGGCCTGAAGATGCAGGCAGAATTATGGGCAGGTCAGATAATGTGGACTTGTCTTCCTCATCTGTCTCGTAGTGCCCATTGGTTGTGGTAGGAGGGGGCGGAGCTAACCTCTTCTGAAAACCGCTCAAGCCCATGTCACATGGCCCTCAATATCCCACCTCAATGTATACCACTGTACTTCTAGTTTTATGCTGCTTTGCAGCAGTAGTTGTGACTGACTTCATTTACCACCTCATAACCTATTCAATCCACGCTTCATATCTAATGATATATCATAGACCAGTGGGTAAATATTAGCCAATTATAGCCCCCTATTAGATACATAAAATGGAATTGTTGTGTGTCTTAAGATATATCATGTTCAATAATATACTAAATTTGAGTCCATGCTGAGGATGCCATTGTTCAAAAACATAGTATCTCCCATCAGAAAAAAGTAACCAGTTAAAGATATATCCACCTGAAAGTTACCCAAATCATGCCAATGTAACAGCACCAAGATTACCTGTTCCCTAAAGGTCAGAGGTCAGACTTACCAGATGTGGGGCAGGGGATACATGTCTCAGTGGGCGGTACTAAGAGGCCATGCCAGGGAATATAGTACAACTATGCATGGTTATGCAGCTCATAAATGACATTCCAGTTAACGAATAATACAGCCTGCCTTCATATCTATACAATACAAACTTTGTGTGCTATTTTATTTATCTATTAGAACCAAATGCCACAAGGTTTAACTGCTCTAAACTTAAAACTAAACATTCATTCACACTGAGGTTTGTTCAGCACATTTAAAAAAAGACTTCACCCTCAGGTTACCTTTTGAGAGGGAGTGCGACTTGCTCGGTCCACCTCGACTTCGTGTTGAGCCAGAGGAGTGATATAGTCCTCCGGGAACATTCCTGCACGGCCGTTCACAGTCCCATACAGCCAACCTACACATGCCCGGGCAACACACAGGTGCATGGAGGAATGCATAAACAATGGACAGTGATTTTAGGGGAATGACAATACCAACATTCATCACATGGACAAGATGCCATGGTATATATCAGACCTCATTGAATCAAATATTCATGTGTAAATAAATGCAAACCGAACAAGCTTTGTTGTTGAAAAATAGAGATATATAAATGGATGTAGAGCGAACCTTTGTCCAGAGTCATGTTCTTGTTGGAGAGTTTGATGATGTCATTCTTCTGGAAGCTGAGTAGAGTAGTGTCACGTGTCACATAACTCCTCACAGCTCGCACGTACATCACATTCTGCAATGACATGTTATTGTGTTGACTGGGGTTATGATGTGGGAACTTGTTGTAGAAGTGCAATGGAGCAAGTGATAAACCTACCCTCTCACTCTCAATGCAGAAAGATTCAATCAAGCACTTCATTTGTTCTGCCTGTTACAACAAATTACATATGCAGTATCTGTTAATAACAGATATTTTCAAAAACTTGCTATTTAATGTCAGAGACATGAATCACAAGTGGCTGACCCTGGGTGTGTAGACGATGATGTAATCGCTGCCAATGTGCAACTGTAAGGTGTCTGGGCGTGGAACACTCACGTCGATCACTTCCTCAAACCTGCCCAACAACCACAATCACATGAACTCCATGCTCTCATGCCTAATAAGTCAACTTACATTTCATTTATTACTCTGGCACTTATAAACTGTACTACACAGTCAGGGTTTGTCTAGGACATAACAGCACATTGCATTGCATTGCATTGCAGTCATAGAGACTATTCAGCCGAGTAATCAAATCAAGAAATAGTAACCAATATTGATTATTGGTGTAAAGCTATAGAAGAGAAAATCGTTCATAGATGTAATACTGACCTTATTCGTTCGAGGACTAGCAGTGAATCAGTAGCGATGTCCTTCTGCCTGGAGAGAAGACAGAGACCCGAGTGGCTGACGGAGACAAGGTGGACGTTGGGATGGCGTCTGCCTCCCTGTTGTCATCAAACATACGATAGCTCAGAGAAAAATTTAACATGTGACAATTGGTGAGCAGGTTATTACCAATAGGTTAGAGAGGAGATTTTTTTTTTCACATGCTAACATATAAATAAGAGGCTAGTAACAATATATAAATACATTAGCGAGCCATAACTTGATCATAATCTGATGGAATAATTGGAAGCCATGATGAGTAAACGGTGATAACACAAGGCATCATGCCGCAACACTAACACCACCCGCCCCCACCCCCCTTCCCACGATACAGACAACAAACCTGGAGATGAAGTATGAATGTGATTAGCAGGTGTGATGGTGATAACAACAGTGTAACATATTTTCAGAATCAAGGTGCATTATAATGAATTCAAGTGCTTCATAACTTAAGTAACTCAACTCCAGTATCAAACAATGAACAATCTCCCACATATTAGACCTTGTACAAATGTGCATTTAATGAGCTGGTGCTGAATGGTATCATAGATGTTCACATACCATAAATACCCCCTGTGGTGACAAGGTAATCACAGAGAAGTTTAACATACTGTACATATAGACTTTGAGATTAAATGATTCAAGCATTAAATGCATGACACTCCAAACAAGAGAAAAACAGTAGTTCACCCACTCTAATTGATCAAGACACACAACTAGGTCAAATGGATGGAACTCACATTGACTGCATAAAGCCGTGAGAAATAGTAAGGCCATTCCCTAGCCGTGTCCACAACATGCTGCTTGAGTTGTGTCTTGATTGAGCCGTCTAGCATGTTACGAGGAGAAATGTTGTTGCTATCTGTAAAACATGATCCTTAGCATGAATATAAAATATGAAAATTATCTGAAAAAACAGGCCCGACATGCCCAGCTTATCGTCAACTGGATGTCTGGTCAACCAACACAGTGGAGGTAGAGAATAACTATAGCAGTTTACCCAGCATGCCACGCATCTTGATGCGGTCCTCTTTGTGTATGCGTATACAGGAGCTGGCGTACACATCCAGGACCACCTGGGCGAACACCAGGTGGACGAGGCCACTGTTATCTAGCTGCTCAGTCGGTGTAAACAGCTGAACACATAATAAATAAAATGTAACACCAGAGATCATACAATCTTACACAAAAATACATTGATCTTATGCTACTCCATATGTGCATTGTACATCAGCACTGTGAGAGCATACCTCCTTCCTGATTTCTAATGGAAATATAATACTGTGAGAGCATACCTCCTTCCTGATTTCTAATGGAAATATAATACTGTGAGAGCATACCTCCTTCCTGATTTCTAATGGAAATATAATACTGTGAGAGCATACCTCCTTCCTGATTTCTAATGGAAATATAATACTGTGAGAGCATACCTCCTTCCTGATTTCTAATGGAAATATAATACTGTGAGAGCATACCTCCTTCCTGATTTCTAACGTCCATGGAACTTTGCCATATGTGTAGAATTGACCAGAGCTTTGGTTGAACAGGACAGACTGTACATGTTCCAGAGCTTTCATGTCATGAGTCAGGTCGGGGTCATCTTCAGAGTCTGTCTGATCCAGTGAAGGTAATACTAGAACAATAAGGCATGAAGAACAATCAATATTAATACAAAGGTGGGGAAACAGTATGAGAATAAAAACTGAAGATTAACAGCTCGGGTAAATGAAATACAAAGGTTGATAAACAGTATGAGTTTAAAAACTGAAGATTCACTACTCAGGTAAATGAAATACAAAGATGGAGTGGCAGTAAGAGTGTTAAAACTGAAGATTTACGGCTCAGGTAAATGTAAATAAATCAAATAGTGAATAGAATGAGAAAAGGATCAATAGCAAGCGTATTGAAATGCCATCTTGATCAGAAAGATTTGTAACATATGACAGGAGATAGGAAACAGTGCACAACAGGACTGTTTACCTGGTGGTTTTGGGGGTGAATCCACCTTAGGTGGTTTCGGTGCTGCTAGAGGTTCACTGGGCTGCTTGGCTGGAATTAAGACAGGAATGATTTTCCTCTTTGGAGGCTCCTCCACATGCTTCTGACTCCCTGTGAAGATGTTGGACAGCTGACTCTGAAGAGCTGCTTTCCTCTCCTGCATGTCCGATGAGACAGGAGATGGTGCTGCTTTGGGAGTATCTTTCTTATCTCCCAGTGTCACAGGTACAACCAGGGGAAACTGAAAGTAATGATGATAATTTGTTTTCTATTGTATCATAATGCACAGGAATATATATATTATATATATTCCAGTTGCAATAGATATAAATTCAATCACCAGAGCCCAAACCTTACCTTTCTTGGGGCTTTTTTGGCCGGAGCAGGTTTTTCTTCCTCCTCCTTTTTCCCGCCTTGAATCATTAGGTTGATGCGCTGCTGGATTTCAATGGCTGATTTCTTCCCTTTAATACCTCCATCTTTGTCCCTATTTTCCATGATCTCTAGTTTCCCAACATTAACTTCTGGTTTCTCTTCCTCTTCTCGCTTTGGTGGCCACTGTATTTTACCCACCCTGACAACTTGTGATGAACCAGGCTGGATGGTTAATTTCCCGGGGGCAGTCTCCTCTGCGTTGTTAGACACTGGGGGTGGAGGTGGGGGTGGAGGGGGAGGGGGTGGAGGGGGCTGAACACCACCAGAGTCGCCTGTTAAGGATGCTGCTGGGATTCGAGTGACAGTGAATGCAGGTAATTTCCCGTTTTGATCTTTCTGGTTGCTGCTGCTGGTAGGTGCTGTTGAGGTCAGAGGGGAATGGACTTGCGATGAGACTGGTGGAGATGGTGCAGTTAATACAGGTGTTTTGATTGGAGTTGTTACAGTAGGCGATCTACGCGACTGGGGTATGTCACTGAATGTCACCTGGAGAGCACTAGATGAATCCACCTCAGGTGGCTTATACAAGTCCTCGTTAACCTGGGGGACTTTGTTCTCATATGACTTCTTTAGGGTCTTGACCCCACCTGGACGGCGGTCATCCACTTCTCCCTGAGCTTTTACAGCTATCTCATCAGCACCTACTGGTACCACCGGGGTGGGGCGTTTATTGGCTGGGGGCACAGGTACAGCCCCTAGTGATGGACCTGGTCTGGGACTAGGTGAGATGGGACGTGGGTCAGATGATCTGGCTGAAGCTGATGAGACGTTGATAGCCACAGAGGGGGGTGGTGGAGGAAGGTTCTGCTCCTGAAGCTGCCTAAGCTGCTGCTTGAGGACCTCACTTTGGACAGATTGCTGCAGAAGCTGGTTCTGTAGAGCAGAGGCCTGTAGCTGGGCCTGTAGGTTCTGCTGCTGTACCTGCATGTCGTTATCATATCATTGGAAACCTATGAATTGTGTCTAAGAAAATACTTAAAATGATTTTGAAAAATATACTGCACATTGTGATACAGTCTTGTAATATGTTGATTTTTACTGAATATTTTCATGTCATATTTGACTAAAGTTATAATCTTTGTGTCATCTTGCACAGGGAAAAGTGGTAGGCTGATTTAATGGCCACAATGTGGCATGTACTAATATCTTGCCCAACATAGTTGTCAATAGGTTAATTCTAAAGAAAACCCAACTCACGGCTTGTTGCTGAAGCTGTAAGTATTGCTGGTTAGGGTCTGACATCATCTGCAGTGACCCTGTCAACAGGAAACCCTTTTCATTGTTATAATCAGCTGAGTTTACCAAGAAAAATATTTCTCAGGTAGTGAATATGAAATAGCATGCAAATGGAATCCATCACTCGTGCGCTATTATATTAATAATGTAATGGTAGACTGATTAAACTTTATAAATGTTGCACCTAAAGGAATGGAACCTGTGGCTGGACCAAGGAATGATTGACTGGCAACTGGCATAGTTGTCTGCGAAGGAGTGGAGGGTCCAAGTACAAACGTGGGTGTTGTGGGTGGGACCTGATTGGTCAGAAGGAAGTTAGTGGGCGGGGCACCTGCCACACCAGGGGTCACCAGCTGAGCTTGCATCTGTGGCTGCGACTGTGTGGTGAAACAGACACACACACAGCCAGTGACTAACAAACATCATGGCTGTAACATATGGTAATGGGAAGGAGATCATTGAAAAACAGAACCCATATCAGACAGAAATATGAGAAAGTGAGAAGATATCGGAGAGTGGGAACGAACAAAAATATAACCCAACACATTTCCTGTGCATTAAAAAAATCAATGTAGAATAAGTAAGCTAATCTTTAAAGAAATCATAATGAGTTCTCAATGTATAGAGTCATAACGGTATGTCAAAAACTCCATGTGTAAAACTATAAGTAGGATTTTGTCCTCACTCATTGAGTATCATAGAAAGGTGTGGCATTGATTGATTCATAGCAATTAGTGTGTTCAATTAAGGCAATATGTACCACCAGAGTCTAATTTCAGAATTCATCGTAATGTGCCTTGTCTTTTAAGACTCAATAAGTGCTCAAAATAAATTGCATGACATACGTACAACAATTAATTCGATCTGAGCTTTGTTGGGCTGAATGACAATACAAAACAAATGATTTAGCCATCAGATAGGGTACTCAAATTATGATAGCAGCTGCATATCTTATCTATACACTGATATTAATATTAGATAAAAACTTATTCAGGAATACTTATATCTAAGGACACACACAGTTTATTTATCAAACAATGGAAACTATAAGCACCACATATTACAAAAAAAAATTTGTAGATATATAAACGATTAATCAGTCACATCTGCATTAATTCGTCACAACTGTTTTAACCAGTCATTCCACACCTATATCAATCAATCTACATTAATCAGTCCTACTTCCACCGATCTGTCGCACCTGCATCAAAGAGACATACCTGTTGATCTCCGCCTCCCTTCAGCCTAGGTTCCAGTGCGCGTGCGTCGTGCAGACCGTCTGTCCCGTTATCCAGAGCCGAGTGGAACACGTTGTCAAGCCACTGATCCATATCGGACGAGCCGCTCGCGTGCGACTGAGCGTCTACGTCTCGTGGATGACCTCGACGCATCACTTGGTCCCGCGCGTTCTGGTCGGGTCCTCTTACCCCGGTGCGCTGTGGCTGCTTGGCGTAGTGACCGTTAGGGACATTGCCGTTTGCGTTGGAGTAGCGGGCGTTCATCTTGGACGTGGCCAGGTTAGGAGGAGCGTTTTGCCGCTTATCTGCTGTCATAAGTAAGCCGCCATTTTGGTTGGAAGAACTTGGTGACAGGAGGCTTTGTGTTTGCGGAGAAACAGCCCCGGTCGCATGGGCAGGACGTTTTACATAGCGAATGTTCAGCATACTAGTTGAAGATAGATCGGGGTTCTTGAAATCATCCTTGCGTCTGTTAAGAGCACTGGTCTTAGATAAAGCCTCGTCGCGTGTGGCGTATATTCCCTCGGATGATCTGAAGAAGGCGTTGGGGGAGAGGGCGGGTCGGGGGGCGACGGGGACAGGTTCGGGCATCTCATCCACCGTCAGCTCCAACATCCGGGGCTTCCTGTCGGGGTCGTGGGGCCTACCATCAAGCACACACACCGATAATATCATCTGGTTTGTCGATATAACACAATTCATGCCAGACTGGCCTGCCGCTAAGCCAAATGTCTGAAAGACAACCGTTGATATCCGTTGATGACTTTTACATTAAAGCCTACGTGAATAAATCAATATCATCCAAAGTAAATAAATTAACAGTCCGTAATAAACGGCTGGTGGTAAAAAACTAATATCACATTCCTTGCAATGAGGCTTGTAGTAATGTAAACCAATAACCTAGTCATGTAGCCAGCGATGATATAGACACTGATATCACCTCTTTATAATCACCATTCATATGAATATGAAGCGCTGCTATATTTTATTTTTCCATCTTCATGATCATCAGAATCGGGTGCATACTTACGTATCTTTGAACAGTTGTTTCCGACTGGTGGATGGCTCAGCAGCGAGGTCTGTCGATACGAAGGAATAAGAGCGTGAGAAGGGGAATGCGGGGGGCACTTCCATCTCGCTGATGAGGTCGATGACATACTCGTAGCCAGCGCACTCATAACTGTCTGTGTCATCACGCATAACCACCGTCCAGCCGTGATGACCATCTACCATACCCCTGCAATCAACGCTAATCAATCACACATCCAGGTGATGATATACAGGTGGGTTACGTGTGCGACGGAACTAAACTTTACTTAGGCAATTACATCGGGGATTACACTCACCTGCTTTGGAGCAGACGAGAAGCGAACTCCTCTCCTGTGGTCCATGACTCTACCTGGCCATTCCCTTTCTTACCTGTAATCACAATGACACAGGTGAATGGCCATACGACCCAAGTCGTCACAAGAAGCCCGCCAACAATCGCTGTTTGAGATCATCAATACCTGAGAGAAGTTGACTGCACTCACCGTCTGAGAATGAGGCGTCCAGAGCCATGAAAGCATGTTTCTTGGAGGTCTTCCATTCGAGGAGGCAGGGAGGGTATGTGCGACACGTAGGGGGAGGTACACTCATACACTGAAGCAGCTGACGCTGGCAGTGAGCAGCGTAGCCCTCGTAACCATGATCAGACACATACCTGAACACACAAAAACAGGTGTCAACATCTATACGTATAATTACAAACCTTAGTATGCGATCAAATGGATTTATAGAGGTGATCCCTAAATGATCATCATCCTTATGTGGTCATCATCCAGACATAGTCATGACCCATATACAGTTATCTCCCATATATGGTCACCATCAAGACATGGTCATACCAGTGACATATCAGATCCGAACTTCATATGTGAGACGTTAGTTAGGACTCACTTGAGCAGGAACTTAGAGAGGGCTTGGCTGGGAGGGAAGCAGCCGAGGCACATTGACATGAGGAGCCATGACCTCTCTACACCCGGGCTCTCCTTCAGACGCAGGGTCTGGTTACACAGCTGCACGTATATCTCGTCCCGTATGGCCGGGTTGGCCAGACCTCTCTGGATGATATAGTTAGCCAGCGTTTGTTCCTTGGTTCCTGTCGTTAGCTTGTCATGAATGTAGCGCAGTATCTGTTATTATGCACATTTTACATGTACAGCATTCGAAAAAATTGGGTTGAAAGAGCATTTCAAGGCATATTAATGTATACATGTTGTCTATTTGAAAGTGTAATGACCAGTTGGAAGACCGCCAGGGATTCTTGTGCATCATGGTCACTTTGCTTGGGTAGAAATGGCGTAGAAACGGGTCCTTTCTTAAACTTCCATGGATGTTCCTACAGCAAATAATCCGGATGCATTTTGAGAAACACAATTAACAGCGACGCATCTGATGCAACGCATGCAAGTATGTCCATCGTCATCTCAAGGTCGCGAAGAACGCTGCCCCAAGGTTATTAAATTCAAAGAACGTTTTTTTAAATTTATATTTCATATATCAATGGAGTAATTTTGTAATGTAAAAATATAAAACGTGTTGTGTCCATCAGTTGATTTAGGGACAAGTCGTATTCCTTTCACCTGGAGGTAAACATTGGCGTATTTGCTGATGGCGTATGCGTTGATGTCGTCTGGTAGCGTAAGTCCCGAGTCGCGGGGGGTGAGCTGTCCCGCGGCATTGACGATGTTACGATCGGTATGTAGCGGCTGCCAGCCTATCAAACAACGCGAAATCACGCGTCAACACTTATGTACGAGAGGTTTATGCATCGTTATGCCCCATAAACTTTGGTACGTGTCATTACACATTGCTATACATGTGTGCACGATTACAGCTATTGTTCTTTAAAGCGTTAGCAGGGCGTTAGCAGGGCGTTAGCATTGTTGCACTTACTGTCAAGTCGCCGGAATACATAGGCGAGTTCAGCAGGGATCTCCAAGTTGGCAACAGCAACCGTCTGCATCTTGTTGCCTCGCTGTACACAAGTAATCAATATATCTGACATGAATAGAATGGCTGACAGAACAAGATCTTCTGATTGATTGTTGGAATTAAGAAACGAATTATTAGCTTGACTTGACCAAAGACGGAGTATGTTAGTCATGAATAGACACCACGCCACGCCATAAGTAACGCAATTCTATCGGGTTGATGCGAATGATACGCCGATAAACACTCCATCGATATCCATGCCCTATCGTCAGCGATCAGAACTCTGTAGCTACGTGTGATCACGTAACACACCCGCTAGACAACGTTTCCCGCCTACCTCAGCAGCAAAAGTCTCTACATGACTGGCCATCACAGAGGCGGTAACCACACGCCCGTACAGAGCCAGGGCGGGACTGGGTCATAAGTCAAATAACCCACATACGCCCAGTTACATTACAATCACACATGGCATATCATAGCCTCAAATGATCGGATATAACCATGCTATTTCATTAAATTTAATGCTGCGCTTTTTCGGTTGCAAGTAAAATCTTTTCTCTGTTGAGTGTTCGTCCAAGATAATGGTCCGTTAACTTAACCGCTCGTTCTACGCGAACGATTGGATCCACTGCCACAAGCAAATGAATGTGGATTAGCGTTGATCTCGCGATGCGATTACTGAGCAGACAACCGTGACACGTTTCTCCCGACGGACGTATGAATTCCAAGTCATGGTCGCCTAATCTTTTAAAACTGAGTGGTAATAAAATACGCTTGCTATGGAATGTGTGAATAATTAAATGAAGAAGCCAATTGATGGATATTTTGTACATGAACTCGTATGCGTATAGTTGTAAAATAACTATAAGTGCAGTGTGTAGTTGCACATTAACAATGATATGTAGTTGTGCATTAGATATGGATGTTGTGTGAAGAAATGCATAAATCATAGAATGTGAGCATAATTGTACATTGACTAAAGATGATATTTGCAGTTGTACGTCAATACAGATGCACATAAACATATGATGTGCGTAGTGGAATAGATAGATAGATATTCCAGACACAGCTTACGCGGACAATATAACTGGTCCATAAAGTACAAAAACAAGAATAACCTACCATGCATATAAAGGGTGAACATGAATAGCAGCAACAAATGTTTGCTGCTGTACATTAAATATGTGTGATACGTACATTTGAACATTAACAATAGATTATGGGTGTAGTTGCCTGAGAACTATCAGTGAAAGTTGTGCAAGGATTTGATGATTGTTCAAAGAGACGTTTATGATATTAAGGGTTCTTCAAGACAACAAACATTAACGAGTAACTCTGCGATCAACGATTACCTCCAGAATGCGGTATGCCCACAGTACCAGCCAACGAGGGCTGTAACAATTCACACCGACGGCAACCCAGCGCTCCCAATCACTCCCATACACAGCTCCATGAAGAAGGCGTAGCCCGATACAGGCGTGAAAACGAGTGTGTAGTGACGTCACCAGTTCCGGGCGCGTAGTGATAAGACACAAAGGCGATATGACGTCACAAACACGTGCGTTCTTCTGCGACTGCTTGCGCGCGGGTGATGTGATCCGACACAACTACTGAATTCACTCCAACCCAACATAAGTATGCCTGCTGCTATATTTCGCCGGCTGCAACTATCAAACCTGTATATCCTCTCCCCACCCCCCGATACACGTCGCTATGAAATATCAATGAGCCAGTGAGAAGCGTGCGGGAGAACTACAAAGAGCTCGCTGCTCGTCCCAGACACACACCGCTTGTCGTAAGAGCCGAGTCTCGGAGGCCTACTGAAGTACTTAGTCATGCGGGCGGCTGTTTTACCTGTACTGGTATGTGAAAGGATAGAGATAGGTGTGTCTCTATATCCAGATGGAAATAAAATGTTACTTTTATCACTTTTGAATGAACATAACGGGGGGATAAGAGGGAAATTAAATGGAGAGGACGTCGCCACGCCGCGCCCCATTTGTTGGTTTGACACCCTCTTCACCCGTTATTGTTGTAGGAAGCGCGTCGGCTTAGACCAGAGCTTCTTCAATTATTTCTGTATCATTCAGCCTCAATTTTAATCACAAAACTTATATTCAACTGCAAGCTAATTTCCTGATACTTTTGTTAATTTTCGTCTAACTAGCTCTCCAACTGAACATCCAACTTTAAGAAATCAGGCAATTCGTTACTCGTAAAACCGACTCCAATGGTAACCGCATTCAATGGACAGGATGGAATAACAATGAGGCCAGACAGAGATCACTGGCATCACATTACCACAAGACAGCCCCATAGTGACCTCGGGTTTCGGCACATTACCACAAGACAGCCCCATAGTGACCTCGGTAGTCGGCACATTACCACAAGACAGCCCCATAGTGACCTCGGGTATCGGCACATTACCACAAGACAGCCCCATAGTGACCTCGGGTGTCGGCACATTACCACAAGACAGCCCCATAGCAACCTCAGGTGTCGGCACATTACAACAATACAGCCCCATAGCAACCTCAGGTATCGGCACATTACAACAATACAGCCCCATAGCAACCTCAGGTATCGGCACATTACAACAATACAGCCCCATAGCAACCTCAGGTATCGGCACATTACAACAATACAGCCCCATAGCAACCTCAGGTATCGGCACATTACAACAATACAGCCCCATAGCAACCTCAGGTATCGGCACATTACAACAATACAGCCCCATAGCAACCTCAGGTATCGGCACATTACAACAATACAGCCCCATAGCAACCTCAGGTATCGGCACATTACCGCGTCATGATGGCCTCTGTTCGGCGGTTGATGAAGACGCGCGCCTCAGCAGGAAAGCATTAGTCAGTTACAGCTTCACCTCGGTGAGGGCACGTACTGCATGGGGGTGTTCACCAGTGGAGACCATTTTAGGGCGCCACTGGGAGCCCTACCTGCGCGTTCTTCCATGATCATCGGCGTTTTTGGTGCTTGTAATTCTCTATTGCATCCCTTTTCTGTCACATTGATTGGTGGAACTAGGGTGAATGCACCACTCGGGTCACATGGTACAGGTGACCAATAGACAAATACGACCACAGGGATGACAAATGTTACGTCATAGCCACGCTATCCCAGCACCAGGTGTGTCACCCCTTGCTGAGTTGCAATATTAATCATCACGGGACCCTGCTACACGCGGGGTGGGGACAATCTGAGTGAAGTTGTACACTGTCTTATTCTAAAATTCCCAACCCTGCCACTCATGAATGCAACGGGTACATTAATCAATTCTAACATCAAGGCCATTTCTACCATGAGGTTCGACCTAGATCTTGGGATCAAATAATTCTCTATCGCTTAGCAAATATTCAAAATCCAGGTTTATATTTGGAGCTTTAGCGATCAATAATTCAGCATCAACAGAGAACAGACACACGCGGGTGACTACTACGCATGCTCGCCATCATGTGTACGACTGACCAGATGTCGCCACTCTTTTGCGACCCTGGAGTGGGTTTTTTAAATGCAAAACTTGTGTGAAGGAATGTAATCTGTAACGAGAGCAATTATCCTCATTGTGATACACAAGCGAGGTGTGGCGGATTGGACGGAGACAAGTCATTGGACGGGCTCGGGGACGGTGGTATGGGTGAGTACCTGAATTAGGGGCAAAAGGTGTTTTGCGTTTCAGTTTGATCAGCGCAGAGGAAAAACAGCGCATTGTTCTCAAGCATTACAAGAGGAAGGGATGAGGGCCTACACTAGAGTCTGAAGATGCGAGATTTTACAGGTGACAACCCGCTTGTCAGCGATGCACAGCGTGCACTTACCTGCTGTTGCTGCTGCTGTATACACTAAACCAACCCGCTAATGAGATCTGAATTCATCACGACACCTAGTGAATATAGTCTGAATAAACCACAACACCTAGCTAATATAGTCTGAATTAACAACTCCACCTAGCCAATATAATCTTAATTAACCATTCCACCTAGCCAATATAATCTTAATTAACCACAACACCTAGCCAATATAATCTGATCAAACCACAACACCTAGCCAATATAATCTGATTGAATCACAACACTTAGCCAATGTAATCTGATTAAACCACAACACCTAGCCAATATAATCTGATTAAACCACAGCACCTAGCCAATGTAATCTGATTAAACCACAACACCTAGCCAATATAATCTGATTAAACCACAACACCTAGCCAATGTAATCTGATTAAACCACAGCACCTAGCCAATATAATCTGATTAAACCACAACACCTAGCCAATGTAATCTGATTAAACCACAACACCTAGCCAATGTAATCTGATTAAACCACAACACCTACCAAATGTAATCTGATTAAACCACAACACCTAGCCAATGTAATCTGATTAAACCACAACACCTAGCCAATGTAATCTGATTAAACCACAACACCTACCAAATGTAATCTGATTAAACCACAACACCTAGCCAATATAATCTGATTAAACCACAACACCTACCAAATGTAATCTGATTAAACCACAACACCTAGCCAATGTAATCTGATTAAACCACAACAACTAGCCAATGTCATCCGAATGAACCACAGCACATAGCCACTAATATAATAAGAATTTAACAGCATCACTATGCTAATGTAATCCGAACCAACCACATCACCAAGATGATATATAATATAAATCAGTCACATCACCTCACTTATAGAATCTGAATTAGCCACATCACCTCTGAATTAGCCACATCACCTCTGAATTAACCAGATCATCACTCTAAGCCACAACAACATTGCCAATAAACCCATAACTTACAACATCGTCATCTAAAGTCATTGAAACATATACACCCTGATCCAACAGAACGTAACCATTTTAACTGAACCAGGAACAACGCCTTGCAAATAAAACACTAAACAAACCACAACATTTCCAACAGATCCTGAACCTACCATAACTAATGTTAGTAGATCCTGAACCTACCATAACTAATGTTAGTAGATCCTGAACCTACCATGACAATGTCAGTAGATCCTGAACCTACCATAACAATGTCAGTGGATACTGAACCTACCATAACAATGTCAGTTCATCCTGAACCTACCATGACAATGTCAGTAGATCCTGAACCTACCATAACAATGTCAGTAGATCCTGAACCTACCATAACAATGTCAGTTCATCCTGAACCTACCATAGCAATAATATATCAAACGAACTTTTTTCAAATGCTCATTGCTTTTCAGCGGTACGATGTTTTGTGTGCCCTACTTTCTTGTGCCCAAATTAGGCACACGTTGCTCACTAGACTGGTTTGGAGAATTTACTAAGTCCTTGGTTGTTCAGTCCGTGAATTTTGTTAACTAAAACCAGCGAGCATAAGGGAAGCATTAACTGCGGTAGTCAATAAACTGCGCACCGATGTTTTATGTTCTCTTATCAGTCCCGGTTGAATACACCCCGCATATCTCAACCTCACAAGTACATGCGAAAACGATAGACCGTCGGCGGCCGGGGCTCCCAGGGAATGTGGTGAGGTGAACAACATTAACCCTTACAACGACCACTAGTCGATGTGCAACTTCTGCACTGCGTAGTTCATGTCTCAACAACAACAACTCAGCACCATATAGCGTTTATTGTCGACCTAACTCAGCGGTAATTACTTAAGTGTTTAATATACATGATCTGTGTCACACCAATATCCACTCACGTTCGGGGTTATCGTGACCCGCTCCTTGACAAACAACATTGGTTAGAAACATAGATCTCAGAGCAGACATTCCGCGAATTATGATACATCAAAGGGGTGTTCTAGTAAAAACAGCACCACTAAATTCAATCAAATAACTCCGAACAAGACGAAATGGGGGAAACGGAGAGATGTTCGTTAGTCACTTGACGGATAATTGACTCGGCATATTGTCACTAATTACGCTCATGACAGCTGTCAATACAATGTGTACAGACGCTATTGATGGCCAAATCATTGACAACTACACGGTTAATTGCAAGACAAGTGGACGAAATAACTTCCTTGATTTTTCTACACTCATGTGTCCCGCTAGGTGGACGAGAGGTGAAACGTCCGACCACACCAAGCTGGCGGTAGTTATACCGCAAACCCCAAAGTGGTTCAATGAAATATTGATCAATTAGAAATCAATGATGCGTTTTGGACGGATAAATAATTGGTTGTATGTGAAGAGGGGAACTCACAATGTTAGAAGCCATTGAAGAGAAGACGACAGTCTCGTAACGGCTGATATCCTGGTTACGAACCAATCACCATGTCTTAATGTTTATAGAAGCAACGGTCACAAAACACCACCAATATATGGTCCACACTGACTGATCCCGTGGGACGCGTCAGTAGCGGGGTGAGTTAACCCAGGCAGGTGTGAGAGTCAGTCAAGGGTGCACGGAGTTGTGTACAACACGCGCTGTGGCTGGCACTCAGCGAGCAGGAGCCGCGGGCCGCCGCTTCGACTAGCACGCGGGCAGGGGGCGCCACGGTCGGGCCACACGGGGTTGGGGAGCAGGATGACGTAGAGATTAAGGCGGGGGTTTTGAACATCGATTATCGTCATCGGGCCTCGGTTCATCAACAAATAGCGCGGGCTGCGACGAGCTGGGATTACTTGACCTTATTAAGTGTGACTATAGCACGCAGATGACAAGAGACTGAGGAGGGGGCGAAGAACGGAAGGATGGGTACGGATGCTTGGGTTGCAGAAGCTGCAGAGCGCACAGAAGCATAGACAACTGAATAATGGAAATTCCCTTTAAGATACGTGGTCGATGCAGATTTTTGCGTCGATGTGGAATAATGTATCATTAACATTTGAATGATCGCAATTCGATGTGATTTTATGTTGATAGAAACAAATGTTGCTCATCGAAATCATTGCATAACGGCACACAAAAAAGACTAAAGAACAAAGAATAAACGATTTGACTTCACTGAAAATGGAACGAAGAGGAACCCTCGTTGGTTGTAGATCAATAAAAAAATCTGAACTCAAAGACAAAGTACTGCATGTGTAATCCCCCAGCACCAACTCCTACCCCCACACCCCACCCCCACCACCCACCATCCAGCACCCCTCCCCCGACTACCCAACCCCCTACCGTTGCTGGACCTATAGATAACTCATTCTGCTCGAAATCATATGGGTGATTAACCATGGAGCATCTCTAGGAATGCCGCCCCCGCCCCCTAAGCACGTATCATTTACTCGCATTATATCTGAACAATGCTATGGATAACTTCTCAGCAACCAGTATATGCAAGAATCACTGGTGTGTTGCATGCTGGCGCTGTACTTGACGGGTGACGTGAGTTGATGAAGCTCAGGCAGGCGTGAAGCGGGCACCATGACGTGAGGTAAACACAGCCATTAATCACGCATTACGAGGGTTAGTGAGATGATGGTCGAATAGGTGAAGGTCACTTGGGTGAAGGTCAGTGAATTGGGGTTAATGTAAACGTGAACGGGTAAAGGGATAAGTTGGATCGTGGGGGAGTGATTCAGTAAGTGTGAGTGAGTGATTCAGTGATTCAGTGATTGAGTGAGTGAGTGAGTGAGTGAGTGAGTGAGTGAGTGAGTGAGTGAGTGAGTGAGTGAGTGAGTGAGTGAGTGAGTGAGTGAGTGAGTGAGTGAGTGAGTGAGCGAGTGACAAGTGTCTGTCATAAGGGAAGCTTGACTCACCGCTACAGGCGGTGGTAGAGGCGTTGCGACGCGTCGTTTCGCTTCTTGACGTTTCCTCTCTTCCTCCGCTCTCATCCTCTCTTCCTCTTTCTCCCTCTTCTGCATCTCAGCTTCCATCTTCATCTGCACATCACCAGTGCGTCACGTTAACCCATAATCATGATCAGGAAGACATTTTTATCTCATGAGAGAACCTCCCGGAATGTAGAACTTACCACTCGGAAGCGCCTCATCTGGACGAGCATGCGGTACTGCGCCTGAGCCCGAACGATACCTCGCCTAACTTTACGGTAGGCCGACCTGTCAACCACACAAAGCGCTTTAGAATTTTCTAATCTTTAAACCATAGACCGCAAAATCTAGACTTCCCATTCTTCCTAAAAGAGCCGTCAACTGATGGGACCTACCTCTTCATCCATGCTCTCATGGCCGACTGGAGCTGCACGGCTGCCGACCTCTGCAGCAGATACCTGCGCCTCTGCAGATACCCCTTCATGTATCGCTGTAGTTGCAGCACGGCTTTCTGGACAACCTCATTGCGCACCGATTCCAAATGATACCCCAGCGTTTCTTTCAAGAAGACCTGGCAATATTCAGATATGCATCATCGCATCAATAAATGGAGGACAAATCTTATGACCAAGCAAGCATGCTTTATTACAAAGAGGTGCGCATTGTTATAAGCTACCTTGGAGACTCCCAGCTGCCATGAATTGTTCCACTTTTGGGGAAGAAGACGTAATATTTGTTCACATGTATCTTTGCCATCATTGCCAATAGAACCTCCGCCTCGGGGTCTTTGTGACGTCACTAAGACGAAGTACCTGTTTACGTAACAATGATAAGTGACTGCGTGAGAGTGAGATGTATAGTGTATATAGGATGGCGGCGGATACAAACAGAGGGTGGTATGGACCCTGTGCTAGAGTACCTGTCTGCGAACGAATGAAAGCGATATCTGGCCGGGAAGCCCATGCGGCGGATCTTAATGGTGTCCATCATACCAGTGTACGTGAGTTGCTGCTGAACAACGTCCTTCTCAAACAACATGGCCGCCTTAGCCACGTTAGGCTTGATACAGCGGACGAACCAGGGGTGACACCTGGAGGGCAACGACGACATATAGTGAAATGACGACGCCCAAATAATATGTTTGTGAGAGGGAGTGCTTATGGACATATAGTAAAATGACGACGCCAAAAAAAGTGTGTTTGTGAGAGGGAGTGCTTATGTAGCGTCTTGTGACTGACTACGCAGGCGTCTATGTTGGTATGCAAATACATGTGCAAAAAGAATGAGTGGGCTTTACTTGGACATGGCGTCAGTTAGCGCCTGGAGACTCTCGTGGAATCCCGCCGCTACCGTGGGAGTCCGTGGCTTCATCGTCACGTACAGCCCAGACATCTTACTAATTGTCTTGGTGACAATGCTGTCACGAAGGTCACGAAACATCTGGGATATGACCTATAAACCATGTCATGGTAACATGGTCATTATAACGTCCGACTTTACATTACTCTATTATATCTCGATTACATTACAAAAAAAGAAACAAAGATGAAAGTGATTATTGGAGAAGATTTGTCGAAAGTGTGCATATGGATGATCAATTAACTAAGCGAGGGAATCGTTGCTTGACCTCGTTTTTGCTCTGAATCAGCAACTGAACGACGTCAGCTCTCAGAGTGTCCCGATTCTTGTCCAGGAAATGCCGCACCTGCCGGAAATCACGTGACAGGCATGTATTATAACAGATCACTCTCCATGACAGACATGTTTGACGCAATGCTAACATAACATCTCTGCAATAGTTCACGGAACACATGCGATTTGACCCGGTTGTAACCTCTGACCGGGCGATAACGAACAGCGCGCGTCAAACATAAACAAACAAGAATGGTCAACATGAATGGAGCTTATCGGGGGAAGCTCGGAAGTAAGCCCTTCCGTGGGAAATAAAGCTGTGTTTACTGTCCACAAAGGCCGCATTTTGATGTCTTTGATTATGAACTTTCTTTACTTTATACGCTGCAGTTATTTAGGTTATATAACCAAGGCCCTGCAGTCACAAGTATTAATTTTTGGCAAATCTTATTCTAACATTAGCAGTCCAATTTCTTTTGGGTTGTGTGTCTTTCTATTTTTTTGCATAAAACATGTGAACCCCCATCGGGGGGCAGGGGGGGGGGGGAGCAGCAAATCTGGGAGCAAATGGTATATCAGGCTTTTCCCATACTCCATTGGTAGATTAGCAACAACGTCGTTTCCCAAGAACAACTTCTCCAAACACTCTCGCTGCTTGTCTGTCATTTCCAATCCCGGCGTGTAACTTTCTATTGCTTCTTCACAACTGACTGCCGCCATTTTTAGAAACGCTTGACGGCCATGAAACGTCCGCGGAACTACTTTTTTTCAATAAATGCCTCATATTGGGCCTATAAAAAGGTTTTCCATAACGAATTTTTTATTATTATTCTAATCACACACAACAAGAAATGTTTTTGTAATATTTAAGAGATGACATTTCGTAATAATATTTCGTCGCGCAATGGCCCGAATTTGCACCAAAGCGATCAGAGTATTGCAGAGGCGAATCCCAGCCTGCGCAGAAGCCGATGCGCAGGAGATCGATAACAGATTACATTAAACACCACCGTCAATGAAACAGACAGCCGGGTGGAACCATTCTGCCTCCGCTCGTGTGTATTACATATTAATGGATATTATAACTAATCTGTGCCTGGTAAAACAGATATTAAGACGTCGACGAAGATACTGAAAAATTAGGTATGTCTATACGTTATGATTCTCACATTGTAGCTGACGGCGCCGGCATAATGCTTCACTAGGAAGTCGGGACCAGACAGACGAGGCTTGTCATAATGTTGGCTGCTCGAGTGCGTGAAGTTACATTTCTCCAAGAATGACACATCTGTCGACTGAAGACACAATATACACATGGAAACGAAACCGAAAGACACATTGCAACGTCAGTGCTACTTGTTTCACTTTATTTATCACGGCTAACGACAGTTAAGAACGGCGCCATATTGTGGCTCGTTTGACAAACATGGCTGGTCGATGCCACGTTATTACGGGAGCTGTTATATTTACTTTGGGGAAGTTGCTCTCATCGTCGAGAATGTGTATAATGCCGTTGGGTTTCTTTGCGATTAGATCAATCACGGGCTGGTTGTCGTTGAAGTTGATGGTTTGCCAGTGAATGCGTTCACGTGCGTACTCTTGTTGCTCGATTTTAAACACGTGCTTGTTGAAGTAGAACTGGAGCGACTCGTTGGCGTAATTAATGCACAGCTGCTCAAAACTGTTCGTCCGAAAATCCTGTCAAAGGGAACAAGGTGGGTTATAGTAATGTTGGTTCTAAGTTAACTGGAACCTGTCGTTAACGGCCATCCCAAACGGTCGTTTGTGTCCTTTATTGACAGGTATTTACAAACGGAAGAGACTGGGAGTTTGAATATGCATGATTTATACGCAAGTTTCCACTATTCAGAAATGTCCTCTCAATTTTACTGCAAGCCGATATTGATGTCGTTTTTACAATGCTTTTCGTACAAATACCTCAAACCCGAAAATGTCAAGGATGGCAATAGAGTTGATCCTTTCCCTTTGCTCCTCTGGGCCACCAACGATCTGATTGACTCTCTCGACCAGCCACGAGAAGAGGCGTTGGTACAAGGCTTTGGCAATAGCATCCCTGAAGTCAATGTAGTTGGCAAAGTGTTAATCAAGGAGGGCATGCGATGAATGGAACAGCACACCTGAGCAGGACGTGTACAACCTCACCTGGCATCGAGGGCCTGGTCGATGTTGAGCGGGGTCAATAATCGTTCCTGTCTGGCTTCCTGTCATCATAACGCAACCAAACCAATCCGTCAAGCGATCGTAACCAACAAGCAAACATTTATTCAGTCAGAGTCTGATTTCGTATTACGTTACACGTTTAATGCGTTGGGGTGTGTAGGTAGGGGATGGGGGTGAGGGTATCACTTACAGTGACTTTTGAAGTAAGAGCCTCTCGGAGCCATTTCTCAGAGAGCTGTAGAAGATGACACACCCACTTCACCTCCATGTCGCTGCCGATCTCCACACCCTCTGAATGAAACTCCTCCTGAAAAACAAGCAATCCATCGGTCACTCCACGTCGGTAGCTTAGCGACGTAACGGCTACACTTGTACATCCATCAGTCATCAGCTACCCTATCATGTATGTCATAAGATGAGGAAGCATCAGCCTCACCTGTTTTTTGTTGAAGTAGACGTTGCCCAGGTGTAATACAGCACTCAGCATTTTGAATATAGTCTCTTGCTCTGGTAAAGAGAAGCCTAGCACCTCTATTGCCGCTCGTAACTCTTTGAAGTCGCTGACGTCGTCTTTTGATTCGATGTCACAACTGCCACCCTGTAACAGAGCCAGGATAACTCTCACGCTAGACATGACCTCACGTTCGGCTATGAGGTGATGAGGGACATTGAGAGAGGGTCACCTTGCTGAGGTAGAGGTATTTACTAGGCGTCTCCAGACCAAACTTAGTCTTCTCGGCGTCAGTCAAACCCAGGAGCATCTCGTAAAAGATGTGGTAGTTGCGCTCCTCGTCAGCCTGTAGTCACGAAACGAACACGACGCGTATATAGTAAACAACGCAAATAGTACAAAGCGAACATCCGAACTGTGAGAGATAGGGAACCCATCGAGCCATTACAGGTGTACAGAAGCTTACCTGAGACACAATTCGTGACTTCTCCAAGAGGTAATCGGATGTCTTAGCACCAATAATACTTCCTCTGAAACGAACGTGTATATAGCACAATGAATTACAAACAGGACAAAGACCATGGCGTGTGTCCTACTACAAGTCGTATTTACACCGCCTATGCCATATGAACTATAAACTATAAAGCACAACACGAAAACATATAGGCCGTTAACTGTTTTTTGAAATGCAACCGATCTCAATTGAGAGAATGGTGGACTGCAGCTTGGATAGATGATGGAATATCACGGATACTTTGATCATTCCACGACAGATGACGCAACATACTGTCGTGTTCACCATTGGTTAATTTCTTCCCCAAGCTACCTCTGAGTTTTGTGCAGTGAAGCAAAGTTAGTATTTACATTTTTAAGTGATATGAATGACGCGGCCACTACATGCAGCTCGTTCGTGACAAAGAAATTGCAACATGCAAAACAAAACCTATGAAAAGAACGAACCCTTTGAAGTAGAGTGTGACGTATTTGCCGAAGCGACTGGAGTTATCATTGCGGGTGGTTTTAGCGTTGCCGAATGACTCGAGTAGCGGGTTGGCTTCAAGTATCCGCTGTGTCACGAGGCTGGAGCCTGAACGATTCACCGCCGCCAGGTACTGCATCAGCAGCTTGGTACTCTCAGTCTTACCTGCCCCACTCTCTCCACTGCCAATCATGCAATTAACGCACCTGTTAACGCTGATTATCGTGGTTAATTAGAATGCTACCTCATGCATTTCACAACCGTGCTTCCTCCAAGTTGTACGTCTAGTATGTGAGCATGTATGAGACTGATAGGTAGTTAGCTTTTTACATTGTTGTTATCATCTCACCTGATGACAATCACCTGGTTCTCCGAATCTTTCACCATCGCTTCAAACGAACAGCTTCCCAAAGCAAACAGATGTCTGGTACACAACCAGAAGACATGAAAGCGAACCAATGTCACATGACACAAAGATGCTGACTACAGCATCCTCTCAAGTCTGCCCCATGATTGCAAAACCAATAATTCCTCAAAATGTCATAATCTCAATAACTTTACATTTTTGCGCTCATAAGCGTCCCAATCACATCTCCAAGATTGGAGACTATCCATTGATATTACAATACACTGCCCATTATTGCCTCAATACACTCCCTATTAATGTCACTATACACCTCCTATCAGTATCAACTCGCCATTTTTGCCACAACACTCTCTTAATGAGTGCAACATGCAATAATTTCCTTTAGTGCCTCAATATGCTATCCATTAGTGCCACAATACACTACATATCATTTACACAATCAATAACTCTCCGTTAGTGCAACAATACACTATCCATTTGTGCCACAATACACTCCATTATTGCAAAATACCTTTTTCACTTAGGTGCCACAATACACCCATATATTGGCACAATATACTGCCAATGGTTCCACAATACACTCCCGTCTAAATGATGCCCCCCTCTCCGATCCAATGGGGTTCTCCCATGTGATGCCTACGACAGCACCACGTGACATACTAACAGGGCTGGAAATTAACACCCGTCCGCCCGTCAATGACGGGTGATTTTATGGCCGGACGGGTAGATCTAGCCCAATCACACGTCCGGCTGACGGGTAACTTTTCACGGTGAATACTGTTTGTTTGTTACACAGACAAATAAGAACATAGCGAGACTAATCAGAGCGCGCAGCGTGTCGTCTGGCAACGAAAGCTGTTCTGGTGAAAATCAACAAGATTACTGCTTGGGTCATCTACAGTATTGTTTACACACATACAGCGATTGTATGTCTGATGTTGATGTAGTTTTAAACTTGCGCACAGATTATTACAAGTCTGTCTGCTCTACCAGCTCTTTAACTCTAAAAGACTTGAAACAAATGTTCAACTACTTTATTTGAGTAAGGCCGCTCCAAGATCAGTCAGTCGACGTGTATGGCGACTGACCAATTGCAGCTGTATCAGTTCATTTAACACGTGCACATGGTTACAGATTAGCCATTGTTACTATTCGTTTAAGTGTTATTTGTACTGACGCGCTGATTTAGAAGCCACACCGCTCGTGCTCATTATTCTTGCTTTGATGACTTAATTGAACATATCATATAAATCCAGGATAACGCGTACATGCTCAACGACGCCAGCCTCAATCAAACACCGCTACCACCCCGCTTTTACTTACTTTTCCCTCTCTCTGTTCCCCCTCGTACACACGCGCACCTTTGTAAAGCTCATAAAATCCGTATTTCCATTTTGTAATTTGGGGACAATTCGCAGGAAGAGAAAGCTGACTTTGTTTCTCTTTTCTCGATAAAATAATGAAAGTGCGTTTTGAACTCCCTTCACCTTTGTCGCACACGAACAACATGATCGCTCAAAGACCAGATCAAAAACCTGTTGCTATTGAAGACGAGCTGTACCGCGCTTCTCTTTTTCTAAGAGCAGGTGCAGCGAGGTGTGTGGTCATTTCTTACCAAATAGCAATTCGTCCTCAGGCTGTTACTACAGAACACAACGTCGCTGGTTATTTCTGTTCAGGGGTGGTTTATCTCTTATCTGAAACATTATGCATTAAACGCGACGACTATTTTGGTCTCGAGGCTAGATTTCCCTCGATGTTAATTTTGTGTGCAGCCTGATAACATTACTAATACCGTATTATACGGTTGATAAATCATTATTAAAAGTTGAATGTGTGTAAGGGTGAAGCTAATGCTGTATTGTAAAGTTTTACGGGATCTTGGTGTATGAAGATCGTCAAGGGTGTGAGAAGATCAGAGCGCACGTCGTTGGTTCAAGCGCGAAAGGTGTTTTCGACTAGCCGCGTGACACGTGCGCGCGCGTGTCAAAGCTATGTGCAGCTTTCGAGTTCATCTTGCCATGACGCATTATGTAATGGGTATCTTTTTTGTTTGGACGGGTAGAATCTGTTGAGGACGGGTAGCATTTCCTGACTATCCGTCCTGATGATGGGTGGCCATTTTAGTTAATTTCCAGCCCTGTATCATACTAATGATGCTCAAGTGTGTTGATAGCGGACAACTCACGGTGGTAGGGAGCCCAGCACCTGTCCTTCATAGCGCTTCACCATGTCCAGGCCGTAGATGTTGAACATCTTATATGGGTTAACAGCAACGAGGATGCTGCCTGTGTAGGTCTGTAACAGCCATGTACCCAATGCAGGTCACGACAACTGGGTGACTCGCCCGGCAACACAACATGTATAACGTTATACTGGTAGCACTACATAGGTAGCACCACACAGACAGCACGGAACAGGCAGCACCACGCAGGTGGCACCACAAAGTAGACAGCATCACACAGGTAATGCAATAACATTATGCTTTTACGTCACAGTCAGTCCCTGTGCAACATTGTTGGGAAACACAACTTTCCATCATACAGAATTGCACAATTTTAAGCGCCTATGTGTAACATAGTGAATGAAGGACACTTACGTAGATGATTTCATGTTCGTATCTGAGTTTGATGTTCTCCAGCAGCGTGGCTTCTGTCAGGTTACTGTACACATAAGGGCATGGTGAGCTTCAACGTCACGCCGTTCAGCCATTTCATCGCCTACAGTGTTCTAATGCCGTCCACCACGCTATAACCACGCATACTGTGTTCTAATGCCGTCCACCATGTTATAACCACACATACTGTGTTCTTATGCCGACCACCACGCTATAACCACGCATACTGTATTCGTATGCCGTCCACCACGCTATAACCACGCACACTGTGTTCAAATGCCGTCTACCATGCTATAACCACGCATTCTGTGTTATTATGCCGTCCACCACGCTATAACCACGCATACTGTGTTCAAATGCCGTTCATCATGCGATAACCACGCTATAACCACGCATACTGTGTTCTAATGCCGTCTACCACGCTAAACCACGCATGCTGTGTTCTAATGCCGTCCACCACGCCATAACCACGCATAGTGTTCTAATGCTATAATTCAAACCACGTTATAACCACGCAAACTGTTGAAATCACGCCACTCACACTGTTGCCTCTCCCACAAACCTATATCCAATGCGTGTTTAAACCCCGCTCACCACGCTATAGCCACGCACATGGTCTTCTTACAACCACGCTATAACCACAACTATGCTATAATACCGCTCACTATGCTATAATACCGCCCATTATGCTATAATACCGCCCACCATGCTATAATACCGCCCATTATGCTATAGTACCGCCCACTATGCTATAATATCACTCGTCATGATATAATACCGCCCACTAAGCTATAATGCCGCCCACCATGATATAATACCGCCCACCATGCATGCTATAATACCGCCCATAATGCTATTACTAAAGCCCAGCACACTGGTATACTATCTTAACTTTAATTATCGCTAACATGCATTCGATACCATAACCTCCCATGTTATAACCAACATCGAAGTACTATATACTCGACTTGCATTACGTAAGTCCCCCTGGGTTATCAGAGACATTCACAGAATCAGACAGTGTACAGGAGCAATGACAAACTGGGTGCGGCTGGATGTGACTGGATATGGCTGGGTGTGACTGGATATGGCTGGGTGTGACTGGATATGGCTGGATGAGGCTGGGTGTGACAGGATATGGCTGGGTGAGGCCGGGTGTGACTGGATATAGCTGGGTGAGGTAATGGCAGAATGTGAGACCGGGTGGGTGCGACAAGTCAACGATACGCGTGTTGGGCATTTACATGCATAAGTGGATGAGATAAGATAGGATGAAGGTAAATAGGTAGGCGGTGTGTTGTATCAGGAAGTAGATAGATAGGTAAGGCGGGTGATGGCTTCTTCCACAGTATCATGGATCCTGGTGACCGCTATCAATGACTCGCTAGTACAACCAATATGTTCCTCCGTGTCAACGTTTCATTGGTGCTCGGGGGGGGGGGGGCGCACTTATTCTGGATAGGGGTGTGCCGCGGGACCTCGAAACCCGTACCCGTCGTACAAGATCAAAATGGCCAAAAGCATACCCCGTCGTACAAGGTATTATGCGAATGTATAACCCGTCGTACAGATTGAAGCTGAAAAACATACCCCGTCGTACAAGTATGAGGCCCCAAAACCCGTCGTACAAGTCCAGAGGCCGAAAAAGCATACCCCGTCGCGCGGCACATATATACTACCTCTATACACGTATTGGTGTTTCTGACTGGTCGCACGCGCTTGGACTAGACCATTAGCAACCTACCATCAAGCTCGCATGCTGTAGTATAAGGCTTTACGATGAAAATGCATGTGAACTTTGCGACAGAAACATAATGGTCTCACCCAAATGCCTGCGTTACTTGCTATGCGGGGTTGCTGGGTTGTACCAGACAAGTGTGAGAAAGAAGAAGGTGCCGCCAACGGCCACATTAACCATCAAGTGCTCAGAATGTCTCCATATTTCAATACATGAATGATGCGTGGAATTTGGTATGCGGATCCTGGGAGTGGGTTTTAAAATGTGATGTTGCATTTGTAGGGTGAGGTTGGCGAAGGACTTGGTGCATTGTGAATAATGCCATAACATCGGAAACTACAGCAGGTACTTGAGAACCAAGGATCGTCTCTGCCGCCGAGGAGCTGTTCTTGGTAACGCTCGAGAGCGTTGCTTTAATGTTGTACATTTGGTCACTAGACTATGTCCTGTAAATATCTTGTTTGTTTTTTTTGCCCATGGCGCTGTCACGCGCGATGAGTTTTGCTTGTTAGATACATTCGCTGACATGCACGTGGCGCGGTATGGATGAGTGCGGTAAGGGCGGGAGAATGGCAGGAATGCGAGAGCGGGTGAAGTGGACGAGGGATGGAAGGGATGGGGGTGGGTAGAGTAGGTTTATGGGAAGGTAAATGATCGACAACAAAGCCCACAGGCCGGCGTATGCGTGTGGGAGCCGTTTTCTCTCGGTTTTGTAGCAGTCTATAGGTGTTTGCGTCATGAGGTATGTCACATGGTTGCATGAAAGGAAGCAGTAGGTAGCGTGTTTCAACCGATGAAATGACACGAAAACCAACGTTTTGTGCAACTAAGTGTCTCCCAATGGCGATGACAAAGAGGTTGACAATGATTATGCATGTGATAATGATGATGCTGACAATGAGGGTCACGATCGTGATCACCATTGTGTTTGGTTTGATGACGGAGATGATGACGGCTTTTGATGACGGCGATGAAGACAGCGTTTGAGGAAGTTGACAATAACGGCGTAGATGACGGCGAGGATGCCGGTGTTTGATCACAATGATATAACACCGTTTGATGAGAGTGACGATGACGGCTTTTGATGACGTTGTCGATGACGTTATTTGACGAAGACGATAGTGTTTGATGACGGTGATGATGACAGCACGTTATATGACGCAGGTGGTGATCGTGGTGCTGGGGAGTTATGAACGCGGTGTTTGATGTCGATGGTGTTTGATGACGGTGTTTGATGAAGTGGATGATGACGGTGATGATGACGGTGTTAAGTGAAGATGACGATGACAATGCTGGCTTCCGACGTCGATGACAATGACACTGTTTGATTTTAACTGACGATGACGTATTTTAATGACGTTGATGGATGCATTTGATGACGGTACGATGGCAGTGTTTGATGGCGGTGACGGCGTTTGATGACGGTGAAGATGACGGCGTTTGATGAAGGTGAAGATGACGGCGTTTGATGACGGTCACGAACAAGTATACTCACAGGAGGTGAATCATATCATCCACGCCTCTCTCCCCCAGCTCATCACCTCCGTGTGCTGCTGACGTCATCTCGTCTGGTTCTCAGTCCTACGACATCACAAGCCCACATCCGCGTCAATCGAGACATGCACACCGCCGGTGCAGATAAGTTATTGTAATCCAATCAGAAGGAACCACCTGTTCACAGGTAGGTAGTCAGTAGGGTGCGGAGGATTATAGTTGAGGTGAAAGTTACCTACCTGCGGCTACAGCAGCTGGGCGATGGTGGCGGGATACAAAAGGGAGAGTGATTGAAGATACTGTCACGGAACAATAGCATAATCTGTATCCATGGTAATGGCTGCAAAAAACAAAACAGGAGAGTGCTATTAGCATTGAGCAACAAGGTTCATAGTCTTGCACTAATGGGGTGAGGGTTTGGCCGTTTGATGATTGTCATCAAGTCAGTGTGAAAGTTTTGATTGATGCCATCGTATCAAACGATAAAAGCATTTATATCGTTACACAAAATACCGAGAATGCCCCACGTAGCGTCATTAATCCATAGTGTGCATTGAATGTACCTTACGGATTCATATGATGTGTGAAAAAATGTTGTAGATATGGAATGATATCTACGACTTGATGCGTCTCGGCGCGGGGTGGGGAGGGTGTGGGTGTGAGTGGGATGGGTGTGAGTGGGGTGGGTGTGGGTGTGGGTGGTCAAACGAGCGTGACAACCAATGGATCAGGTGATTCATTTAAGGTTACAGCCGTGTTTTGACTTTGGCCGGTGCGACAAAAGCCAATGTGAGGTATATAAGTGTTACCAGATGGGTCACAACTCACCACGAGGATCCGTTGCCGATATTACGGGTATGCCACCGAGAACACGGGCAATGTTTACGTGCGCTACGACGGTATCAGAACACTGCTTCGATATCCACCTGTACCCTGCGCGGAAGAACGAGATCCGTATAGCCCCAGCTCAAAGACCACTGAAGAAGAACCAACCAGTGACTCTATGGGTTTCCAGGTAGTTAAAATATAGGTCAATTCCAGGACAGCGAACAGCGCAAATACAAGTTGCTTGGAATAGATCGATGAGAGAGAATAAAGAGAGTTGACTAGGTACGAGGCCAGCTCCCGTTCTGTATACCTTATACAGTCACCTGTCTGAAGTCCAACTCGCTATCAGTAGACGTGGAGTGCGGAGGTCTGGTCTACATGAGCACAACAGCCGACACACAACCACTGCTCGACTCATGAGTGGCGAGATTAGCGGAGTATATTACGTGGATTAATGGTGTCTAATACAACCAAAGAGGAAGTGGCTCGAACTGACTCGTGAGGTGTTCTACCTTTAGGAGAGTTATATGGTTGCAGCGTTAAGACATACAAAAACTGTGTTATATCAAACTTGCATATAGAGACTAACAATTGAGTTATTGGTACCACTCGTATGTATTCATTAGTCCACGGTAATAGTCACTAGCTAGGGTGCCAGCCGGGGTGGAAGACCGGACTGGCGGAGGGGTGGGGGGCGATAAATCTTGGAAAAAGCAGAACAATCCGTTCCACCGCAGCACTAATTGCTTCGTTTCAGATCGCGGTACTCAATCAGCTAACTTGGGTACGGAGAGGGATTCCTTGCATAGGAGTTTATCTTCACAGGGGGTTGCTAGAGCGCTGATCAGAGGGAATGATATGTTGAGGAGCGGCATGGGGCGATCAGCAGCACTACCGGCCTGGGGTGTAGGAACAGCTGTACTGCCGGCCCGGGGTGGAAAAAATATATTCAACAATCCGTTCGACCGGAGATAGGGGTGGAGGAACAGCGGGGTGTACTGCTAGCCCGGGGGTGGAGGCTACAGCTGGGTTCGTTTGCAGATCGCGGTGGAGGAACAGCAATACAGCTAGCCCGGAGTTTGGAACACGGTACTGCTAGCCCGGGATGGAGGAACAGCTTGCAGCTAGCCCGGGAGGAGCGGGGTGTATTACTAGCCCGTGGTGGAGGAACAGCGGGGTGTACAGCTTGCCCATGTCGTGGTGGAGAAACAGCGGGGTGTACAGCTGCCCATGTAAGAGGAACAGCGGGGTGATAGCCCAGGGTGGAGGAATGATCAGCTAGCCCGGGGTGGAGGAAATACAGCGGGGTGAAAGCCAGCCGGGGTGTAAGAGGAACCACTGCTAGCCCGTGGTGAGGAACAGCGGGGTGTACAGCTAGCCCGGGGTGGAGGAACAGCGGGGTGTACAGCTAGCCCGGGTGGAGGAACAGCGGGGTGTACAGCTAGCCCATGGAGGAACAGCGGGGTGTACTGCTAGCCCGGGGTGGAGGAACAGCGGGGTGTACTGCTAGCCCGGGGTGGAGGAACAGCGGGGTGTACAGCTAGCCCATGTAAGAGGAACAGCGGGGGTGTACAGCTAGCCCGCGGGGTGTAGCCCAGTAAAGGAACAGCGGGGTGTACTAGCTAGTACAGCTAACCCCGCGGGGTGAGGAACAGTGGGGTGTACAGCTTGCTAGCCAGCGGGGTGGTGGAGGAACAGCGGGGTGTACAGCTAGCCCATGTAAGAGGAACAGCGGGGTGTACAGCTAGCCCGGGTAAGAGGAACAGCGGGGTGTACAGCTAACCCGGGTCGGAGGAACAGCGGGGTGTACAGCCAGCCCGGGGTGGAGGAACAGCGGATTTTTTTTCCCAGTCTAACAAGCTCGAAGTCCATTAGGATCACGAGACAAAGAAGTTGACTTGTTCACATAGGACATTGATAGTCGTCTTAAGGCCTTGACCTGTCTCACTTCGGACTTGACTTCTTGATAAAGGATTGTAGATTACAGTATTTTAATTAATGGGTATAAAGTAAATGCGGATCAAATGCAGTGAAGTGGCTACAGCAGAAGCAGATATTTAAGGGTACTTAAGAAGCTGGTTAGTCAGTGTTTTTAGAGTCAGTAGACCAAGCCTACGTCAGTCTGACATTCATGTTAGATATATATATAACTTATATTGACAACAATCAAGATTCCGTGAGCGTGACTGAAAAGGCGCCTGGAAGTCACGCAATCATACGAATGATAATCCAGAATGAGTCGTACTTTTATGACTAGATTAGATGATCAGAAATTGTATTTGTACGAACGCATGTCAAATTATCGTAGATCACCACGGTAAAAAACGGGACGGCTGTTTGGGAATGGCTGATTGAGAGTTGAATACAACTGCCTGTGATGACGTCATATACAGGTTATGGAGACTCGCACGATTGCATGGCTAACAGCTGAAGGCTAATTATATCGCAGGTTTTCGGATTAAATATTCCATTGGGCCTAGTTTTAGAGGCGATAATAAATAGCAAACATGAACTTTGGTCATGAAGAACCATCTTTAGGCAATGCATTGGTAGGCCCCTACATCCAACTGCTTGCCACACTTTGCGTTGTCTAAAATCGATCGCTGAGAGAGGAGTGGGTGAGCTTATTTTGATTGATCCCGAAACAAGATGGCGCTCGTTGCTGATAACCACCTATTCAATCTTAACCCATGTGAGCCTTGATAGAGAGGTCAAAAGGTCGCGGGGAAATGACTTACTTCTCAAGGTCAGAATGAACTGATCTCTTGAATTTAGGTTATAAAGCTTCTTGTATTCAGTTTATTGCGTATACCCTTCACTGCGGAATGTTGAGCCTTAATAAACCCGGCTGTATGACACCTTATTCTTTCAAACCACAGTATAGATAAATGAACGTAAACTCACCGAGAAAAGCAGCACACAAATCGGATTTTTATTTTCACGTAGGTTTAACTATTTTTCTTAATGCAATGACAAAATCCCGTAAAAGACACCACCCGTCATTTGCGGAAAATCGTGTAGTTGGGAACCACTCACCCATGCCCACCCCACACAACATGCACTCAATTGACCCCGGTACTAGGAAGCGAGAGTAAAACTGATGTCAGAGGAATGAGATCCGGTTCCACTCGCTTATAATGAGCGCGTTAGACATGAATTGATCTCTCAGTCAACAGACTAATCCTCGGCGTTATTGTTGGGAGGTGAGGAAGAGTTGAGAGTGGGCGATATAAAGGGGTGAAGAAGAAGGGTTATAATGTCACGATTTCACGCTGACTCAGAACCCACTGTGAGCCGTTCTGTGGTCAGCTCGCCGACCGATTATGAAATGCCAAACCTGTTCCGATACTCTGTGGAAGTTCTGTTACATGACAAATGATAAATTGACCCACGTCCTGGGCTTTAACAGGTCAGACTTAACTACATGACAACATTTCATAGGGTATACATACTCCCGAATGTGCTTTGTTGTCACCTCACTAACGAGACACTGAGCAGCATGGTGCTCGTTAAGGTCAATCACCTAACAGATCTCTAATACGGGTTCACCGGGTTCTACGGAGCCCCGCCTTCGTCATCACCTCGCGACCAGTCACTGAGTAAAGAGGCGGTTAAGAGGGCGACCTACAACACACACTCCCCATCCTATGACGAACAGACGCTACCCAGGATGATCAACCCAAACCCAAAACATTGTCGTGAACGAATGGTAAGTTCCGAGAAGTAATGTTCAGTTTTCTGTGACATCATCTTTTTGATCCGTGGCCTCACATATCAGTTGATTCGTGGCCTCACAGATCAGTTGGTTAAGATGTGCTGGTCGTGTTTAGGATCAGAGTAACTTAAAGGCTTCTATGGCAGACACGTAACGATCAGGGTCATATTACGAGCGGCCACCCCGTAGATAAACACGCCACATCCTCTTACCTCTCATGCACCCCCTCCCCGCCAACCCCCTACGAACACAAACTTAAATAACACTTGAAACCTAAAACGAAAGAATCTATGAACCTTTTAGTTTTTAAGTCATGAGGCCATGGAATAGTTTTGGGATTCGATTGTGATACACATGGCTGATTGTCAAGTGGAATATTATATGAGTGAAAAAGTAATCTTTGACATTTCAATTTTGACTTGGGTATGTCGGTCACGATATAGGTCTATACAAGGCAGTTGTAGGGCGTGTCTGCGCCCTCATAGAGGACCATACACGGAGGGATTGTCGTGGGAGGGCGAGGTCTCGGTGTAAAATTTAGACTACTGTCAATATTCAATGGCCGTGTAGGTATACATGAGTTATTGTCAAAGCGTCACCCTAGACGGTAGTCAAGCCGTACTACTCTGTAAACACATATGGTCAATGTTTTGCAGTCTGCAATAAAGAAACAATTTCCCTCCACTTAATACACCAAACGGAAGTGGCTAATGTATCCCTTCCATATGAACTCGGAACGCGAGGACAGGTTTTCGGCGGTATCTGCATATAGCAACATAAACAGAGCTGGTGCGGGCAAGTTAGATATCAGAATCAAAGCGCCGATGGTCTCTGAGAATTGATGTATCATTCTGCATTTCATATCCAGACGGACCCCCTGTGAGAGCGGTGTCATTTAGGTAGCCATAATGCGCTGCTAAGGGGCTGATAGAAATATGACTGTGAAGTGATTATCGAATATCAGGCTAGAGGTATAATACATATTGCACCTGACCAGCCTTCGATATAACTCCCAATAAACCATCCGCTCTAATCAAATCGAAATCAATCCATACACTTACATAACTCATATTTCATTAAATGACACAGCTCATTACCTGTAAGGATGTTATATTCCGACACAGTTATCCATTTAGCGGCATATCCACTGAGACTAACAATGCCCCATCACCGGAGCTGTTCATATGATAGAATATCCTTAGAGAGACGGTGATTTTCTCGGCGTCTGTGAATCGCACGCTACCCCAAGCCAAGAGGGCAGTCCGAGAAACACCCGTCAAACAAGCCTAATATTGACGCGGACACGACCCTCTACTCCGCGGGCACACCTTGTTTGCTAGGACGGTTGAGAAAAACTCAAAGAAGGCTTATTAGAAATTTGTAAAATCCAGGTGAGGTGCGGACTTAAAACTCGAGCTGGTCATGAGTGGTCCCAGGTGAGGGGAGATAATGAGAGGGAAGAAGACGAGGGGTGAGGTGAGCGCGGTCAAGGTTCCAGAGAGCGGTGTTTGCATGGTAATGCGCGTGACTGGAATACTAAGTCGCCGTGACGAGTGAACTCGGTCGTGACCCCGCAGCTTAATGGCGGGCTAAGGTCATGGTAAATGAACTGCGAGGTTAGGACACGTGTAAAAGTGTTCACGTGAGGTCTGAGGACTTGTTTTGGTCGGGTCACGGGTCAGAGAGGAGGCGACTATGGAGACAGATAAGACGCAACTGAGTTAATCATGACGCAACTAATAAAGATATGACGCAACTGAGTTAATCATGACGCAACTAATTAAGATCTGACGCGACTGAGTCAGCTATGACGCGACTGAATCAGATATGACGCGACTGAGTCAGCTATGACGCGACTGAATCAGATATGACGCGACTGAGTCAGGTATAACGCGATTGAGTCAGGTATAACGCGATTGAGTCAGGTATAACGCGATTGAGTCAGATATAACACGACTGAGTCAGGTATAACGCGACTGAGTCAGATATGACGCGACTGAGTCAGGTATAACGCGACTGAGTCAGGTATAACGTGATTGAGTCAGGTATAACGCGATTGAGTCAGATATGACGCGACTGCAGTCAGATATGACGCGACTGCAGTCAGATACAATGCCACTGAGTCAGATATGACGCGACTGAGTCAGGTATAACGCGACTGAGTCAGGTATAACGAGTCAGGTTTGTCACTTCTAGCCTGATTTATCTGAACTGATAGTGCAACAAAGACCGCTCTTTCTGTTTGATCTCCCATTTCGGAATTACAATTATTTCAGCGTCAAACGTAAACCGGCACGAAAATTCGACAGCAAATTTTGCCATTGTTTGTCGAATCATTTCCCCGCTAGAAATAATTAACGAACTGATCTTGAGAAGTCGAGGGCACAAATCTGGCCCTACAGGAAGTCTATAAAAATATAACCGTCCTAACGGGGCAGGCATTGATCATTATTTCAACATTAATGTCTGCAGAGTTGATCACTTTTCACCATCAGTTCCTGGATAAGTGTTTTAGCCACGCTTAGTCTGATTAATCACTGAGAGGCAACATACACGTCCCACACCCATACGCGTCACACCCACACGCGTCACACCCATACGCGTCACACCTACACGCGTCACGCACACGGCTATATAGCCAACGCAAGCTCACTCGGTATTATTCGAGCCTCTGAAAACATGGCTCCTCTTTCAGCCTGAACAGGGATTATTGCCAGATGACGCGCGTACGGAGATACGCTGGTGTGATTCTGTACTTTGTGGGACGCGCCGCATGTAAACATATTGATATTTGGACAACATATGATCGTTTCATTGGCCCAGTGCTTCCCAACCAGTTTTAAATGATTGTTATGAAATAAATCGTAGTTTGATTAGTTTGTTGCGACTTTCCGGTGAGTTTCCGCTTCAGATCAATGTGTTTCAGTTTCACCACACATTGACTTAGTTATAAGTCGACACAGAGTGGTTCCTATTCAAATTCAACCAGTGATCAGTCATCCATTTGTACATCAACTTGTAATAAGTCATCCAGTAAAAGGTTCCATTATTTTTTGTTACACGTAATACTCTATATTAAAAACATAACAGTTATAAATGATCCACGTATAATGTATACTGTAATGATTTATATAATTCTACATTTGAATCGATCAAGTTTGAATAATCCAGCAAGGAATGATGCACGTGTATCGTATCCGAACTAGAAGTTGAAGTAATGTAGCTCGGAGCGAGATCAACTCGCGGCTCTATTAGCGGTCGTCAGTCGTGTCAATGTGTGAATGAACTAGCAGCGCCACACCTGTGATGATGACAAGGGGTCTCTGTGTGTATCGCTGATTAAATGAAATACTTCATCACACCTGGCAGCATCCCTCTTGATGACGTAAACAGGTGTGACGACGTCTCACGGCCCTTGAAGCCTACTCGTGTAACTCTGTGCGTTATGTACACGAACGCCCTTTAAACTAGCGCTATTTACACGAACGATCTCTAAACTGAATCTCTATGTAACGAGCTCTTAATGATGTTATTTACACGAATGGCTACAGGCCAGGTCCATGCATACCTTTCTCTGAGCCGCAATAGCATCAATAAATTAACCGAAGTGTTGGAACGGAGCGGATAGCCGCTGCGGAGAATGCATGCATGTACAGGACCTGTCATCTAAATATATGAATATTAATTATCTGCCAGTTTCAGTTATGCATTCGTCAATTCACAAGCTTGTATCAGCGGATGGTAACACAGAGCTGATGAGGAAGAAATAGCGCCATATTTGGAGTTGCGCTATATTTGGAGTTTCACCATATGAGGAACTTCGCTATATTTGGGCTTTTGCTATAGTTGGAAGTTGGGAGCTGCATTGCGGTATAATGCTAGGTAAAGAAGCCAGTTGATGCCCGATTATATTCAATGGACCCCCATATTTTGAACCAAACAAATTGGACCCCTATATCATGAACCAAAAATTTCCAGTGGAACCCAGTTTTGGAGCGGCTAATAGCTCTAACTAAGTCAGAATTATATCCAGAATGCCAGCCAGTACACAGACGAATCGTAGATTGGCATGATGCTAAAAAGCCACGCTGCCACCTGACGAATGGAGCTCTCTGGATCACGTGACCGCCCGGGGTCACATGAACGGTTATACCAGGAATCAATAACTGGATGATTCCATGTCACTCTATCGATAGAGATTTATTGATGCCTTGAGGAAACCATTCAACAACATATCATCCCTACCTCTACTAACTAATGAATTACATATCCTGGTGAATAAAGTCACAGAGTCAGTGAGCATATTAAGAGATCGACGTGGTTGCTTTGGAAGACAATCGCATTCTATGTCGTCCACTAAATCAAGCGATGTCTGACTGAGGTCACATATATGGGTTAAAGGTCATATGTAATTGCTGACAATGACAACAGCTGTGAGAGAGCCGGTGTCCACCCGACGCGGCACATTCCTCACCGCAAACCAGACCAACAGTACACTTCGCTCTCACCACACTCGCCTTGACGCTGGGTACCTTCGCGTCAAGTCAGCCAGTGTTCGCGGCCCGCATACCGCGCACGATGCTGCACCCAGCAACCCCTGACATTAAGGCTGTGTTAGCGTTGAGTGTTCTGAAATATTGGCTAAGATTTAGTCTTGATTGATTCAATTTACAACGGTGAAGTGTAAATCAAGCACCAGTATGTCTTGTTTCTAATTTCACTTCGGTGCTTCGTTCTAATTGTATTAACCGAATTATTTCAAACAATCACCCAGTAACATCAGCCAATCACACCATGACCCGGAAGCACACCACCCTGACACCAACTACACCATATCGTGACCCCTTATCTAAACTCAATCCATCACATCTTGACCTAAACTTACCACACCGTGACCCTAAACCAACACATGTGACTCCAACCCGTCGTAACGTGACCCTAATCCTGTCACATAGTGTCCCAAAACCATCACACTATGACCCCCAACTCATCATATTATCATATCCTAATGACCTCAAGACATCTTACAATGAGATGACCTTTTCCATTCACTAACACATGATACGACTCGAAACACAAATACGACTTCCACCTCATCTCACACACCTCGTAATCCCTTCATAACGAGCAGTTAACAGGGCACTTTAATCCATGTAATTAGCAAACATTACAAGGTCGGGTAATTTGGCCATATACACGTGTTGAATTTCCATATCTCTAAAACTCAACATTAGAGTCCAGTCCATGTTAACTGCTCTATGAGCATCACCTGTAGGCTCGGCATGCTCGAATCTGACAGCTCTGTGAAGTCAAATATGTTTTACCTGCCTTGTTGATGGGAAAAAAACTTCTTCAGAGTGAAAATGGTCATTGACTTGTAAATGTATTGGAAATAGAGTCGTATGGGGCGTGTGTCCAGCGACGGCCCAGAGATTAGCGAGGAAGGCCAAGAGCAGTAGAACGCTTGTTAGCGGAACGCTAATATTATGGACTCGAAGTGTGAAGAGAATTAAGTCGGCAAGTTCAGTCACTCAACATGTCTTGATATGCTGCACGTTAAAACATAGTGGACGGACGGGCTTCAGGAAAAATACCCTTCTCGACCCCAGTCTACCGGTAATGTGTTAAGACTGACAGGTTCACGAACTGGAGTTACCTGAATTCGCCGTAGTTATCAGATCTAATCATCCTATTATGCCATTACATAACACGCAAGCGCTTAGGGCTCGTCTGGGCCTCGTCTGGCCGAGTGTAGTCACAGGGAGCAACAAGTTGATGTGAGCTCCCTACACATCTATCCATCCAGCGTGACTCCACGTCGCCCCACCACCCCCACCCCCCCACCCATAAGGAACACAGGTAGGAACTCACTTCAAAACACGACCCTTTTCTCTCCTCAATGCTAATTCCTCAACACCTCACCATCCACGTCATAATCCTTGGGGATTGGAGGTAGTCGGGATCCACACAGATTTTTGGATCAAGCACCACACAGGTAATCCAGTTAGATCCGAGGCGACTGATCATGGAAGTAGTCTACGACAGAAACAGATGCATGCCTGGTGGTCGCTAGTATGTAAGTAAAGTATGTGTTGGCATGCCGCCTCCGAGCGCTGATTGCAGGACTTGTGTCTGCTGGCAGGGGCTGGGTGGGGGACGCCCTGCTCTCAAGGACCGGTGAGTAACAACAAACGAAACCAGCGCAGCTTACTAAACGCCTGGGAGTGAAGTGGGAGGGAGCATGGGGGTGTACGGAGGATCAGCGCATACCCGAGGCGTATCGGTTATCGATCAGGTGTTTGATGTGTTGCGGACGTGGGGGTGAGGTGGTGGCCATGGACCGTGTGCATGGGAATGAAACTCCGGAATGAGAGGCCGTGCGCTCGATGTACCCGCCCTAATTACCACGAGCACGGATCAGTTGGTAAAGTGATCATGTTTGTCTTCAAACAAGCAATTCGTCTCATAAAACAGCAAGCCTGAATACCACCCCCCACACCCCCAGCACTAGTCATTGTCACTGGACACTAGTAGCAACGGAAAACGAAGGTTATACACATACCTGTATATATATTGATTTCTTTTAAGAAAGCTTCACAAGGTTACAAAGAAACGACGTCCGTTTGTCTTAACGGATGAGTGTGAACTTGTTTTCATGGCTTATGGTAACTGCACTCAAATGTCACTTTCCGGGGCTGTCTTTTCACAGCTTTTCATAGCAGAATATATTACCAGAGTTTCACTTCGTCTCCACGAATGGAGTTCATGAATGGTGCTGATGAATAGCGCTTATGGCAAAGTTCTTATTATATGGAACATAGGGGCGGCAATGCAACAGCGGAGTCAGCTGGGGTTAAACATGACATGCATCGCCCCGTGGGCACCTATGTTTCCTTTCGCCTGATACTGGATCGTGAAGTCACTGCCATGGTAATCATCCATGCGTTTCTCAATAATAATTCTATATACGAGTGCTCGGATCTTACAGTGAGGCTTGCGAGCTTTGGCCGACCGAGCATTTCCTGCTGTATATTCGAGCTTAGCTCCTGCGAAGCACAACAGTATCGGGACGCAAACCGACCCACCGGCTCAACGATATTGCGTTGGACCTCCATGACGGAGGTATGGTTTAACAACCCGGTGTTGACACCGTGTCCATACCAAGTGGGCAATGGCCAAGCATCATAGTCAACATTTAAGTAAAGCGAGGTTAAATACCCCATGTTTATAAGCGCGCCCCTTAACCCTGCGTCTATTATGACTAAGCTTGGCAGAATGGTATCATTATGATGACATCTGACAGTGCGACTGTTTTCGTTATGACAACAAGTTCAGAACGAATACAATGTTTTTCCTCTCCTAACAGATTTTTTGCTGGTTTGCCTACGAGCCGCGACTATTTCTAAAAAGCCATTTTCTTCTTAATGAAACTATTTTCTACTGCTTAGTGCAAGTATTTACTCTGATTTTAATTCATGCCAGTTATAAGGACCACAGGGTTCAAAAGCAATTTCACGCTTTATTCAACAATCAGCGCCCTCTGTCGGTTAATTCTCTCCCATTTCCTTCTTCAATGAAGGCTGATCGTCTCAAATGATCAAGGCTTCTGGTAAATCACATATCAGGGTGGATTTTTATGATTCGGGGTTTAATGCTTCGTATTTATTATGATCAAAATGGTGTATTTATTTGGGCATCAGAATTTGACGCATAATTAGGTCGATTAATGACCTTCATACATAAATTGGTTATTATTAAAATTCTATTTACTTGCGGTGTTTTCTTTCAACTTTAATATCTTATTGCTCATGGCCTGAAGCATTTGTTGACGTAACTGCTAGCGTTGTATCGCCGCCTGGGTGAACCGATCCATAATGAGGCTTGTGAGGCGTACCTTCTCAGTATGACATCACATGAGTAGATGAGATCCCATTTTCGAATACTAGGTATTCACAAGGCGTATGTCGATGCGATTTGAGCTGATGGACGATTAATTTGAGTTTAACTTACTTCCCTATGTACCTCCCTTGTGCAAATTTATGCAAAATACGTTGTAAGTGGCTGACATTAAGGGGGAGGGGGGCAAGGCGTATGAATAACCACGGTGATCAATGACTAATGTAGCATTGCTATCCGGCTTCTTAACAATTTTCATGGTAGACGTTGGTGGTGAAGATTTAATCTTAAATATTATAATAACAATAATATTTGATAATTTAGCCATAATTAACAGAGTCGATTTCAATGCGACTCAGGCGGTAGTTTTACATTACAATCATAGAACATCACATCAAATGCTACCACATATGAAGGTCGGATATATTTGCTAGCATACATTTTTGAATATTAACAGCGTACATTGACGATTATCACAGATAAGCAGGCCTAGTCAGGCCATGGCGATACAAGACTATCCAATGGTTGTGATCCAAGCGAACAAAACTCATCTTGTTTTACAAGTCAACTGAGTGATTCTATGTCCGCATCTATACATCCATGGCTGTCCAAGTGAAAGCATCCGCAAACAATTGCCTTTGCTCATCACAGAGGAATACGTTATGACATCATATTCTTGAATTAGACACGTTATGATGAGTATCATGACTTTTGGTTAGCAGCTACAGCTGACATGGTTTGCCTCTTGGGTCCGCCTGCCTTAAGTCCGCCACCGATAAACGTCTGGCTCTTCCTCACCAGTTGTATGGTGGGTAGTTTCACGGACTTATCTGACGAGGATTTTGTCTGGTTGCCGCCTTGCCGCGTTGGTTTCAGGATCTCGCCACTAGGGGGCGTCTCGGGATACTCGCGGAGATTCATTTCTCGCACTGTGTCGAGTGTTAGTGACGTAGCGGTGAGGCCCTGACTCTGCATACGTGACGTCATGGGAAGGTTGCTAGGCAATTCGATGTCACTCAAATCCTATAACATACAAAGTATCGTTTTTTTTCATATGCCCCCTGTCTAAGCCAGCATGAATTCTGGTGTGTATTCAAAGTCAATTTGAACATATCACAGATCACTGCCCATATACAGTGCATATGGCATCAATACTTTATCTTTTGTGATCAACTTGAAATGTAATTCGCGTGCCAATATCTTTCTCACCAAACCCGTAGCCGCTTGTAAAGACAAGATTTACCTTCATGGCGAGCACCTGGTAGGGACAACAGAGGCTGCCCAGCGTGGTCTTCTCGGTCTCCATGCCCCCATACACACCTCGTCGCTGCTGCCGGTCGGCGGTTCGTTGAGCCAGATGCTGGTCAACCCGCGCCCCTAGCATGCTCTGAGAGAGTGAGAGAGCAAAAGCATTTACATGGATACTCCTGCCAACTGAACGTGATTATAATATAGACTGCACTCATATATTGAATATTTCCGGTTATTTTCCCCGAGACAATAGTTAGGATGGGTTTCTTCGGTTTTTTTTCGAGCGCTTGGTCCGGGGCTGATTGCGTTGTCGCCATTTTTGTGGTGTGACGTTACGTTCGATAGATTTATAATATGGCACAGCACTATTGACAGCTGGGGTATCACTTAAAAGGTACACTCAATGTCTCAGGGTGGCCGGCTGCCGGTCATCTTTCTAATTTTTTAGTCGTTAAGTCTTATAGTTTCAGTTTGTCCGTTGGTCGGTCCGACCGCTAATTAGCTGATTGTCTGTCGGTGCGTCTCATGTAAACACAACACCCAATGAACATAATCATGTCTCCCGATCACCACATTACACAAATACTGTATCTCATGAAAACATAACAATTACGGCTCTTAATGATCCCAATCAGAGACAATCAAGGCTTCCCATGAACATACAACAATCAAGTCTCCCAAAGATCATAAAAAAATCAAGGTTCCCAATGATTACAAAACAATCAAGGCTCCCAATGATCATTCAACAATCAAGGCTCCCAATGATCATAAAACAATCAAGGCTCCCAATGATCATAAAACAATCAAGGCTCCCAATGATCATAAAACAATCAAGGCTCCCAATGATCATTCAACAATCAAGGCTCCCAATGATCATAAAACAATCAAGGCTCCTGCTCATGTTATAACAATCAGGGCCCATAACCCCCCCCCCCACACACACACACACACACACACACACACCCCACACACACGCGCGCTTTCGTGTTTACCTTAGCGATGCCGCTGTTCGAGGAAACATCAAACGTCTGCGACCTACTCATAAGGTTTGCTGGTTTGGTGCTAAAGTTTACCCGTGTTCTAGGGTTACTGGGGGCTACCGAGTGAGCTTTAACAGTCTGTAAACAACATATAAAAAGAAAGAAATGATGCGAGCATGCAGCGCGTGGGGAATACAAGCGGGAACCAACTGAAAATAACGGCCAAAGAAATTATGTACAACGGTCATATTGATGCTATTCGATGCAAATTTAATAAAAGCAGGGATGAGCGGACAGTAACATTGCGTGGATGAGGAGGTGAGGGGTGGGTTGTAGAGGTCATGAGGTCACGAGGTGAAGTGATGTCGTTACGAGGTCTTTGTCTCACGCGGTCACTCACCTTGGGTGCGGTTGTGGTGTCATCACAGAGCGTCTCCCCGCGCTCTATGGTAGGAATGGCGGATTCACCCCCACTGACCATGGACATCACGCTGGGCGCTGTGACACAAACCACGCGCTCAACTACAGGCACTCGAGTCTTAAAACGATCCACGTGTAACGACTGAGGCTAGGTAGGAGGACGCTTTTAGAATCGAGTACCTATGCTGTCACCAACTTTTCAAGATATGGTTTATCAGTCACTAGTTAACCCTCACTCTTAACTAATGGCAAAACATTTCTAATATACCAGTTAAAACTTAATAAGTAATATTTGGTGGATTCGTTTCTTAAGCCGCTCACGTGAGAGGTACTCTATCAACTTATACGTTCAGCAACAAACTCTCAATAAAGAGCTTGCTTCATCAAAATGATGCTCGGCAGATGGCGCAGTTGTGTTAATGCGCAGGATCGCATAGTAATCTCAGATGTCGGCCAATGGTAAGTTTTGAATTGATTCAGCTGATGAGGGTTTACTGGGCGTCCGCTCACTTGTCCTATCATTTACCTGAATTAATTCAGCTGATGAAGGTTCATCGGGCGTCCACTCACCTGTCCTATCATTTACCTGAATTAATTCAGCTAATGAAGGTTCATCGGGCGTCCACTCACCTGTCCTATCATCCACCTGAATTAATTCAGCTGATTAAGGATCACCGGGTGTCATCTCACCTGCCCTATCATCTGCTTCAATGCGCCTCAGCTCCTCCTCCTCCTCGTCACCCTCAACCGCGTGTCCCTCGCTGACCTGCGTGACCTCATTGTCTTCGCTGAACTTGACCTGTAGCACTTCCGGTGTGATGGGGACGTAATCGATGGGGCAGTCGGCCCACGTTATAGGGTCCCGCAGACTCCATAGATCCTTCTGTAGGCGCGACGAATTGATGACGCCATGAAGAAAACGCTGAAGATGACTTTATCCATATCGCTAATACTAATGCGCTGAATGTGGGTTTAATTAAATGAATTCTTGAACTTGGAACATCGAAAGCCAATTTCACCGAGTGATGCACTTAGAAGTTGGGCATGGAAGGATATTATGCAGCATGTCATATCCACACTTGAATGCACCTTACCTGACCGAAGATGCCTACGCAGTGACCGTCAATCGTGAAGAGCTTGGCGGTCTTATCCGTGGAGGCCGTAAGCACGAAGACCCCATACTCGTGATCAACATAGTCCACACTGACCACAGCCGAGTCGTGGGACAGCCAGCTGGTCTTCTGTGGAGGAGACGCCTTCACACGCTGGGAATACACAACAATCTCATCAACTGTCCTATAGAAAGTGTAATTATGACAACTAACAAACAACAACAACGTAATATAAATAACATGCATAATAGATGAAGAACCACTTTGAATATTCTATGCATACGATGGAGACGTACTATTTTCTCCGGATGGAGACAGTACGCGGAAATGTCCCAGACCGCCACCGAGCCGTGCGTGTCACCGGAAATAAGGAGACTATCATCCGGGCTGCTACACAACGCAAGAACAGATTCGTCTGCTTTGGCCGCCGCGTAGTAATAACCTGAAATATAGGAGTATACTGGAAATTAAGTGTATTTTGTTTACAAAATTGGAGTACCATATTGCTACTTTCACAAACGTTGAATGACGAAAACAAAATGTCGACGACTATTCTAGCTAAACAGCGATAAGGACGATCATAACGTACTCACCGATTTCTTTTTTAAGGCCATATATACTCCACCAGCGGAGTGTGCCAGCCTCACTGGAAACCAAAATGGCGGCCTCCATACGATGATGCTTTGAGCGAGAATGCAGGAACAATAACTTGTCTACGGGAACTGGCTCTCTGAAAACACAAGAGACAAAGATACTGTCTGATTGTTATAGAATGCTTCCAATCAGTAAGATATGTATGCATCATACGCCTAGACAGCGCTCTCATCGCTTACATGTTATGCGGATCTAATGCACCGGGTACTGTCGGCAGGGAACAGAATACAAACAACCTTGTCAATGTGTGATATTGCACTCTGAATGGCATCGTGACAGAATAGTTTCAGCATGAGGTGCGTTGAGAGTCGTTTGTGAGTTTGATTACAAGATAAGTTCATCATGCAACTTTGTAAAAATATGCTGTATGTTACATTTTAAATGAGTAACTGCATTATGGTGAATATTACAATAAATGAAGTTGGTGTCTCATATCAAACAATCCGCTCTAGGTATCGATGGAATATATGATATTCGCTCGACACTGATTTGTATGAGGTGTAGCATGTGAATCAGGTGATACAATGTTAACCCATTCACATGACAGTTGATGTTTCAGGTAACGTTCATCTGATATTGGACAAATTATGTGGTGAGTAATATATATAAAGATCCATGCTGTCATTAGTGCGTCCATCATATCAGTGCGTTTTTTTATTTCAGGTTTATGTTTTGCATAAGTTTATGCATTGAGTATTGATGTTAATATCAGGCAAATAGATTTCATGGAAAACAAAGCTTATAGAAAATAAAATAGCTTATTTGTGTGGCTGGAGGTAAATGTGTCTCCGATGGTGTGAGCAATAGCTACAATTTAACAGAAGTTAAACGAATTCGAAGTATACCTTGTAATGTATACATGAAGGTGTGCATCATATTGTCGCAGGTAAAATTTATATTACATATTGGGATAACAAATGTGTGCCAGAGGTTATTTATAGAATATGACTTGAATGATGATGTATTACAAATGGGCTATGCGGAAGCACCTGCATTATAGATCGACCTGTGTGTGTATGGTGGGGGGGGGGGGGGGGGGGCATTAAATACCGCTAAACACTGATCGGTGAGATGCTGTGAATTGCCCGGTACCATGAATAACTAATGATGACGACATGATAAAACGGCTGACCCTGGCGGCGGCTTGTGGGACTTGCGGTGTCGTGAATTGGGTCTGGAGCTGGGCGTTCTGGGAACAGTGGGGTCATCGCTGCTTAACGTACTGGTACTCGACCGCTGAAGACTCACGGCGCCGAACCTACACACAGTACACGTACACTTCATCAACGCATCCTAAAATGCTCCAGGAAGCAAAGTACTTCGTTGTAGTTGTTGTATGACGTCATGACATTTACAGGTTGTAAGTGGGTTTGTTGGTGGGCGCTTTACGCAGCTTCACGTAGATCGACTCCCGTTCTAGCGCCCATACACAGATTTCTCCGTCAAAGCTGGCGGTGACGAAGAGCTTGAGTGTAGGCGAGTAGGCAGAGGCCACAATGTCCTCCTGGTGAGTTTGACCTCCTTTCCAGTGTGTATTGGCCTTCACATTCATCATCTGACACACACACATGGTGGTCACTGTCAGAAAGTCTTGCCAAAGTGAAACCCATAACATCACCGTCCACTCACCTGCCCGATCATCAGCCTTAATTAATTCAGTTAATGATGGCTTAACAGGTGTCCACTCACCTGTTATACTCATCAAGCATACGATGAATGCATAGTATAGAGGCGATCAATGATCAGAGGGATCAATAGAGACACGCCCCCCCCCCCCACCCACACACACACACACACCACACACACACCACCCCATGCGTTCACTCACATCCGGGTCTGTATCGTCATACTGCGTGATCATACGGCTCCAGCCGACGGCCAGGGTCAGCTTGCCGTCGGCCAGCGGGGTCACTCCGGTCACCTCGGCCTCCATGACGGACTCCAGGTTGTGTATATTATGTCCATTCTGGACGTTCCAGATCTAATACATATAAACGCCGTGATTAACAGGTACGTCGCCAGGGGTCACAGTGGCTCTATTGGTGTCATAACAGTCTCCATATAATAAGAAAACACAGCTACAACACACTAGCAGCTGACGTATGCAGGCAAATATTTGATAAGTGAAAATTGGCTTCCCCTACCTTAATTGTACCGTCCCGCGCACCTGTAATCAACCTTCTCCAATTGCGATCAAAATTCATGCAGGTTATTTCCTCTTTGCCGTGTGCGTTGGTGAAGAGCATGGTCTTGGCACCGGAAGCGATCTCCCACACAGCGATGGTTGAGTCGTCAGCGCCCGTAACCGCCTGCATGAGTGGTTAGGAAACGCCAGGCTCAATCCAGTGGTAACAGTTATGTTCAACCCTGTGGTTATATCATGGTTTCGTGGTTAATCATCAACCCTGTGGTTATGTGGAATAATGTTCAACTCGCTGGTTGTATAAAGTCTTGTTCAAACCCTGTGGTTATGTAAAGTAATGTCAAACCCTGTGATTATTTAGAGTGATGTCAAACCCTGTGATTATTGATAGTGATGTCAAACCCTGTGGTTATGTAAAGTAATGTCTAACCCTGTGGTTATGTAAAGTAATGTCAAACCCTGTGGTTATATAAAGTAATGTCAAACCCTGTGGTTATGTAAAGTAATGTCAAACCCTGTGGTTATGTGAAGTAATGTCAAACCCTGTGGTTATATAAAGTAATGTCAAACCCTGTGGTTATGTAAAGTAATGTCAAACCCTGTGGTTATGTAAAGTAATGTCAAACCCTGTGTGTATGTAGAGCAATTTTCAACCCAGTGGTTTTGAAGAAAAATGTTCAACCTGATAGTCATATAAAGTATTGTTCAACTCCAAGGTTACGTAATGGAATGTTTAATCTATGTTCAACGCTGAACACTGTTCAAACATCTTTCGCAACTTTCACGCTTACATAAAGCTACCCTAGAACTTTGTTATATTGCAAAAAAGTTACAACGATCATTCGGGTATTGAGAGCTCACCTGCTTAAAGAAGGGGTTGTAGAGGGCGCTACAGAGTTGGGTGGTGTGCGTGGTAGGGGTGAGACTGATTGGGGGCCCAGTCTGGCCCACCTTGAGCATAGCGATGTAGTCATTAGCCGTGATTAGTAGGCTGTTGATGGGGGGAGGCTGGAGGTGCATACAGAAGGGACCATACTCTGGCAGGCGACCTAAAAGCGAGCTGGGGATCTTGATGATTATGGTCTGTAGACAGGTGTGCTCGCGTAAGTCCCACACCTTCAACACCTGTAGGAGATCAAGACCAATCAAGGGTCACTTGATATGCTGCTTCAAGGAGAGTAACAAAAAAAAATGCTGTAATGTGGCCTGGGGTAATCATCCGCCAATTAAGTTAGGGGGTTCTCTCTGCTGCTCAATAATCGACCTGTGTTGTGGTCAAACTGCCATTGACTGACCGTATCTCTGCTGTAGGTGAACGCCTGTAGCAGACCTTCGTGTATCTTGGTGTCTACGATGCCCATCGAGTGACCAGACAGGATGGCCACCGGTTTACTGACCACGTAGGGGTTCCAGACGCGCGCCAGATGATCAGCGCTTCCTGTCACCAGCAGGTTATGAGCCTTACTGTAGTCATAACACTCCACACCCTGGGAGAACACACACGAGGGAATAAGGCCCTGTCAGCGCATCTTCTTGGGCGAGGGATAACGCGTAAACCAGTTCCCTCCCCCCCCCCCACCCCCCTTGCCAAACGCCCCCACCAGGCCCTGGGCAAATAGGATATATTTACGAAAATTCAATGGAAGATGCATTACTTTAGAGAGTTTGAAGACGTAAGTTTTTTTCTTCCTCTCTATATCCATGATGACAAGGGAGCTGCGTGGACTGGCGCTGGAGGACACCACGCAGTCGTTCTCAGCCATGTACATCACCTTCCGTATGGCTTCTCCGTGGATGTCATCCAGGCGGATGTGCTGTACCCACTTAGTGTGGCTACCCAGCTCCTGCAGACACGTATTGCACATAGGTGACGTCTCTGGATTACAGCGGGTAAACATATTTTACACAGGTGCAAATCACACCTGAGTCGCCTTGAGTGACCATTACATATTCCTCGTCCTATATTGATCGCCGTACATTCAATTATTAATAAGCTTATGTTTGATATCAACGCAATAAAGAAGGCTTGTTTCAGAGGCGCCGCCTGGTGAGCTCACCGGGAAGTAGATTTTGGCCACTCCGTCCTCCTTCTTGAAGGGCGTAGCGAACAGCTGAGTGAGGGGCTTGAGGAAGCGGAAGATACCGATGGAGCCACGGTCATCCCCACAGAAGAGAATACTCTCACCGCCAGGGTTCTGATGATGGGGAGCGGAAACGTGGTCTTATTATATAATCATAAATATCATAATGGACAGATCTAATGCTCAATTCAACTCCTTATGGTACACTAGTCTCAGAATATTATATAAGCACCCTGTTTTCGTATTCATATTTCAACCCAAGAATTGTTGGTTGTTTACCTGATGTGAGTTTTGTGATAACTCATATAGCGGAGTGGACCCTTTAGGAAAGGTAAACTATCACTTAATTACCGCCTCGCCATGAATTTCCATCGAGAAAAACCCCTTTCTATAAAAAGCAAATTGCTTTCCCTACACCCACATATATGTAAGCGGGTCAGTCCAACACACGCTCCCTTATCATATCAATCATTTCTACCCAAACTACAATGCTCATTTAGTTAATTCCTAAGTTCCATACGTCGAGTATGTAATCAGTGTCGTTGCCACGTACGCTGGAAGGCTTGATATTGACATGTAGGTCATGCCCTCTTGCCCAACGGTCATCACTCCATGCTCAATCCCAAGGTTTCTAAGTACCTCACAAATGTATGTATCATTCAGCACACGGCCATTGGGTTGCCCAACTGAAGCCCTTCTGACGTGACTGAATGCGCTTTTTGTCACCCCACAACCATGCTATCATGTCAACATTGACAAAGCTCTTCGAAGGTCGATTACACTTTCAACGACGTACCTGTTTTTCATACCAGTAATGTAAACACGTAGCCACATGCGGTAAACCTGCAAGGCAATATGGAAGGTCATGAAACGTGAACGCCTACATACATACTAACGCATGGCATCCAAATTTATCACCCGAATCTCACGGGTATGAGAAATTCACTTGGAGGAGCATAACATTTCTACTCAGGTCGTAACAAGTTGTGCGCCCCTCAAGTAGCTAGGTGGTGATATTAATATGCACAGAGAGCCTGCCACAATACAAGATGGCGGAATGCGAGCTGACCGTAGAGACAGAATTCCTGGTAGTACTGGGATGATGTGGCGTCGAAGAAGCGGACGTCGCGTCCCGTTGACGCGATGGCCAGCTTGTGACAGTTCGGCATATAGAGAGCGTCGGTGACCCATTCACGGACGCGTCGCCTGGTGCCGCGCGGGTCCTCCTCGCCGTCTGTCAGCCCGTAATGTTTCTCTATGTGCAGGTGTGTATCCCACACCACGATGGCCCCTTCCTGTGCACATGTCACATTATTATTATTACTTGCCACACAACAGTCCCTACACTATCAACTTTAATCTTATTTGAGTTGCCTCAGTGTATTGCATTTTCTAGGGTGCCTTTCAGAATCCATGTAATATTTCATGATCTCGAAAAAAATGTATATATCATTTATGACTTCATCCCAACAGCCCGCACAACTGGCGCACGTAAGACACCGTATTGGACTTGAATCCCGATGGCGTTAGCGCCGCGCACCTTACTGACGGTGATGTACTTAGTAGGGTTGTCTACGGCCAACACCTTAGACGTCGTCTCTTGCTACAAACAACACACACAAACTAGGAAAGTTAAGTTTATATCTGGGATGGAACAACCGAATGAAACATTCGTCGCCAACTTTTCACCCAATGGTCATATTTGAGTATGCAAGTGTGCATGTCAATAACACATCGTCGCTGATTAGGACAGATTGTTCATTCAGAGCAAACAATGATTATGTCCCGTCAGGTGAGGTGTTTGTACCCGGTTATGGACACAGTGTCTAATGCGGGCCTCAGCTTGGAAGGGCAGCTGTTTCTTGGTTCGCATGTAGTCATTCTCTCTGAACTGGAGTAGCATGTACGTACAGAACTCATTCCAGTCCACGTAACCGTCACAGGACGTGTCCAACTGTAATCAGGTAGCAACGCAGGTAAATGCAGGGGTAATCAGGTGCATTTATACTGGCACATGTCCACTGATTAAAACAGGTGTGTATACGTCTTCTTCTATATACTTTAAATTAACGGATAATAATACTCTAATGCAAACAAAGGAATCAAAATATGCAACTTTATAGGGCAACACAATAGGTGTTACTTCTTTGAGCTGTCAAACGTACCTTCGTAAAGAGGTTGTCGAATTGCTCATCGAAGTCATGCGAGCCGAGCACCTTGACCAGCGTCTCCTTGAACTCATCCGGCGTGAGCAGCCCTGGGGTTCTCTTGGTCGTGTTGCGTGGCTTGTAGAACGGGTAATCTGTCTTGGATAGCTGTCCATTGCGCTGATCCTCATCCGCTGGAGATGTGGGGTGGTGGTTCTGGAACCAGAAGAGGAGCTGCTGAAGATGCGGCAGCTGCAGGCGCTCTTCTACACGTGCTCCATCATCGCGTCGGAAGCTGGAACACACGGACAGATATAGGAGCTGCTCTATTGCTCTCAGTCTTTATCTGTCGGACGGTCCGTCTCCGCCTGTGATATCGAAGTGATACGACTCCGGCGAACGTCTCGGGAGTAACGGGTGCAGTTGAGGTCAATGGGTGCAATGTCTGTTTGACTGGACCCAATTCATTAACAATGTGGGAGAGAAGTAGTCAGTGACAAATGTAAATCATGAAATCACTTGATCAGTATATAGTAATAACGTGCTGTTGATATAAGCGCCAGGGAGGTCCAGTCCGATGTGAAGTGGCACGGGAACGGAGCGTGCATTACAGACGCGTCCGGCGCACGACGCGACCAGCCGAGGCCGGCGTTCAACGTGTGCAGACGCGTCCGGCTTTTGACTCGAACAGACGCGTCTGGCGTACAACGCGGACAGCAGCATCCGGTGTGCGACGTGGGCAACCGCGTCCGGTGAAAGACGCGAGCAAGCCGCAGCTGGTATATGACGTGAGCAGACGCGTCCGGTATACGACGCGAACAGACGGGCGTTGTCGGTGCTCAGGTGCCAATGCAATGGTGATTAATATAGAGATAGCGGCGAGAAATGCTCGTACAATGACGAGCCATCATTGCGACTGGTGGTCGCAGCTTAAGTCAACAACGATAAGATAGCCGGTGACAATGGAGTGGATTATGGACCCATGACAGGAGAATTATGTCTGTAATTCATACCACAGCCTCCATTCAACTTTCACTCAGTTTATGTTCCACGTTATGTTCTTTACTATGGAGAGAACGATCTACCTGTTGAGAGCTCTCTGATTAGCAGGTAAGCTACACCTGAGTAGGTGCGGGCTCCGGTTCCAATGATGACGTGGGATACCCCCGACAGCCGGCACAAGAGCGCCAAGCTTGATCGTATACATACAACAATAACAACACCACCGCTTTGTTTGATTTTCACTAGGTGTACATAGGTGCTAGTAATTAACAGTACAGTAATATATATTAAACAAGGGACAATGCTGACTACTGAGAGCGGCTATAACATATAGAGATCGGCGAACAGAACTGGTACAGTATTTCAAGCGTACGACGTATAATAGTATTATTACTTCGAACGTGACCGAGACAAATGTAGAAGAGATACCCACTTGAAAACGAAATAGTCCTGCGTCATAAGGCCAAGGAATCGCTTAATTACCAGCTAATGATAGTATGTTGCTATGCATATCGCGAAAACAGCGCGTGACTATCTAGCTATATGCGAGCATGTTGTAGCTCCGAGCTTTATGGTAATGCTATTGTCGTCATGTGACCGCTTGTATCGACGGCGTGTGTAGATAGCAACCCAATGATCCACTGAGTGGGTGTGATCGCGTCTGAAGTGGTACTGACGACCTCCGAAGTCGACCACTTCAGCTGCCCCGTGTGACTATAAATTTTCGAACTAGACTTGATTTCAGCTCAGCGGATTGTGATATGTCATCGTTGGGACGCTACAGTCAACCTATTCTAACGCAGAAACAACGCATCGCCGGTTTACTTAACGCGATGCGACGGACGCCGACTTTCATGCAGGTTGTGTAACAATTATCGCACGAGTCGCGCTAACAGGTCATGTTTGAAAAGAAGTGACGATGAACAATGTTTCAGTGAGAGAAAAACCCATTCAATGCTAGACCCCCGTATTTCAATGTAGAATTATTTCGCAGGTTTGTTCAGGTATCTACGCAAAGAAATCATGCGAATCGAATAGACACGTTCTTGCGAAGCTATCTTCATAGGAAATGCCTATTTCCAGGACACGCCACATTCGAGCCAATGCCTGACGGCAGAGAGCATCGAAGACGCGACCATCTAGTTTCAGATGATCACCCTGGGCCAGTGAATGACTAGGCGAGGATATGTTTACAATTGATAGCTGCTTACAGTGGAGCTGATCGGTTAAGCATGTATGTACGTCGTGTTTTTAAACGGTGTATATAAGGTATAAACACAGAATAAAAGGTGAGTTTAGTATATCATATCCTCAGAAATCCGACCCCCTGTGTGATATTTTGTAGAGAACGCGGCATACCACTCCTATCTGTAATTATCCTAAATAAAGAAGACAGGAGATACTGGTAATTGTACCCCCAGCTGTCGCTGCTGCCATCAAACTGGATCATGCTGTCATTAGTGGAGGCATTGAGGAATTGAGGCATGCTGTCATTGGAGGAGGCACTGAAGCATGCTGTCATTAGATGAAGCACTAGATCATGCTGTCATTAGTGGAGGCACTGAGGAATGCTTTCATTGGAGGAGGCATTGAGGCATGCTGTCATTGGAGGAGGCACTGAAGCATGCTGTCATTAGAGGGGGCACTTGATCCATGCTGTCATTATAGGAAGCACTGGATCATGCTGTCATTCGTGGAGGCACTGAGGAATGCTGTCATTGGAGGAGGCATTGAGGCATGTTGTCATTGGAGGAGGCACTGAAGCATGCTGTCATTAAAAGGGGCACTTGATCCATGCTGTCATTAGAGGAAGCACTGGATCATGTAGAGGAGGCACTAAGGCATGCTGTCAGTAGAGGAGGCACTGAGGCATGCTGTCATTAGAGGAAGCATTGAGGCATGCAGTCATTAGAGGAGGCACGAGACATGAGGTCATTAGAGGAAGCATTGATGAGGCACAATGCTGTCATTAGAGGAGGCACTGAGGCATGCTGTCATTGGAGGAGGCACTGAGGCATGCAGTCATTAGAGGAAGCATTGATGAATGCTGTCATTAGTGGAGGCATGAGGCATGCTGTCATTAGAGGAAGCATTGATGAATGCTGTCATTAGAGGAGGCATGAGGCATGCTGTCATTAGAGGAGGCATGAGGCATGCTGTCATTAGAGGAGGCATGAGGCATGCTGTCATTAGAGGAAGCATTGATGAATGCTGTCATTAGAGGAGGCATGAGGCATGCTGTCATTAGAGGAGGCATGAGGCATGCTGTCATTAGAGGAGGCATGAGGCATTCTGTCATTAAAGGAAGCATTGAGGTATGCCGTCGTTAGAGGAGGCACGAGATATGCTGTCGTAGAGGAGGCACGAGGCATGTTGTCATTAAAGGAAGCACTGAGGCATGCTGACATTAGAGGAGGCACGAGGGATGTTGTCATTAAAGGAAGCATTGAGGCATGCTGTCGTTAGAGGAGGCACGAGGCATGCTGTCATTAGAGGAGGCACGAGTCAAGTTGTCATTAGAGTAAGCAATGATTCATCAATGTGGGTTCAACTTGTCGCTATTGCGTCCTGTAGCACAGATAGCGTTGGACATTTGGCATGAAGCCAGACGATCCCGCAGCAGACTGTACAATTCCTTGTTATTTATGTTAATATCAAAGGTTGATATATATATACCGTGTTTTGTATTCGTTGCTTTCATGACTATATGATTTCTTGTCTTTACATATCCCATTGTATTAGTATTTTTTTGTTTTGCCAAATGAAGCTCTATATATTTTTTGTAAGATTGTCTGAGATTAGTTTATCATATTTTTGAAAGTTTGGTTGCCAACGGTTAATATATTTGGAATTGGGTTATTTCTGTTGTCAATAGTTAGTTTGATCTGTACCCGGTCGATGTCTGTTCAATCACACATGATTAATGTATATTGTAAATAATTGCTGTGAACATGTTACTTTGTCCTACTAATGATCAATATGACAAACTTGAAGAAGTGTGCACGGTTTTTTACATGGTAATAAATGAAATGAAAGGGGGAGGACAAAGCGAAAACTAATTGTATTCTGAACTGTGAGTAAGGGAATGTTGTAATTATTTAAGATTTTGTGTCAAAACATATTATAACCAAATCATCTTCGTGCCTTGTGAACTTAAGCAACTTTATTTACCATTATAGCCCTCGACTGCGAACGTAAGCGAAAACACAACGAGAAATAGAGAAGTAACTGTACAGGTAGAGGGAAATCCTTTACATTTCACATCAATATCGTGATATAACACTTGTCTAAAGTGAAGAAAGTATTATAGAAGTCGCGCTGAACAGCGACGACAATCAACGATGGTACTATGAAGCACCCACTCAATGCTGGACTGTGACAACGATGGTACTATGAAGCACCCACTCAATGCTGGACTGTCACAACTACTATGAAGCACCCACCCACTCAACGATGGCTCAATGCTGCACTGTCACAACGATGGTACTATGAAGCACCCACTCAATGCTGGACTGTCACAACGATGGTACTATGAAGCACCCACTCAATGCTGCACTGTCACAACGATGGTACTATGAAGCACCCACTCAATGCTGCACTGTCACAACGATGGTACTATGAAGCACCCACTCAATGCTGCACTGTCACAACGATGGACTGTCACACGACGATGGTACTATGAAGCACCCACTCAATGCTGCACTGTCACAACGATGGATGGCTACTGTACGATGGAAGCACCCACTCAATGCTGCACTGCACTGTCACAACGATGGTACTATGAAGCACCCACTCAGTGCTGGACTGTCACAACGATGGTACTATGAAGCACCCACTCAATGCTGGACTGTCACAACCAATATTTCAATGATTCGTATGATAACTAAAAATTGAAATACATAAATAGAACATTTATATTGAGTACGTGATTTCTCGCGGAATAATTGCTTCTAAATTGGGAAGAATTACTTCTAAATGGTAATATTGGCCTTTGATTTGGGAATATTGGCTCCTTAATTGGGAATGCTGCCCTCTAGATCGGAAATAATGGCCCCTTAATTGGTAATATTGGCCCTTAAATTGGTAATATCGGCCCCTTAATTGGGCATTGAGCCTCCTTTATTGGGAATATTGACTCCTTAATTGGAAACGTCCTCTGTTAGTTTTCGCTGAACCATTTGCATGCTTCGAATGCTTAATCTATGTCATTTTCTCGGCACACAAAATGACCACTTACGGCGTTACTATTGAACCACAGAGAGGGTCATTTTGTCCCGTGGTCAATATCGATGTGACAACGAATTATTCCAACTACTTTTCACAAGGACTGGTGGAATGGCTGGTTCAAGCGATCAGCAATCGTTCATGCTGACCAGCAGGGGACAGCACCTTCGATGGTCTCAATACAGCTATAGATTTCCGCGATGATTTTGCCTATTGATAAAACAATATGCTGCCCATAATTATTAGGCCGTTGCTGATGCGATTTGCCTGCTGTGACCTGTCTAATAAAGCAGTGAATGAGCTAGCTGTAACAACAGTAATTAATATGAGCTGTCTATAACAACAATGACTTACATGAAGTATCTACAACAATATATGCTTACATGAACTGTACATTACTAAAGCAACTTATATGAGCTGTGTACAACAGTAGCGGCATACATAAGCTGTCTATAACATCAGTGTCTTATATGACCTGTCTATAGCAACAGTGACGTATACGTTGAGGTGCCTATAACAACTTGGATGTATATAAGCTGTATATCCATTATCAATGGTTAAGAGCCTATAATGAGCTAACACAGTAACAGTGACTTACTTTAGGGGAATACTACTTCCCTCCATACTGTCAGTGAATCAGCCAACGTCCCTGTGTTAAGTCGTGCCTCACCAGTAAAGTCACTCAGATTAGTCCAGGGTCGTATCCACCGCACGATCAGAAACTCAATCCGCTCACTAATTTATTAGAGAACAAAAACACAGCAACTTCCCCGCTCCGTTCGTTGCCTGTCACGCCCGGTACACACGGCAATTGGCGGGTGCGCGGGATGACCTGAAGCTGCGAATTACTGTGCCACCTCCACCTCCCTATCGAATGGAAACCAGTGCTTCTATATTTCAACTGGGAGTCCGAGTGAAGGCATGGCTATCCTCACCTGATATCCACAGCAATGCTGTGTGCAATTAAGCCATTGCGATATTAGCCTATAAAAACACCTGTGATGTAACCTATCTTTACACATGCAAATCAGACGGTCCAGTCGACCGTGTTGTTTGATGTATCTGTGTGGTGCAAAGGTTAACGAACACGACAAATCCTGGGGAGTAAAATGTGTGTGTGTGGGTGGGTGGGAGGGGGTGGGGGTGGGGTATCGTTCAAAACTTGCCTTGGAACGCCCTCTTTATCAAAGGCTAGCGGCATTTCGAGGCTCGAGTGCCTATGTCCTCACTGCTCTCTATAATAATCATCACTATCATCATCTGATGATCATAATCTTCATCAGCATCATCATCATCATTGCCGTCGTTACCACCGTCATCAACACAACCATCACCACCACCACAACCATCATCATCATCATCATTGCCGTCGTTACCACCGTCATCAACACAACCATCACCACCACCACAACCATCATCATCATCATCATCGTCGTTGCCGTCGTTACCACCGTCATCATCAACACAACGTCATCAACACACCCACCACCACAACCATCATCATCATCATCATTGCCGTCGTTACCACCGTCATCAACACAACCATCACCACCACCACAACCATCATCATCATCATCATTACCGTCGTTACCACCGTCATCAACACAACCCTCACCACCACCACCACCACCACCACCACAACCATCATCATCATCACATCATCATCATCATCATCATCATCATCATCACCATCGTCAACATCACCACTACTCCTACTATCTTTATCCTCCTCCTCCTCATCATCATCATCATAATCATTATCATCATCTTCATCGTCGTCGTCATAACCACCACGACCGTCACGCCCGAGCCGGCATGCTTCCCTGCTCCCTACATCCCCCGGACACGGCTCACTACGACCGCTTTTACATACACAGCTCCAAGCAAACCCTAAGATAACGAAGACAAACATCAAATGAATGAAGCCACTCCAAATCAGTACGCCGATTGAGTGATGTGATAAAGGCGGAATCACGAAGTGTAATAAGGTATTAACTCGTCGCTGTCTGGTGGGCACATGAGATCGTGGCAACCGGGACACTAGCCGTTGGAGAGATAGCGGCCGGATGGATCGACAGCGCGCAACTTAGACAACGCATAGCGACGAGCCGAGAGCTAGAGCTACGTGACACCTCGAAGCAATGAATCCACTGCAACACTCAGTCGGAAACATATGCTTGGATAATCACCACTGAGGCATGTTGCCACAATGCAGAGCTATCACAACGCACGAATTGCTTACTCACACAATGATCCTTGCTGGGGTGTCGGATCCCTGGCGAGGAGTCAAATGCATTTCTTATTCACCAATAATGGTTTTTTTTTAAATAATAGGCCAGTTAAGTGTAGCTGAGAGGACCCACGACACGTGAGCCTCACTCGCGCTATCCTTCTGTATCCTTTTAACCAGAGACGATCTGAGTAATGCCCATAGATACAGTGTCAGCCCATCGCTGATCTAACCCCATCGAGAACACATGGCAGCAATAGGCCCATTTATTGCGCCAGAAGGGTATATAACCTGTCAAAACAAATACGACATGGCATAACAGCACCTCCACCACCTCATCCCACTCGAGCGCACTTTAAGAAATCCTTATTTCAAATAAGACGGATAAATAGCAACCGAAGGAAGAAATCGGCGATACGCTAAAGCTGGCTGGTCCCTGAGGAGCCCGCCCCGAGCGGCTGGAGGGGCCCACAGCGCTAATATTGACACTCCGCGAAATGTTTGCCCTCGCTGGTGACTTAGGACGAAAACTCTTTTGACGCCCAGCGTGACTGCTTTAGTGGGCCGTGGGGATTGAGCGGGATTCACTGTCGGGGTGCTTTGGTTGTGGCAAGACTTAAATAATGCTTTAGCCAGTGATCAAAAATGATAGGATATTTGGGGGGTAGCCTGGCATATTTACGAAAGGTTTAAAGTCGCGAAGCGAGGTGTGGCGTGTGAACTCGATGACCCGCACAACAACAATATGAAACGCAGGTCTAGGATCTGTGGCAGCGAGACACGAGGAGGTTCACCATGGTGAGTGGTTGTTCTGAGGATAGAACACTGCGTATGTTGTCAGCACGATACCCTGAATACTACAAAACCCCAAAGTACGATAATACTCTCTGGTACTACAATACCCCTAAGTACTATAATATCCTGAGGAACTAAAATACCCCGTGGTACTTACAATACCCAATTGTACAGTAATACCCCGCTGTACTGCAATACCACGAGGTACCATATACCCCGAGGTACAACGATTCCCCATTGAACTAAACACCCCGTGGTACTACAAAACCCCGATGTGCTACAATATGACACGGTGCTACAATATTCCTTCGAACTATTATACTCGGTGCTACAACAATACCTCGAAGTACTACAATATCACATGGTGCTACAATACACCATGGTATTACAATACCCGGTAGTAATACAAGATCCCGTGGAACTACACGCGCTAAGGTGACAGAGACGCCATCCCTTACCTGCACCTACGGATCCACGCAGCACATAGCGACACACAATGTGCCAATCAAAACCACCGCTCATTTCACCTAGTCTGGTCAGAGAGCCTTTACAAACACAAGCTGATCCGTCCGATCACTTACCGCATGACGATAAGACTCTCAGCTTTACTCAGATCCATGCTTTATCCTGCTTGATGAGTCAGGTAACGCCGGTCCATTAACGAGGCTTGTCAGGTGATGATGGGGTGCTAACCTGCTTGCTGATGTCCTCTCGGGTGGTCCCACATCACTCACATAATCACCCCCGGTATGCAGACACACCGAAGACGGTCTTTATCACAGCTTATCAGTGCTTCACTGTCCACTGCCCACCGACATGGAGCAATGCACGGCTGTACACAGTGACCAGCTATAGGTCGGGTCAAAAAGCTGCCGGCGGCGACGTCCGCGTCTGCTTGCTTAGCACTCGCTGTCCTGTTAGGGCGCTTGACGGGTGCCAATCAACGGACTCTCGCCGATGCCAGAACACTTTCCAATCAACAGACTCTCGCCGATGACAGCCCCTCCAGAACACTTTCCATTTGCTTCAGCCAGTACAGAACCCCAAAGCGCCATGTTGGGTGATGCAATAGCATTGAGTACTATCAGGACATCATCAATCCATGCTTATACAGATTGATAGTGTACATTTTTTTGGCGTCTTCTGAATCAATGAATTCAACATTGTTCTGACAGTAGAAATGGCGTTTTGAGCTTGACAAAACACAACTCGAACAAAGACTCAAATATGGCGGAACGTGTGCATTATATTGTACTGGTCAATGATTTCGTTGACTAGTGATACCTGAGGCTCATGGGCTAGCTGACCACAGGAAATCAATATGCACCATAATGCTCCGTAAGCGTTGAATTGTTTTTCGTCCACAAAAGAATGCTCATTTAACGCCCATTAACAGTGTTTGGACTACGAGAAGCGCCGTGTGCAGTAACGGAGCGCATTATGACGGCGATTACGCTGCCACGTCGGGTGATGTCTCCAGGGTATATTGTACAAATCGCTGTCATTTTAGACATTTGTCGAGAAAACGACATCTACTGAAATGATTAAGACAAAACGAGTGTACTTTGGGTTGCTTATCAGGCACAGGTATAAATGTGCATTGTGACGTACTTCCGGTTCTCTTCCATCGGTCTCGCCTGACAACTGCCGTTACGCTTGACAACTCATGACATGCACGAGAAATCCATGTAACGCATGACAGTTCACGTCATGCATGACCATACATGACATGCACGAGAGATCCACGTTATGCCTGACAGCTCCCGTCATGCCTGACAACTCATCCCTTTCAGACATCTACTTTTCAGCTGTCACCAATTGTATTCATAATACCGCATCGTAATTCTCACAAACAATAGTCACTCGTTTTTCAATCTTATATTTTGTTCAGCAAATGGCGGACGTCACTCCATTGATCCGGGCAGGGATTATCTCTGACAAGGACTTGAGCGCCAAGAACACCCATCCAGTTGACGACACTCTGCATAACAAGAGAGGCCTTTTGTTTGGCATAAGCGAAGACAGCGATAAATTCTAGCATAACAGCCTCACACTGTGGACCGTAACCAAGTAGTGGATTGTATCAATCGAATTTGCGTTTTGCAGAAGTTGCACATCGTTTGTTGCAGTAAACAATCCTGGGGTGTTTAGCTGTTTTCAAAATCTCGTAGGCGATATAACAATGGAAATTCAATAAGAGTAGCACTCACATTAACAGCATGCCCCTGACTCCAGGCGAATGTGATAACCACCCTGACCCGTCCGACACCGGTTCATACCGAAAAGCAGTCGATTATTACAAGCTGTGAGGCCATTCCTAGATTTGAGGGCGAACCACAGCAGCATCAATCTGATTAGGCCAGCATGGCACTGCACGCGTCCGACGCCCGTGTGTATAGACGGACGTGAGTCTGTTAGCGCTTATCGTCCACCGATACCATGGATCTGTAACTAATATCCCTGTCTGGGGATTTTCAGCGGACGAGAACTCCATTGATCGGCTCGATATGATGATTACTATATTGATGCTGTAGTGTTTGCGGTGAGGATTGATGCATGGGTTAATTGAATGGTAGGTCCTTCTCATGCGCGGTCAGGCGCCTGACAGACATAAACCCCAAACGACGCGTTCATAACAGTATAGATCACAAACGACGCGTTCATAACAGGATAGATCACAAACGACGCGTTCATAACAGGATAGATCACAAACGACGGGTGCTTGACAGGACCGACGTCACTACTCAAAAAACGCGCGTACATGACAGAGAGTGTGCCCAAAAACAGCGCGTACATGACAGAGTGTGTCAAAAACAGCGCGTACATGACAGAGTGTGTCAAAAACAGCGCGTACATGACAGAGTGTGTCATAAACAGCGCGTACGTGACAGAGTGTGTCAAAAACAGCGCGTACATGACAGAGTGTGTCAAAAACAGCGCGTACATGACAGAGTGTGTCAAAAACAGCGCGTACATGACAGAGTGTGTCATAAACAGCGCGTACATGACAGAGTGTGTCAAAAACAGCGCGTACATGACAGAGTGTGTCAAAAACAGCGCGTACATGACAGAGTGTGTCAAAAACAGCGCGTACATGACAGAGTGTGTCAAAAACAGCGCGTACATGACAGAGTGTGTCAAAAACAGCGCGTACATGACAGAGTGTGTCAAAAACAGCGCGTACATGACAGAGTGTGTCAAAAACAGCGCGTACATGACAGAGTGTGTCATAAACAGCGCGTACATGACAGAGTGTGTCAAAAACAGCGCGTACATGACAGAGTGTGTCAAAAACAACGCGTACATGACAGAGTGTGTCAAAAACAGCGCGTACATGACAGAGTGTGTCATAAACAGCGCGTACGTGACAGAGTGTGTCAAAAACAGCGCGTACGTGACAGAGTGTGTCAAAAACAGCGCGTACATGACAGAGTGTGTCAAAAACAGCGCGTACATGACAGAGTGTGTCAAAAACAGCGCGTACATGACAGAGTGTGTCATAAACAGCGCGTACGTGACAGAGTGTGTCAAAAACAGCGCGTACGTGACAGAGTGTGTCAAAAACAGCGCGTACGGGACAGAGTGTGTCAAAAGCAGCGCGTACGTGACAGGACTGACTTCAGCCGACGCGTGAGTGACAGACCAATCTATGCCTACGACGCGCACTTTAAGGGGCTGATGTCGCCTACGGCGCGCACTTTAAGGGGCTGATGTCGCCTACGACGCGCACTTTAAGGGGCTGATGTCGCCTACGACGCGCACTTTAAGGGGCTGATGTCGCCTACGACGCGCACTTTAAGGGGTGATGTCGCCTACGACGCGTACATGATATGGCAGACGTCGCTTACGAAGCGTAAATGACAAAATAGACGTCGTAGACGACGCGTACGTGACAGGACGGACGTCGTATACAACGCTTACATGAAAGGACATAAGTCGCAAGCGACTCATAAGGTAAGCGAGCTTGGACGAGGAGACACCGCGTTGTCTCCACGCCGGGATTGTGGGAGAGAAGCAGTTGATTTCATTTATCCGGAACATTATCGGCTTTGTTCATACACGCATCCCACACCACCATACCCACCGCCATGGTCGCATACGCTATTCATACACGCACCCCACACCACCATGCCCACTGCCATCATCTGGTTGACCAGCACGATGACCGCGGTCAGTCTGGCGGCCAGGCAATATCAATAAAGCCGCCAAAAGAAACGATATGACGGAGAATGCTTTAGTTCATATGCAAGCCTTGGTTATTAGGAAGTCTCGTCGCGCGGGAAGTCAGGTTGCGCTGGAAGTCACGACAGGCCTGGTAGTATTAAGATAGACTCATACAGGTCTACCCCGATAACTCGCGTCGCCATTACCCGCAAATCTGCATAACTCGCGCTCAGGTCTTGAACCTGCCTTTTTTTTAGCCCAAAATAGCGAGTTATCTTACCAAAATGGGAACAAAAACGTTAGTATTATTGACATCTGCCATCCGTAATAGCGTGCTTTCACAACTGGCTTCCATTGGCAAGGTGTTGACGCCACGGGAATTAGGTGAGAATAAGGTGAGAAAACGTTTGGCGTTGGAGGCGATTATATAAATCAGCCCACAACTTACTGAAATCAATTAACTCGCGGCTCCGATTTATGGATCCGGATTGGCACGAGTTATCTGGGTAGCGTTGTAATGGTTATCAAAGAAGCTGAAATATAATTACATGGTGTACGCGAGGGTGTGCAATTGTTTATGCATTTACACACACACACACACACACACACACACACACACACACACACACACACACACACACACACACACACACACACACACACACACACACACACACACACACACACACACACACACACACACACACACACACACATACATACACACACACGCACACGCAATCGCGCACTACTGGTAAATCCATTTCGAATGTGCTCGCTGTCATAAATGCGTTTTTTTTATATTTATTTGCGTCTACGGTTTTGTGTGTGAGTGTGCGTGTATTTCAGTGTTGATATGCATCCGTGTGTGTGATAATTAATGTGTGTGTGGAAGGGTCAATATCGCTAGATCAATCGTTACCTGTTAAAAAGGAGACAATTCCTTGTCCCTCAAGGCTCCAAATCCACCTCCCCGGCACAATGAACCTCCTCGACAACCTCCTTCCGTGTCTTTGGGGAATGTTAAATGACATCCTCGCTTGAATAACGCATGACTGTGAAGCTGTAATGATGGCTGGCTCCATCTTACGGCCTCTCATGGCCACTTAAATCAAAATTCCCTCGTGCAATGCGAAGCTGCACGGCAAACAACGAAGGTGTAATTTTCGTATAAAATCAATACCCTGCTGATTAAGTGAGTGGTTTTATCCCGGTGTTTAAAGTGGATCTCATCGTGTATTGTCTGTTGATGAATTATTTGTCACTGGTGGCGAGGGTTGTGTCTGTGTGGTGGTGAGTGGAGACTGCTATTGTTATGCCAACACAGCAGACGCTACCGTCGTAATGTTTCTATTGTGACGCTTACATGTTCAAACAGGGAAAGGACCAGATGTAGACAGAGAATGAACACACACACACACACACACACACACACACACACACACACACACTCACACACACACACACACACACACACACTCACACACACACACACACACACACTCACACACACACTCACTCACACACACACACTCACACACACTCACACACACACACTCACACACACACACACACACACACACACACACACACACACACACACACACACACACACATATATATATATATATATATATATATATATATATATATATAAATATATATATATATATATATATATATATATATATATATATATATATATATATATATATATATATATATATATAGATATATATATATATATATATATATATATCTATATATATATATATATATATATATATATATATATATATATATATATATATATATACATATATTTACATAATCTGCATAACTCGCTCTCAGGTCCGGTTATTTTAACATAATATGTTCAGTGGCATAGTCACATTTTAAAAGTTTCTTATTATATTATTTAGTGACATGCAATTCTAATCTATAAAGCATGACAGGACCATATATTATTAGCGTGACAGGACCACTTGTTTGTTGGATGGCAGGACCATACATTAATGTCAGATGCTCTTAGGGTTTACCTATTACCGAGATGCGGTATTGAGTTCCATATTAGTGCACAATGTTAGCTTGGGTTAATCAAGCGAACCCGCCGTGTTGAAACTTTTGTTAAGTAACAGTTGGCCACATATTTGAGCACGTGTTGGAATCACGGTATAAGTTTTTGATACTTGTAGGCTGTTACATTCTCGTCTACATAATAATTGAAATGCTTAACATCAAGCGTCATCAACAGGTCTGTCCATTGCTGATATTTGACCTTATCAGCTCACGGACGCCGTTGGTTGTGACCCCGACAAGCGCTGATGATGAGAGGACCATGTGACGTCAGGGGGTAGATAACAAGCGCGCAATGTAATGACTGGTGTGCTATGGCTTTATTATTACTTGTAGGAATAAGAAAGCGCCCGTTCTTCAAAGAGGGCATAGGTTGAGTACGTGATTAAACTTACTTGTTAGATTTGCCACCAGTATCCGTGACCTTCGCTATACCTTTCCTCATCTTGATTTTTGTCGTCCTCGCCGTATCACGATCCTAACCTTTCTCGTGTAGAACACTAGTGACACTGTCTATCAAACAACCCTCGTGTGATATATCTCAATATATCCAGCGACGTTCCTCTATGTTTAGATGCCAGCTCCAGTAGGACGGACCACCCGTATCTGAGATGATTTCGTAGGTATATTTTGACGCCCTAACATCGTGATACATTGAGTCACTGAATGTCCGTTTTAGCTCTCCTATCAGAACCCATCATCGAGACTCGTGGGAAAAGCCAAAAACTTTGTCACTGTGATATGAGGTCGGCTGGAAGAAGAGGAGGTCCTATGGGGGATCGGTGGAGGGCTGGTACATCACCCTCGCATGTGTGGCTTATCGATCCTCACACGACACGTGCCCACCAACTCCTCGTCAGCTCCATGGCAAGTGGCTGTATATGACCCATTATATCGTCATTAATAGCAGATACAACGGCTTGGGATCACTTTGTTGGCAAGCGAGACGATATGGCGAGGTAAAACCGATGCTGATGAGACTTGACGACAGTCTGCTTTTACTAAATAAGCCAAGGCGGCGGTTACGTGTGCGCTTCTCGGCCAGCGTTAGCTACTCTGTCAGCGCCAAAACAGTCGACAAACACCAGCTACTAAATAGATAGGCAGTAGAACAAATATTTCATTGCATTACCAATATTGACAGCTAAGTGAGTGGCTGTGAGCGAAAGGAATTAGACTCCTTTCTACCGATTTGAAGAGTGATTTGAAGAGCTGGCTGTGTTTTATTGTTGGACTCTAAACTTTATCGATCCACTTTCCATCAATTCATCTGCATAGGATTCGTTCGTCGACAAGAGGATATGAATTATATGATTACATTGATAGACCCCATGTAGTTCACTTCTGAACAATATTCATGTTTGTTTGTTTTTAACATTGAGCAAGGGAGTATATGAGATAGTTCGTCGGGCCCGTTTCGGTATGTTTTGCTATTTAACGTCCGCACATACACCATACATGTATTATAAGTGTCTTTTTGTACTCGGATTCTCCACCAGTTATTATAAATATCTTTTTGTACCCGGATTTTCCACCAGTTGTTCTAAGTGTCTTTTTGTACCCGGATTAGTGTCTTTTTGTAGTTTCTTAAAGTTGGTCGTTGTGCAAAACTTGAAGACTTGTATAATCTGGATAATTATAGTTTATTGCCTCTCGTATAGCCTTCGTCTCTCCTGGCAAACTTCTTCCCATGTCCCAACTGTCCTTTCTTTTATCCCCACCCTGGAGCAATGAAGGGCAATGGTAATGCTTTAAATTAAAATTGATATGAAGGGTAATGGTAATGCTTAAAGTGATATGACGGTAAATGGTAATTCTTTACAGAAAGGCAATGGTAATGCTTAAAGAGTTACAATGGATATGACAACTGCCAACTGTTACAATAGTTTTCTTGAAAAGCTCAGATAATGGAAGCTGCCCTTTGGAAAACGCTTTGGGAATAAATCACCATTGTGCGCCAACCTAGCGCGTATTGTGATTGGACCAATCGGGTTTGCTTGCTCCGATGAGCGGATGGATTTGAGTACTTCGAGCCTCTCTGGTTATTCAGCCCATTTAATTCATTTCTCTTCCGAGGTGATTTTAAGAGTCGAAAGAAATGTCGTGACATCCGACATTAGCATTAGAAATTATTGCTGAGCCAGTATGACATTAGGATACTATCACCACAAAGTAGAGGAACACCACAGCATATCCATCGGATAACTCGGGGAGGCGGATTTAAATCGTTATCACAGTGGCCTTCAGGGCTACATGGATGCATGTGGCGGGGTGGAGATGGGGGATTTTAAATGACAAAAGCAGAATAAATAGATATGGTATGCACAAAGTTATCAGGAGGAGGTTCAGGGATGATATTTGCCTTGCATTTGGGGGGAGGGCCATTTATTTTTCAATAAGTTTCAATGGTGAGGGTCAAGAAAATGTTGACAGGTCTAGCTCCTCCAGACCCGGCCCTCCTCTGAAGAGAATCATAAACGTACGCTAATTTAAATCGTAAGAATGACAGTCTGTTGACCCTTTAAGATATGTCATAATATGAACTTTTCGACTTGATTGTGGGTTTCCTTTGTATTCTGCACACGTTGTTTTGACAAATATCAGACAAATGGGGAAGGTTACAGCCCCGTGAAGACGTCCAGACGTCCGCCTCGAGCGGCCTCCTAATTATCCCTGCGGTGGACGGCTATTTAATCGCTATGCATATATTATTCCTCCGTATTCAAGCTGCCCAACAGGATGCTTGAACGCCATTAGATCGGATTCGTTAGAAATACCTTGGGGGTTTCTGTATCGCAGCGCTAGAAGCGTCGTATATGACATTAAAGAGACTGTTCAGCCCCATATAAGGCAATCAGGGATCATCTCGTTATTACATTACTACGACTAACGCAGACGTAAGTAATTATATCTTCTAATTTGTGCCGCAAAGTTTCCATGATGGAAATTATGTTGATAAGTTTATAACATTATTATTTGACTGGAAATATTCATGATTTACTGTAGAAATCTGTTTTATTCAGTTATGTCCTTCCATCGATAACAATGCCTTCCTAAAACCACGAACCACACGAATGTTAGCTGTAAATCATAAAGCGCTCTGAATTTACCTCGCTATCGATGTGTATTATTCCGCTTTAGTTACATAATGTAGATTTCATAAAATCTTCACTCATTCAAGATGTGGACATTATTGTGCACACATTATACCGACAAGCAGGAAGGGTTATGTCCGACAACATAAATGGCGACAGCCGAAGTAAGGATCTTTTTTCTGAGACCACAGCGCCGCGTAGCGACTGAAAGTCTGAAAAGTTAACATTTTTGGTTTCCAAGGTGCGGTTGCCAAGCAGCTTGCTAGGCAACCTCGTTCCAAATATGGGGCTAAACAGTCTCTTTAACATACGTTCAGCGTTTAGACGAGAATCGCAACTCCAGCGGCACCGATAACCTGGTGAATACGGATGCACTAACATCACGAACTACGGATGTACTCACATGATTATCTGCGGACTTACTTATATGACCAACTACGGAATATACAAACATGACAAACTGCGTTACTAAAATGACAAACTACGGAATATACTAACATGACGAACTATGCATTTACTAATATGATAAACTGCGGAAATGCTAACATGACAAACTATAACAATGACATAATGCCAAACGTTCATATTAATATTTGGACCTGATTACAGATAAAGAAAGGAAAAAGACTAGGACCGAAACTATCAAGAATTATTGACGTAAAATGATATCTACAAACTTACGTTACGATACGAACATACATACATGACACACTGTGCAGTCACAAACAGGATAGGGTTATCTAAACAGGACATAACGAGGAGCAACCTGTGACGTATAGCTCTCCCATGTAAAATGCAAACGCTAAAATAGTAATAGCTTTAAGCACGTACGTCCGACCTTCGTTGTTCTCATATACACAGCCCTTCCTCACTGCCCATATTCCGTGACATATATCGTTTGTTCCGACTTTCGTATTGCTGTTCAATAAGGTACAAGTATTCCCAGACCATTGCTGTGATTGTCAAACCTTCTCAGGCCGCGAGGGTCGAGTGCATACATAGGGTGGTAAGAGTATTTGTCTGGAGAGACCTTCGATGCGTCAAAGCGGAAAAAATACCAATTTCCTCTTCTTTAGTTGGTACATAGTGGGGGTGCTTAGTACGTGGGTTTGGAGTTCCCTGGGGAGATCAATTCATTGATTGGAGAATATCAGCCCTGGTAGAAGCAGGTTGCCTCTCAATTCCAAACAACAAGCGGACAAGGAGGTCATTAAGGTCAGAATGGAAGCTTTACTGCTGGTTGAATTCGCCGCATGATGAGAACAGGGAAAAAGGTGGTGCAGATGGGGCGGTTATGATCAGTTTTCGCGTTACTGGGCTTCCGTCATAACGAATTGGTGCGTTTTACTCTGGTCCTCCGTCATAACGGCTTGGTGCGTTTTTCTCTGAGTTTGGAGCAGGCCATAAGTGGATTGCTTAGGGACGTACTTTATTTTCATTATCCTAACTACTCAGTCAGTTGCATAAGCTGAGACATATACCTTCGATTCACATTCTTAAATAGCTTGTAACAATGCTTGTTGACTTAACTACAGTCACATGCCACAGACACACATCCGCACTCACATCAAGTCATCCCTTGTTAACTTGGCGAATTCGCATTCGCCAAGTTATGGCGATCGGCCCGGTTTGTACGTTTGTATGTATGTATGTATGTATGTATGTATGTATGTATGTATGTTTGTAACTTTTTTTTGTTACACGATACAGGTCGCAATTTTTGAAATTTTCCAATTTTTTTTTCACCAATGGTTAGGCGTGAATGATGCGCAGAACCGAGATGTTTTGTTTTGACCTTGACCCAAAACTAAGGTCAGGGTCATTGAATAAGTGAAAAACTAGTACCTCGAATAACTCCGTTAATAATGGTCGGATCGTTACAAACTTTACACCATCGTGTAGCTCATTCAAATTGCAAACTTTTTCTAAATACTTATACGGCGATCCAACCAATGGTTTTCCCGAGCGCCTAAGGTCGAAAAAAAGTGGTATCGGTCCAAATGGCAACAAAAGTTTCCTGAATATTTTGAGCGCCTATAAAACCGTCAATACATGTCCGATGGTAATAAAATTTGGTTCACATGTTCTCAGCGACATACCAAAACGTATCCTAAAATATCATGAATGTCGATGACGTCACTTCCGGTCACGAAAGCATCAAAGTTTATAAAAAATGACACAAGTTCAATGCTCAATACGTCCATGCTTTAGAATTTCATTTAAAAACAGTTTAGATATTCTGAAAGTGTAATGTAATTGTAAACTTTTTCTAAATATACTTAGTTGTAAATAATGCATTGTTAAAAAAATTGTAGCAGGTCGAAAATTTCTGGTAACCAAAATCTCTCAACGTTTTAATTTCGCAATAAATTCACTAATTATCGTCCGATCGTAACAAAATTACCATTATCTAAAAGCTGACACAGTTACTAAACTTTGATAATTGACATACGCTATCAAAATATTCGTCGTTTTCAAAGCGCGTTGAGTTGAAAAAACAAATTTCACTCAGTCAATTTTCGTCAAATTTTCGATTGCTAATAAAATCGTAAATATCAGTTCTATAATCATAAAAATCTGCTCAGCTGTTGTCATCGACAGCACAAATCGTGTTCTATTGAAATTAGATGAAATAATTGTTTGTGGCACGAAAATTCGGAAAAAAAATTATGTCCGTGTACGGGATTTGAACACCGGCCTCTGGCATGGAAGTCTAAAACATTGCCGCTACGCCACGCGGCCTAGCACACTATCATCCATTGTCATATATAAATAATAAGTATTACAGGTGCCAACAACAGCTAAACACTCAACATGATTGATATATCCATAGTAATTTTGTTAATTATAGGTTGATACGGATTTTTTATTGCTTAATGTTGTTTGGCTTCTGAATGAATGTTTAAGGTTGATAGTTTCACAAAGGTCACCGCTGCTGCCAGCTCGCTTTGCGTAAAGCCGGCAAGCAGCAATACGGACCAGTCCAATTCACTGTAAAAATGAATGTCCTCTAAAAAACTTTGCATATCGATGCAACACATCGCAAACGAAGCCATGCCAGTCAATACTTCATTATCACCCTTGGTTATCGATGGTTCCCATTAGACATCATAACGATGATAACGTACCTTATTGATTTTTCATTTCCCTTTCGTGCTACACAAACAAGATCCCCGTAGATACATGGGGAAACCTCGAGGCCCACGGGCAAATTTCAAAATCGGCCCATTAATTCATCTTATTGTATATATCATAACGTAATGGTGATTTACACGTTATGACTTTTCATTTCCCATGAATCACTTTGCAATCATAATGATTTTCAACATAAGAGGCATGATAACTTAGGTAATTTGTGGCCGATTTTGGTCAATTGTGGCCCCATTCTGAAATTGTTGCAATTATTTGGATGCAGTTCGCCAAGTTCCCACATGGCTCCCATGGGCCTCTTGTTTATTAACTTGGCGAATTCGCATTCGCCAAGTTATGGCGATCGGCCCGGTTTGTACGTTTGTATGTATGTATGTATGTATGTATGTATGTATGTATGTATGTTTGTAATTTTTTTTTGTTACACGATACAGGTCGCAATTTTTGAAATTTTCCAATTTTTTTTTCACCAATGGTTAGGCGTGAATGATGCGCAGAACCGAGATGTTTTGTTTTGACCTTGACTCAAAACTAAGGTCAGGGTCATTGAATAAGTGAAAAACTAGTACCTCGAATAAACTCCGTTAATAATGGTCGGATCGTTACAAACTTTACACCATCGTGTAGCTCATTCAAATTGCAAACTTTTTCTAAATACTTATACGGCGATCCAACCAATGGTTTTCCCGAGCGCCTAAGGTCGAAAAAAAGTGGTATCGGTCCAAATGGCAACAAAAGTTTCCTGAATATTTTGAGCGCCTATAAAAACCGTCAATACATGTCCGATGGTAATAAAATTTGGTTCACATGTTCTCAGCGACATACCCAAAACGTATCCTAAAATATCATGAATGTCGATGACGTCACTTCCGGTCACGAAAGCATCAAAGTTTATAAAAAATGACACAAGTTCAATGCTCAATACGTCCATGCTTTAGAATTTCATTTAAAAACAGTTTAGATATTCTGAAAGTGTAATGTAATTGTAAACTTTTTCTAAATATACTTAGTTGTAAATAATGCATTGTTAAAAAAATTGTAGCAGGTCGAAAATTTCTGGTAACCAAAATCTCTCAACGTTTTAATTTCGCAATAAATTCACTAATTATCGTCCGATCGTAACAAAATTACCATTATCTAAAAGCTGACACAGTTACTAAACTTTGATAATTGACATACGCTATCAAAATATTCGTCGTTTTCAAAGCGCGTTGAGTTGAAAAAACAAATTTCACTCAGTCAATTTTCGTCAAATTTTCGATTGCTAATAAAATCGTAAATATCAGTTCTATAATCATAAAAATCTGCTCAGCTGTTGTCATCGACAGCACAAATCGTGTTCTATTGAAATTAGATGAAATAATTGTTGTGGCACGAAAATTCGGAAAAAAAATTATGTCCGTGTACGGGATTTGAACACCGGCCTCTGGCATGGAAGTCTAAAACATTGCCGCTACGCCACGCGGCCTAGCACACTATCATCCATTGTCATATATAAATAATAAGTATTACAGGTGCCAACAACAGCTAAACACTCAACATGATTGATATATCCATAGTAATTTTGTTAATTATAGGTTGATACGGATTTTTTATTGCTTAATGTTGTTTGGCTTCTGAATGAATGTTTAAGGTTGATAGTTTCACAAAGGTCACCGCTGCTGCCAGCTCGCTTTGCGTAAAGCCGGCAAGCAGCAATACGGACCAGTCCAATTCACTGTAAAAATGAATGTCCTCTAAAAAACTTTGCATATCGATGCAACACATCGCAAACGAAGCCATGCCAGTCAATACTTCATTATCACCCTTGGTTATCGATGGTTCCCATTAGACATCATAACGATGATAACGTACCTTATGATTTTTCATTTCCCTTTCGTGCTACACAAACAAGATCCCCGTAGATACATGGGGAAACCTCGAGGCCCACGGGCAAATTTCAAAATCGGCCCATTAATTCATCTTATTGTATATATCATAACGTAATGGTGATTTACACGTTATGACTTTTCATTTCCCATGAATCACTTTGCAATCATAATGATTTTCAACATAAGAGGCATGATAACTTAGGTAATTTGTGGCCGATTTTGGTCAATTGTGGCCCCATTCTGAAATTGTTGCAATTATTTGGATGCAGTTCGCCAAGTTCCCACATGGCTCCCATGGGCCTCTTGTTTATTAACTTGGCGAATTCGCATTCGCCAAGTTATGGCGATCGGCCCGGTTTGTACGTTTGTATGTATGTATGTATGTATGTATGTATGTATGTATGTATGTTTGTAATTTTTTTTTGTTACACGATACAGGTCGCAATTTTTGAAATTTTCCAATTTTTTTTTCACCAATGGTTAGGCGTGAATGATGCGCAGAACCGAGATGTTTTGTTTTGACCTTGACTCAAAACTAAGGTCAGGGTCATTGAATAAGTGAAAAACTAGTACCTCGAATAACTCCGTTAATAATGGTCGGATCGTTACAAACTTTACACCATCGTGTAGCTCATTCAAATTGCAAACTTTTTCTAAATACTTATACGGCGATCCAACCAATGGTTTTCCCGAGCGCCTAAGGTCGAAAAAAAGTGGTATCGGTCCAAATGGCAACAAAAGTTTCCTGAATATTTTGAGCGCCTATAAAACCGTCAATACATGTCCGATGGTAATAAAATTTGGTTCACATGTTCTCAGCGACATACCAAAACGTATCCTAAAATATCATGAATGTCGATGACGTCACTTCCGGTCACGAAAGCATCAAAGTTTATAAAAAATGACACAAGTTCAATGCTCAATACGTCCATGCTTTAGAATTTCATTTAAAAACAGTTTAGATATTCTGAAAGTGTAATGTAATTGTAAACTTTTTCTAAATATACTTAGTTGTAAATAATGCATTGTTAAAAAAATTGTAGCAGGTCGAAAATTTCTGGTAACCAAAATCTCTCAACGTTTTAATTTCGCAATAAATTCACTAATTATCGTCCGATCGTAACAAAATTACCATTATCTAAAAGCTGACACAGTTACTAAACTTTGATAATTGACATACGCTATCAAAATATTCGTCGTTTTCAAAGCGCGTAGAGTTGAAAAAACAAATTTCACTCAGTCAATTTTCGTCAAATTTTCGATTGCTAATAAAATCGTAAATATCAGTTCTATAATCATAAAAATCTGCTCAGCTGTTGTCATCGACAGCACGAATCGTGTTCTATTGAAATTAGATGAAATAATTGTTGTGGCACGAAAATTCGGAAAAAAAATTATGTCCGTGTACTGGATTTGAACACCGGCCTCTGGCATGGAAGTCTAAAACATTACTGCTACGCCACGCGGCCTAGCACACTAGCATGCATTGTCATATATTTGTAATCTCTTACGTGCTGTCCTCGCCTACAGTGAGGATCACTAAAGTTCCATTAGCGTTGTGTAAATCACTGAGGCATTGCCTCGGAGGACATTAACGGGTGATTTATTAAGAGACCACACGACAAGAAGAACAATATAACGTTAGCCATTGGGCGGCGATTACACGGCTGTATGGGGGAGCCCGTCATCGCGGTATAATATAACTGATGAAGCGGTATAATGAAAATGATGACGCGGTACAATGGAAATGATGAAGCGGTACGATGAAAATGATGACGCGGTATGATGAAATGTCAAGCGCTTCACATGGTCCGATTGTTGTCCAGACAAAGAGATTTTAGCTGCGCTAAGAGGGCTCACTCCGACTGGCTGTGCTCGGAATTTGAAAATATGTGAGCAGCACTCATCATCAGGTGACGCTACCTTGAAATCAACAAAATCACAAGGAACTTTTGACCCAACGTCTCGGGGCTCGGCGTGTTTTAAAGAGTCTTGTGACTGGTCGAGGCGACCACGCCCCCGAAAATTCAAGGTGGCGTGTTCACAAATTTTCTCGTGCGAAGGTTGTGATCATGGTGCAATGGCTGTGGTTCGGTCGCTGTGGGTGTGATCGTGGCGTTATGAGTGAGATCGTGGTGTTATGGATGTGATTAGGGCGTTATGGGTGTGATTAAGGCGTTATGGGTGTGGTCGTGGAGTTATGTGTGTGATTAGGGCGTTATGGGTGTGGTCGTGGAGTTATGGGCGTGATTAGGGCGTTATGGGTGTGATTAGGGCGTTATGGGTGTGATTAGGGCGTTATGGGTGTGGTCGTGGCGTTATGGGTGTGATTAGGGCGTTATGGGTGTGATCGGGGCGTTATGGGTGTGATTAGGGCGTTATGGGTGTGATTAGGGCGTTATGAGTGTGATCGGGGCGTTATGGGTGTGATCGGGCATCGGTGCTAAGGTCGAGGAACTATTTCCGTGGTCGTTTTGGCTTCAAAGGGGTCGTTCAACAATTCCGTTGCGCTATGCATGGGGAGGGGTTGGGGGTGAGGGTAAGTGGGCTACCCTTACGATTAGTGCTATGGGACGTTTCTTGGTGTGTGTGTGGTGGGAGGGTGGGGGATGAGGGGTGGGGTGTGGGGGGGGGGGTAGGTTGCGGTCCAAAATCGGCTTCAAAGGCATTTGATAATTGTTTAACGGCCCCTTATGTGTGGTCAAACTGTGTAAGCACTTGCACTGTCACCTTTGTATATTCATTGATGGTACAAACACAAGATAGGTATAGCCAGCTATGAATATATTCATTCGGTTAAGCGTATGGCTTTCGATTTTTTTGCGCCGCTGACACCGCCTATTACATCGATTTTCAATAAATTTATTCATATTTTCTCGAGTGGCAAAGCTTCGGTTCAGCCCACAGGTTTAACTCAACATACTCCAGGCAGAATATCATTGTGCCCAGTCGGTGAAACAAGTCAGCTCCCGGGTCAAAAATTTAGCTCAACCTTTGCGTGCAGCTCCTATACACCGAGTGACAACTTACTTATGTCCAGAACTCGCTTGTCTATCAACATATCAAATCAGGTTTCTGAAAAAAATATATGCTATCTATTGGTGTATAAGAGTTGCATGTCAAGGGTGACCTATTTTTGAGCCAGGAACTAACGGACCCGTCTCACCGACCCCAATTTCTTATACCACCGTCTTGCGTGACTCCAGCAGGTATCCTTGGCAATGTTATCTGACTGAGAACCGATGCTATTTTGTTCACATATAAATCTGCTGAACGCTTTGCCAATCGTACGGAGCCCTGTATGGCACTTAGGTAAAATAAAAATTAATCCGGTTGCCCGGATTACTATTCCGTGCGCACGGAATATCATTCCTTTCGCAAGGATTAACTATCCGATACATACCCGACACACGGGCACACAGTAGTGGGGATACACCACCTGATGTCAGAGTAATTAAACCTCGTACTCAGTCACGTGGACATTGTGCTCACGCTGTTTACTAAACATGGCTTCATATTGATGGGGTCATGTAATTGACTTTAACTTGAAGTATATTTGCCAATAATATCACCAGCATATTCCACACTCCATGTCAGATTCAAGCATAATCTGCATATCACATGGTTTCATTAGGCATTTCATTAAGTAAGTTTGCCTGTTGCATAGCATAGCTTTTATCCACATCAGTCCCGTCGAAGACGACCAATGTAAGCTTTGTTCCCTGGAACATCAATTACATTGTTCCATGCGTATATCAAATGCTGCGAACAACCCAAACCATTTTACCTTAGCCTAAGATTTTGTCACCCTCCTTGAGGACCTAAATATTGAATATAATGTCGAGGGCCAATGAAAGGTGATGGAGGACCATGCAATGCGTAAGTTGGTCATTGATGAACAACAGTAAACAGAGCAAGGCATGAGGAGACAAAAATGCTTTAACAAATCCCTCATCAAAACGAAACTAAACGACTTAAAATGCATGACAACCATAAATCACTTACTTTTTTTCGATCGAGTTAAAATAGAACGAACCCTCATTCTCACTTTTGTAACACACTTAACTCTATTCACTTATTCATAACCGCGTCACACCCCGTTTTCGACCATCTTGAGCTACCGGCAGAAAACAGCACGCTGCCATTGATATGATTGTGACAGTTGTGGGACGCAAACATCTGTCAAAGAGAAGCGTGGAGCCATTTCGTACTTGTTTACTGGAGAAACGTTGTTACATCTCGTTGTTTTTCTGTATTTCGTCATGGTCAAGCGTTCTGGCATGACGTTTTGCGGCAATTCAGAACAAAATGGACCCAGTGATCATGAGTTTCTGGAGAAGAAGGCTGCCAGAGGTCAGTCGGTAAAGTTTGTGACATTGAAACCAGACAAGGACTCCAGTGAAAAGACAATCACTAGACTGGTGGTCTTTCAAAACACTGAAAATGCTATGGAATCTAGCACTTCACAAGATGCACCAGGAATGCTAACCATAAAATATTCCTAATTATACTTGTTGGGTTCCGTGGCTTTGTGGTAAACTGCGTCGCCTTTCGACCCTCCGGCGATGGGCTCGATCGCAAGGTGTGAAAATCTAACGTTTACTTTTGACTCAGTTGAACGTTTAATGGCGGTCCCATCTCTGAAAGGGGATGCGCTCGACCAGGTAGCTTAATTTTACCGTGCTGGGATTCACAGCCCGATGTGGGCAAAGGGTTTATGCTAAGTAGGCACTAATGAGGATTTGCCCAAGCATCACAATCATCATCATCCGTCAACGTCGCAAAATCACGTAAAACCTCACTATTACCATTACCATTACCTAATTGATCTTCACTGCTCAGGAATATTGAAAATAGACCTCACTAAATGGTCACATCAAAATATGGGAACAAATAAAAAGCTCTAGAAGCTTCATAGTTCATTGCGTTAGGATAATTTCATTTGTCAAAGGATGGAATTATAAACCAAAGTTTCTTGAATATCCAATTTGGCAAAGTTGAAGCAACGCATCAACTCGGTACGGCCAAACTGATGTCGAAACGACGAACACAACGACGGAGACGTCATCTATCTCCGATATATCTACAGACACTGAATTACCAACTGAGTTGGAGGCTCAAGCATTGATGTCATTTCCGGTTGACCCTGATTGAAGCATATTTATCGAATAACTCCTAAATTATTCATTAGAGGCCAACGGCATTAGAATCATAGATTTGATAGACGCTGTAATGCTCCATCAACAAAGACAAGCGGCACGACTTGGCGCTCGTAAGAGACATCAATATGTCATCAGCTGGTATGACGTCAATGACAGCGGCTTTAAGCTGCCCTTAAATTGGATATCTTGGGGCTGGATGTGCTTGTATTAAAGGCCATCATAAGATGCTCTATCCCATTGTCCTCGTTTTGTGCCAAGGTTTACACGTTTAACCACAAGCTATACTAGTTCCTCCGGATATATCTATTTTGCCTGACGTATCCTGATCGCCGATTGCACGCTATGTTGGCCCAAGACCGTTTGTTACTGAGAAGAGCGCTCGCAGCTATTCTCCGGCGCGATAGCTTATGGTAATTGTTAGACTCCAGAGGAAGCATACTGTGCCATATCTCTTAGCTGCCCACATTATGTGAGCCTGAAGATATATTTGGCGGCGATTTGGTAAAATTCATATTTTGCCCCAATTTTTGTGTATTTGCCAAAATCCTTTCATATTATTGGGAACAACAAATCTTCGATGGTTAATCGATAATGGCGCATTAAAACAACCTCCGAACATTGTTTACAATAATATTCCAATGGCTAGCGATCTGGACCGGTAAGTACGGATGATCCGGCGATCAGTAAGTTGATATGTTGATTACCAAGCAAATATTGGAAATGATTAAGCTGTCAATAGTTGTGTAAAAGTGGCTTCACAATGGTGATCGAGCCGTGAACTGGTCTATGTCCACATTTTTGCAAGACTCAAGTTCCAGCCTGAGGCAACGGAACCATTGTACCGGGCCGATAGCCGATGCTAAACCCAGTCATCATAAGACTTCCGGTTAAAGGCTCATATTGGGTCCAATGCCTCGCCTGCATTAGGCGATTGCTTTGTAAGACACTTGTTTGATCATATTACGCCTACACCCACAGCGAACAGTCTGATTACGAGTTTTAAGATCAATTTGCCACGCTGATTGTTTCAGGGAAACCGTGTTATGCCAATTTTGTTCTAAGAAGAGTAGTAACAATTTACACGTAAAGCATAGATTTAGAATAAGGAGACATATAAACACTAAACCCTACCATATGTCGCTGTATTTCTTAGCAATCGCTCCAGTGTGACATGGATGTTAGAATCTCAAACATTCAGATAGCGCTATATTTTATGGTATTTGATGATATTTGTGATAAAGGATATGAAGTATACTGCCTTATAGAGGGGTATGATGTATACTGCCTTATAGAGGGGTATGATGTATACTGCCTTATAGAGGGGTATGATGTATACTGCCTTATAGAGGGGTATGATGTATACTGCGTTATAGAGGGGTATGATGTATACTGCCTTATAGAGGGGTATGATGTATACTGCCTTATAGAGGGGTATGATGTACTGCCTTATAGAAGGGTATGATGTATACTGCCTTATAGAGGGGTATGATGTATACTGCCTTATAGAGGGGTATAATGTATACTGCCTTATAGAGGGGTATGATGTATACTGCTTATTATAGAGAGGGTATGATGTATACTGCCTTATAGAGGGGTATGATGTATACTGCCTTATAGAGGGGTATGATGTATACTGCCTTATAGAGGGGTATGATGTATACTGCCTTATAGAGGGGTATGATGTATACTGCCTTATAGAGGGGTATGATGTATACTGCCTTATAGAGGGGTATGATGTATACTGCCTTATAGAGGGGTATGATGTATACTGCCTTATAGAGGGGTATGATGTATACTGCCTTATAGAGGGGTATGATGTATACTGCCTTATAGAGGGGTATGATGTATACTGCCTTATAGAGGGGTATGATGTATACTGCCTTATAGAGGGGTATGATGTATACTGCCTTATAGAGGGGTATAATGTATACTGCCTTATAGAGGGGTATGATGTATACTGCCTTATAGAGGGGTATGATGTACTGCCTTATAGAAGGGTATGATGTATAATGTCTTATAGAGGGGTATGATGTATACTGTCTTATAGAGGGGTATAATGTATAATGCCTTATAGAGGGGTATGATGTATACTGCCTTATAGAGGGGTATGATGTATACTGCCTTATAGAGGGGTATGATGTATACTGCCTTATAGAGGGGGTATACTGCCTTATAGAGGGGATGATGTATACTGCCTTATAGAGGGGTATGATGTATACTGCCTTATAGAGGGGTATGATGTATACTGCCTTATAGAGGGGTATGATGTATACTGCCTTATAGAGGGGTATGATGTATACTGCCTTATAGAGGGGTATGATGTATACTGCCTTATAGAGGGGTATGATGTATACTGCCTTATAGAGGGGTAGAGGGGTATGGTATGTATACTGCCTTATAGAGGGGTATGATGTATACTGCCTTACTGCCTTATAGAGGGGTATGATGTATACTGCCTTATAGAGGGTATGATGTATACTGCCTTATAGAGGGGTATGATGTATACTGCCTTATAGAGGGGTATGATGTATACTGCCTTATAGAGGGGTATGACTGCCTTATAGAGGGGTATATACTGCCTTATAGAGGGGTATGATGTATACTGCCTTATAGAGGGGTATGATGTATACTGCCTTATAGAGGGGTATGATTATACTGAGGGGTATGATGTATACTGCCTTATAGAGGGGTATGATGTATACTGCCTTATAGAGGGGTATGATGTATACTGCCTTATAGAGGGGTATGATGTATACTGCCTTATAGAGGGGTATGATGTATACTGCCTTATAGAGGGGTATGATGTATACTGCCTTATAGAGGGGTATGATGTATACTGCCTTTATAGTAGGGTATGTATGATGTATACTGCCTTATAGAGGGGTATGATGTATACTGCCTTATAGAGGGGTATGATGTATACTGCCTTATAGAGGGTATGTAGATGATGTATACTGCCTTATAGAGGGGTATGATGTATACTGCCTTATAGAGGGGTATGATGTATACTGCCTTATAGAGGGGTATGATGTATACTGCCTTATAGAGGGGTATGATGTATACTGCCTTATAGAGGGGTATGATGTATACTGCCTTATAGAGGGGTATGATGTATACTGCCTTATAGAGGGGTATGATGTATACTGCCTTATAGAGGGGTATGATGTGTATACTGCCTTATAGAGGGGTATGTATGTGTATACTGCCTTATAGAGGGGTATGATGTATACTGCAACTCATAGGGGTATGATGTATATGATGTGTTTACTGCCTTAAATAGGCATATGATGAATTCTACCTTAAAGAGGGGTAGGATGGTTGCTGTCTGATACATGGTTATGATGGATACTGCCTGGAAGAGGGGTATGATGGATTCTGCTCTATAGAGGGGTATGATGTATACTGCCTATTAGAAGAGTATGATGGATTATGCCTTATAGAACGGTATGATGGATACTGTATTATATAGATGTATGATGGACACTGCAATGATGATTTGATACTGCCTTATAGATTATGGAATACTGCCTTATAGAGGGGAATGATGGATACTGCCTAATGGAGGGGTATAATGGATTCTGCCTTATAGAACGGTATGATGGATCTTGCTTTATTGCAGGGTATGATGGATACTGTTTAATCGAGTGTATGAATGATGCTGCGTTATAGAGGGGTTTGATGGATACTGCCTTATATAGAGGTATGGTGAATACTGCCTTATAGAGAGGTGTGGTGAATACTGCCTTATAGAGGGGTATGGTGAATACTTCAATATTGAGGCGTATGACGAATGCTGTCATGAAGCGGAGAACGGCGGTCCATGAGGCTGGGAATGATACATACTGCCATGCGACCAATCATGGAGCAAAGCGTTGTTAGGCCATTTATGGTGAACTTTGCTGCATAAAAGGGTGTGAAAATTGTTTTTGTGTGAGATACTTTGATTAATACTGCCACACAGCAAGGTGTTATAGAGGGGTATTATGGATACTGCCTTATAGAGGGTTATGGTGTACCATTGAATAATGCATTCTGCCACACAGCAAGGTGTTATGAATACTGCCATGTCGTATTGTTTGATGAATACCGGCACACATGCAGGTGTGATATCTGCCTCATAGCAGCAGAAAGCCCGTCTGCATGGCGTAATGGGTTAAACCATATGTTGTTTAATCCAAGTAGGTTTATATGCCAAGCTGAAGCTCACTTGTGTTGCGTTGTTCATACATCACAATAACTCTCTTCCATCGCCGTCGAGATATCATCTCGTCGTTCAAAGTTACTGGGCATGTAAATACACAATAGGATCTAATGGTAATCACGTTATAGCGGTCTACTGAGCACTGCTACACAGCCAGGTATGATGTACTCCCGCATAGCGGAGACTGATGAGCACTACCACATAGTGTAGTGTGATTAATACTATGACAGCTGTGATTGATTCTGCTTCATAGCCGGGCATGATGGATACCGTAACATCGAAGTGCAGGGTGAAAATTGTCATACAATCGGTATGAATTATGCTGACATATTGGTGAGGTGACATATTACGGGTATGATAAATACTGACACAGAGCCGGGAATGATAAATATTGACACATAGCCGGATATGATAAATACAAACACATAGCCGGATATGATAAATACTGACACATAGCCGGATATGATAAATACTGACACAAAGCCGGATATGATAAATACTGACACAAAGCCGGGTATGATAAATACTGACACAGAGCCGGATATGATAAATACTGACACATAGCCGGATATGATAAATACTGACACAAAGCCGGATATGATAAATACTGACACAAAGCCGGTATGATAAATACTGACACAAGCCGGATATGAAATACTGACACAAAGCCGGATATGATAAATACTGACACAAAGCCGGATATGATAAATACTGACACAAAGCCGGATATGATAAATAATGATGATTAACACAAGCCGGATATGATAAATACTGACACAAGCCGGATATGATAAATACTGACACAAAGCCGGATATGATAAATATACTGACGGGTATGATAAATACTGACACACATAGCCGGATATGATAAATACTGACAAACATACTGACACAAAGCCGGGTATGATAAATATGATAAATACTGAAACATAGCCGGATATGATAAATACTGACACAAAGCCGGGTATGATAAATACTGACACATAGCCGGGTATGATTAATATTGACACATAGCCGGATATGATAAATACTGACACAAAGCCGGGTATGATAAATACTGACACACATACACATAGCCGGGTATGATAAATACTGACACAAGCCGGTATGATAAATACTGACACAAAGCCGGGGTATGATAAATACTGACACATAGCCGGGGATATACTGACACAAACCGGGTAATATTGACACATAGCCGGGTAGCCGGGTATGGTAAATACTGACACATTGCAGGTTTGATAAACACTCAAACATAGCCGGGCATTGTAATACTGTCACAGAGCCGGGTATGATATATACAATACATAGCCGGGTATGATAATTACTGACACATAGGCGGGTATGATAACTACTGACACATAGGCGGGTATGATAACTACTGACACATAGGCGGGTATGATAACTACTGACACATAGGCGGGTATGATAACTACTGACACATAGGCGGGTATGATAACTACTGACACATAGGCGGGTATGATAACTACTGACACATAGGCGGGTATGATAACTACTGACACATAGGCGGGTATGATAACTACTGACACATAGGCGGGTATGATAAACACTAAGACATAGGGTCACTGCGCTGCATCAGATGACGACCGATGTAAAATTAACCTATTCATGTAATATGTCGTACCTCCTCACCAGACTTACTGATCAATTGTGTGGAAATATCCATTGGGTGTACAAGATGGTAGCCTAACACATACGAATGAATTGACTCGGTTGTAGTGCGCAGTTGATAAACATATAGCTAAGATCCGGACGTGGTCGATAAAATACGACCTTTCGATATTTGATCAAATAAGCGAAGATGAAATATTGGTGTCATATGCATGATTGTGAAGTGTAAGGGGGCATATGCACCGTTAGGTACCTTTACACAGAGGTGTAGTATTGGGCGCCCTTTTCATGGAGATACTGTGTTTGTGTCCGCTTCATGGAAGCTGTTATACACCCTTTAAATGGAGGTTTTTACGGTAGATTTGGGGTTGGGAGCCTTTTTATGGAGATGAAGTACTGGAGGCCATTTCATGTAGATGTAGTATTAGGAGCCTTTCACAGAAGTAAAGTGTTGGAAGCCTTTCATTTAGGTGTAACGTTGGGAGCCTTTGTATGGAGATATAGTGTGGGGGGTCTTTTCACGGAGGTGTATTGATGGGGGCCTTTCATGGAGGTGTATTGTCGGAGGTCTTACACATAAGTGTAGTGTTGAACGCCTTTACAAAGAGGTGTAGTGTCAGGGGTCTTTCACATATATGTAGTGTTGGGCGCCTTTACAAAGAGGTATAGTGTCGGAGGTCTTTCACATAAGTGTAGTGTTGGACGCCTTCACAAAGAGGTGTAGTGTCGGGGGTCTTTCACATAAGTATAGTGTTGGACGCCTTTACAAAGAGGTGTAGTGTCGGGGGTCTTTCACATAAGTGTAGTGTTGGGCGCCTTTACAAAGAGGTATAGTGACTGGGCCTTTCGTGGAGGTGTGGTGATGGGGGCCTTTCATGGAGATGCAATGTTAGGAATCTTTATACGGAGATGTAGTGATAGGGGCCTTTCATTGATGTGTAATGTTGGGAGCCTTTTCATGTAGATGTAGTGTTGGGGATCTTTCATGGTGATGTAATGTTGGGAGCCTGTGTATGGAGATGCAGTGATGGGGGCCCCTTTTCGTGGAGCTGTTATGTTGGGGTGTAGTGTTTGGAGCCTTGTCATAGAGGTATATTATTTGAAGCCTTTTCATGGAGGTAAAGTGTTGAAATCTTTTCATGGAGTCGTTCCGTTGAGATGCAGTGTTTGGAGCCTTTCCATGGTGATGAAGCGTTGGTAGACTTTCCATGATGGTGTTGTGTTGGGAGCCTTTTTATGGATGTGAAGTGTTGGAGGCCTTTACATAGAGGTGCTATGCTAGGGGCGATATAGTGGGTGGGATCGGCTTTTGATTAAGGTGGATTAGTGGTGGCCGTTTACATTGAAGTATATCGTTTGGAGCGGTATAGTTTTGGGGGGTAGATGAGCTTTTCATTACAGTGCATTGGTGGAATTAGTGTAGCCTTTTCATGGAAGTGTTTCTTAGGCGGGATGGACAAATGTCATAGTAGTGGATTGTTAAGCTTGTACGCCTTTTCATGGAGGTGCTGTGTTAGGGCGGTATAATTCTGAGTTCTGAGGTAGGGTAGGCTCTTCATTAGTGCATAGGTAGAATAAGTGGCCTTTTTGTGGAAGCGTAGTTCTTGAGTGAAATGGGCTTCATTTTATAGTGAATTGTTGGGCTTTGTGGCATTGCCATGTAGGTGCAGTTCTGGTGTAGGATCGCCTATTCCTAAATGAGGAAATCTTATTCCATCTTGTAGAATAATTAATTATAAAAGTATGTTGCGATGAGAAACTGATGATACGCTTATCATGAATAGCTGGTGATACGTCTGTTTAGTAGCTGGTGATGTTTACTTCGTCGCCAATTCCGCGTACCTGAACGGTGTACGCAACTTCCTGTTTTGGTGATACGTGTTCCATGAGAAGCTGGTGACACATATATCATGAGAAGCTGGTGATACGTATGTCATGCATAACTGGTGATTGGTGTGTCATGGGTAGCTGGTGATACGTTTGGCATTAGAAGCTGGTGAAACGTTTGCCATGATAAGCTGGTGATACGTTTGCCATGATAAGCTGGTGATACGTTTGCCATGAGAAGCTGGTGATACGTTTGCCATGATAAGCTGGTGATACGTTTGCCATGAGTAGCTTGTGATATGTTTGCCATGAGAAGCTGGTGAAACGTGTGTCATTAGTTCATGGTGATAGGTGTGTCATGGGTAGCTGTTGATACGTGTGCCATGGGTAACTGGTGATACAGGCATCATGGGCAGCTGGTGATAGGTGTGTCATGGGTAGCTGGTGATACGTGTGTCATTGGTAGCTGGTGATACATGTATCATGGGCAGCTGGTGATAGGTGAGTCATTGGTAGCTGGTGATAGGTGTGTCATGGGTAGCTGGTGATACGTGTGTCATGGGTAGCTGGTGATACGTGTGTCATGGGTAGCTGATGAAACGTATGTGATGGGTATTTCTGAGTATATATTACAAACGGGTAATTGAAACGAGTGACTGGAACAATGTGAATCATAACCATGTTCAATGCAGAGGATGTGTACTGCATAATTCGCACAAGAAAATATCATATGCGCTCGGCATTTATTGTGCACTACCGTACCACCAGCTTCTCATGGCACACCTATCACCAGCTACCCATGAGGTGATGTGGCAAATATGTAAAGTAGATGATATATAATCGGAAGATCCCTGCTGTTACGCATACCAATAGATTTTATGGCATGTATTTACATACTTAATAAGAACTATGCGTTCTCACAAAGCGTATATAAGGATCCATGTCGTACATTCGCCTGCACGCTTGGAACATCAGGTTTAGGGGACTGTTTGGCAATACCCTCAAGGTAGGTTGGACTAAGTGTTGTTATCAGCTCTTGCAAGTTTAAATTGATGACTGGTATTATTCATTTTATCATTAAGGTATAAAGAACTAAGACATATGAACTGTTGAATTAGAATCGTTCAACTTATTGTAGGCAACGTTTGTCTGAATTGCCATCTTTGTCACATTCAATTATGACAGACTTTCAGCGTAGTGTTCATGGTTGACAGTGCTATTGACTTTGACGAGCGTTAGAAACAACTGAAAATGGGGGAGAAGTAGGGGTTTGGGGGCAGATGAGTCTTGTCATAGAGGTATATTATTATTATTATTATTATCATATGTGTTATTTTATGTTAAACCCGCTTTTACGTCACCGTAGGTGTATTTGCAATCATGAGAATGCTCATCGTGCTGGTTGGATTGGCTGCGCTAGCCGACCTAGCAGGTGAGTAGAACAAATCCTCCTTCAACCCAATAAATTGTCTTATATTACGATTAAATGTGTTGCAACATTACGCACATAGTACTGGATGTTATCTCTGTATAAATATAGGCCGTTTATTATTGTAATATTCATGATGAAATTGTTTGAAGATATGTCTCATGTGAGGGTGCTTGTCAGTCATTTGATTGTGTTGTCTGTCGAACATAAATTCACTTGTGGCGGTTTCAATTTACACTTAATATTGTGTTGTGTTATTTGAAGTATTGATGTTGATTCATTTGATTGAAACTTGACTGGATATGTTCACATGAATAATTTCTGTAGCTTTTGTATGACAATGCATTGTGGGATACTTGTCTCTGATCGCGTTTGAAAGGTGAGTTGCAAAATATTCAAAATATAACGCGATGATATAGACCAAATACTTTCCTTTCCTCCGTAGAATCTAAATATCTCTATATCAGATATCTCATTAATTCGTACACTTGTTACCTGTACAGGTAATATAGGACATTTCGTGTAAAGGACAGAATAAGCAGAATAAGAAAAATGCAACCATACAGCAGGATGTACTCATCGTTGGACAGAGCATTTTAGCAGCAAATAAATCTTTTTTCTGCACAAATAATTGTTGATATTGTACTGACTTTGGTGAACTGTATTCAGTCCAGGTGTTCGTTTTTGCCGAGAGGAGAATCTTAGTACGCATTAATATCAGACGAAGCATGAATAGATTCTGTAATTAAAGTGACAAAACTGACTTAATTGGGGCAGGTAATAATGTTTGGGATAGTGGGATTGACAGGCTGCTTGATATAAAGTGAAATCGACTGAATCATTGGTCGGAAACGTAAGCAAAAGTTGATGAGTTCCATAACGCCCATGTCTGACGCATGACCAATGTGCGGTAACATGAAGTAATATCGCAAGGATGATGGTGAAGCTTGGACAGAGCTCATTAAGTGGCATCGGTGTAAACCCATTGCACTGACCGGGTAGCCATGAAAAAGTCATGTTTCCGTAGTTGACAATTTCTAGTCAAATGAATCTCAAATAATTGGCACACTGCAATAAAACAACGGGATAGACGAAACGATTTGGCAACGGAAATTGTTTATTTCGCCACATTTTGACCAGAGTACAGAACAACGATATCTACAGTGACTTTCGGAGCATTTTAACATGGATAGATTATGTAGAATAGGTAATATTCACACTTATACAATTCGAAGCTTGAATCGATATGTAAGTTGATTGCAAAGAGAACAGCGTTCCTTGATTATACCACACCAAAACAAAGAACAAGGTAGGGTTGTCCATGCACTAACTGGGACGTCACGTGGAACTATCCTTGGGGAAAGGGTTAATCTGAATATACTCCCGAGCCCCGCTAGTCTGGGGAAAGGCATAGGTGTTCACTGTGACTACGTGTGCCAGCATCAGTTACTTTGAATATATAGAGCATTGACATTTATGATCATCGGAGTCCTGAATCGTCATCGCAGTATTCACGATGATCGTCATCATCAACTCTTAATGGGCTCTTCATTGGCATGTGAGTCTTGTCAACTAACATGTGTCACCCTTTGGCCTAAACATGGTTACGTGAAATGAGTTCGTCACCTCTAGCTATGAGGTGACAGATCCTGGTCTCAGTAATCATGCAGACTAACTAGCACGTGATCAATTGTCTCTAAGCTTTTACCGTGCGTGGCCAAGCCGGCTCCCAAACGTTAAACGGTATCGTACGGGAAAATGTGAGGACATGCTGTATGCGATGGCTCGGTTGATGAGATTGTGTGCGTCCTACACCTTGATATCGAATCGCTGTATGACATTCCCGCAACGTTCCTTGTCGAGGAAATATACATTATGCGCGGAGTTTAGCATTTCTATCCGCCACTAAGCAATAAGTTAACACCATCCTGTAGTGACAGCACTTGCCATGACAGCGCGCCTTGATCCCATGCCCCTGTGCGTACTTAATTGAACCTGCTGTTCCGTGCATCATCAATAACATGATCGCCGCAAACCAAGGGATTTCAAGTATGCTTGATCAGTACATGCTGAAAAAGTACATCTCTTTTCCAAATGTGTTTGAATGATATAATTTTCCGTCTGTAAAAGTGTTTGCAAAAATTGCTGTTTCCAGACTAGAAAAGTATTAGGTTTCGATTCGCATCCAAGTAATGATTTTAAATAGAAACTGCCTTGCACATATACTTGAGTCGTACAGGGGTGATCCTGTGTCAGTATTGATAGCGCATGAAGTTTCCCATGGGTTCCCATCATAACGCATAGTATGTATAGCATGCAACTGGAGGATATAATTAGACCCATGTCTCCGCCGTCACTATTATGCTGATGACGCGCAGGTTTATCTGTCATTGAAACCTCCGACTGCGTGGCGCCGTGTGGCACAAAGTATGACAGCGTGAACCCTGAGGGAATGCTTTCGTCAAGTTATATTGATCAATGCGTGTGTGTGAGTGTTTGTACATTATTTTTGGCTGGCGATACAGGTCGCAATTTTCACAAAAAAAATCGAATTGTTTCTTAAAAAGACGAACACAATGTTGTGCAGAACTCTTTTTTTTTCACCTTGACTTTAAACTAAGGTAAAGGTCATTGAAAATGTGAAAATCTTCCGATCTTTACTAATTTACACCATATTGTAGCTAAATTCATTCGCAAGCTTTTGTTGAATATATGTTTTGATCAAATACTAATTGTTTTCCCAAGCGCCTTAAGTCGAAAAATCGTGGTATCAGTCCTTATGTTAAGAAAATTAATAAAAAAACCACCATCGCTTATAAAATGGTTAATAACGGTCCGATGGCAATAAAATTTGAGTCGAAGGTTTTCAGTGACATCGTTAGTTGCATCGTAAAATTTCATGTAGGTTGATGACATCAATTTCCGGTTCCGAACGCACCAAAACAATGCCACGAGTTTATTTCTCAATATCTCCATGGATAACGCTTCGAATTTTAAAAAAGTTTAAGTATTCTGGAAGTTTCATTCAATTGCAAGTTCTTTTTGCGATACATGTATCTTCTACATTATTAAATTTACAAGGTTATTAATCATTGTACATAAAGACCATTGTAGTCTACTTTGCTTTGTTCGAGGCGTAAGTAATAGCCCTTTTGAACCTAGCTGCATTCATATAGGGCGGAGCACGTCGTAGCACATATTGTTTTGTTCGGAAGCAGAAGCTTATTCGTGCTCAGCGTTGATAAATCATGCAATAAAAACAATATGCTAATTTACAGTACAGTGTTTTTGGAAGAAATATGTTTCTTCCGGGAGAAACAGCATCAATACTAGTTTATTTGTTGTATGCCTTCTTCAATGGAAGAAATAGTTTTCTTTCACTATGGAAGAATCTACCTCGTGCAGTTTTACGGTTGTTTAACTCCCTCATCAACGGAAAATATCTCTTCCATCGTAGAGGAACACTTTGCCTATGAATATAGTGTTCAAGTTATTATTGTTAAATGTGAACAAATTAGATGAAGGGGCGATATTTTATGCAAACATACAGATATCGCATATGTAATCAATATTCCGGCGTAGAAAGAGCGGCAGGTGTAATTCCTGTGTATACAAGCATTAAATTGTTCTAGGGAATTTTATTTGTTTGAAGCCAAGCCAATTTGCAATTGGTAATTGGTGTTATCATTGATTATACCGGCGAATAATGCATGAAACACGCATATTGTCAAATATGTATGCCTGCATTGCCTCTGTCCTCGTTCTGCGTGAATCCAGGTTTGATGCTCCGATCACAATGTTCGACAACATTGCCATGTGGTTAATTATTCCATCACAGGTTATCATGCATTACAATGAAAACCGTCATTGCAGACAGCTGTGCGTAATGGGTATCTCAACGCAATAGGCAGTTCGTAATGTTTAAACAATATTGTATGTCGATTTTGCCGAAGAATGTGGAAAATGCAATTAACTAATAACATTAGAATGTGCTATGTTATTTGGTACGTTGGGTGACAGGAAAATGGAGAAAGAAAAAAAATGTTGGCACTTGTCGAGAAATAACCGTGAAAGTTGTTTTGCACTAAACATGTCTGATGGGTCCATCAAGCCGTACAGAAATTATGAGACATAACGTTGTCAGCCATGGTATATCAACGCTGAAAATAGAGGGTCTTGTTATTGAATACGAATCGAAATGTTATTTCAAGGCCAGATTCAGAATAAGGCAAGGATATAACTTAGTTACAATTGAGGCATTTAGAAAAAAATTACCCGTGTTACATTTTGAGCTTACTGTGTTATTTTAGACAATGATACCTATCAGCTTAAAACCATTTCCGAACTCATTATTCTATTCCTAAATCTCCAAAAACGATAATATGCAATATTGCGCTGGGCAGCATTTAGGTGTTGATTTTTCAAGATGTAATGTCTGTTTTATGGCATTTAATGCCTGTCACGAGCATGATATTCTGTTGTCGTAATGGGAATTAATGAAGCACCGACCGACCACCTTGACCATGCAGCCATTCTAATGACTAAACATATCATATCAAATGGCACCATGTGCTGCGTGCTCTGACGTCATAATAGACGACGAGGACCGTGGTGCCTCACAGAAGCTGCACGTCTACAAGAGTATCCAGGTTTTACAAGGTATATCATTGAACAAAGACCGTGTCGATTACTTGCGGCTTGAATGTAATCACCTCACTCCCACATATGATTACACTATGGTTGGATTTGTAATATTGAGCAGCATACATAATACGGCTTTAATACTATATACTAGCACATTTTCGGTAACTGTTCTTAAATAGCGTCACACCGTTCAATTATGGAATATAAAATAACCCGTAGTGTTTGTGTTTAAGCTTTCAATAAAGGGTTCAAGCTTTATTCATTACATTGAGGGTTCAAGCTTTATTCATTACATTGAGGGTTCAAGCTTTATTCATTACATTGAGGGTTCAAGCTTTATTCATTACAGTGGTTGCCACACTTCACCCGTGCCTGCGTTGTATTGTTTGGTTACCTTCGAATAACTTGCGCGTCCATTGTTAAGTATCCCACGTGTCGCCATCTATGTACATATATATATATATATATATATATATATATATATATATATATATATAGATATATATATATATATATAGAGATATATATAGATATATATAGATATATATATATACATATAGATATACACACAAACACACTTATACATATATATATATATATATATATATATATATATATATATAGATATTTATATATATCTATATATAAACACACACATATATATATACATATATATATGCATATATACATATATATATATATATATACATATATATATACATATATATACATATATATACATATATATACATATATATATATATCTATATATATATATATATATATATATATATATATATATATATATATATATATATATATACATATGCATAAATAAACATGCATATACATGTATATATTAATAGATATATATGTATACATAGATGTTGATTTATATATCTATAGGTATTTATATATATATATATATATATATATATATATATTTATATATTTGTTTATGTATGTAAATATTTATCAATAAATATGTATAAATACATATATATATTTGCATACACACGCATATATATAAATTTGTATCAGCATATATGTATATATATACATATAAATATATATATATATATATTTATATATATATATATATGTGTGTGCGTGTGCATATGAATATACATCCATATACATGTATAAATTAATAGATATATATGTATACATAGATGTTGATGTATATATCTATTTATATATATATATATAAATATATATAAGTATATATATATTTATATATTTATTTATATATATGAATATTTATTAATATAATATATATATATATATATACATATTTATATATATATGTATATACAATAACTAATATCTATATTCATTTTGCAAACAATTATTCTTCTGATGGACTTTTACCCCTGCCACTGCGGATGGAAAGGACATTTGTGTTGCTGAAAGTAGTGTTGACAAATGATTGACTGCATTTCGCCTTTGCCTTTAGGATAAGCGGAAGTATGCAGCAATTGATGTACATTTTATATTTAGCGCTATGTCCGGTGAACACCGCTCACAGCTAATGATTTGTAGTCTACAGATTATGTTTCTGGTTCCCTGTGTCCACTTGACATTTTGAAAATAAGTATGACTCAATAAAATGTAAGTAAATATACCTAAAAGTTATCTGGCTCATTTCATTTTCTTTTTTAAAAAGACATATGCTTATTGTTGCTGCCATGGATACATATATTGTATCTGTTTCCGTATTTTGGTCATTGGCAACGTTTTCGTCAGCAATGAACAAAAGGCCTCGAAGTATTTGCATTTTTAAAACGCTAAAATCAACAAAGTATTACTAAAATAGATCCATACTTACAGTTATTAAGGGTCCGACTCGAATAAGTGCGATTAACTGTTTGAATGATTGCTATCTGACTGGGTGTAAAATATGCAGTTTATTCATCTCGTTTCGTATCATAATACAAATGAAGTAGGTTTGTGCGGGGTTTTTAGAGAATCATATTTATCCTCTGCTTACTAAACGCTTCAGATTGGCACTAGCTTTAGAAATGCACGAAACGATGCCACATCGTTCGGCATGGTGATCTAGTAGGGTTTGTGATGAATGTCTTAAAGACTCCTCGCATAGCGCCTCATTATCATCAAAACTGCTTATGAAGGTAGCATTTGCTCAAAACGCATGCTAGAGTCGTTAATGTAGCGCACATTTTGTAGCACTCGCGTAATATGAAGTTAGGCTGCTGACAACATTCTCACCCATTACTTGGCGCCTAATAGGCAAAACAATTTACTGAGGATAATGCATGTCTTTTTCATAGTGCCCATGTTATTGAATTTCATGGTCCTCTTATGCGTGATAAACAAAAATTGTACACGGTGTGCGAAACTTAAATAATACCTCAGTAGAATTTTAATGGATATGAAGCCCCAAAAAACCAAGCCGACAGCGCGGCGGTGATTTGATCCAGATTCACGAAAAACGATAGATGATGGTATGTGCAGCTTTACCCTTTAAAAGCAATATAACAAATGCAAATACACACATTTGGCGCAGCTAACTAAAGTGCCGCATTTTCTAAATGAATACACCTTTTGTGTACCTTTATTACCAACAGATGTAATTGTGAGTAATTATCTATGCTTATATATATATATATATATATATATATATATATATATATATATATATATATATATATATATATATATATATATATATATATATATTTATATACAAAGGTATCCATAACATAGCTGAACGTATCATAATCAGTAACACTTATGAAAGAAGCGTTTGTGAGCCCCTGACAACTCGACAGTCAAGTAGCGTGTCGCGGTTAGTTTTGTGGCTTACAATGCAAGGAACGCAAAATGCATATGATTCATTGCCAGATTATCTTTGACAGCAGCGATTTCACAGTTATATTACAAAATATTATCCGGATTCTTTAAAATAATGTGTTAATCTAGGATGATGCTTTTCATTTACACAATCTTATTACAGCCGTCTGATCAGAATACGCCTTGATTTTTACAATAAGTATCTGCTGACAGAAGCATAGGGCGAGTGTCACATTTGTCGTGTTGTATAGTGGGTGTGACATTTCTGTCATCTATCACACCCGCTCACCCCTAAAGTCTATTTATATGTAATGCGCCTATAGCGATGAACACATAAACTGCATTTAGGTTGATATATGTACTGCGAATTACGATCGAGTTTGATAAGCAGTAATTTAGAAAGTGTGAGTAATTCAACACCAAGACCACACAATGCAGTGGGCTATTGATATATTATGCCTCAAAGTACATATTTCTGATTAGAATTGTCCAATTGGTATCAGGCATTGAAGATATCAGCCCAAATCGCAATAATGCGAGGATAAGATTACTTAGACATACTGTGAATTTCTTCTAATGAGTTGTTGACGGTTGCATGTGAATCAACGAAATGTTGATGACAATTAAATCATTGTAGGAACATTTGTCGATGAAGTTCTGGGTCCCATGAAAATTCTTGCATCGTGATTCGCACAAATTAAAATATTAATTCCGTTACTTACTAGAATATTTTGCTATTTATTTGACATTAATTGATGTAATTGCAATAGAGCTCCCGCAGTGGTAAATGCACAGTACTAAATATTGAAAAGAACTCATACCATATCATAGGATTTTCACATCTGATGAAGCATGTCAAATTATTCATCATATGCTGTGTGAACGTCATTATCGCTTTGGAAGAGACCTTTATTCAATATCAAGTTACCACAATACTGCACTAGCAAGGTGCGGTTTGTTCGGATCAAACAGTACATTGTATCTAAATAAGAGGATAATGCTGGGTGTCAGTAGGGGCGGATGGTGGATGCAGGCCTTTGCTATGAAAGTATATTAAGCATAGTCCACTGTTGCTGTGTCGCTCTTAAGAGAATACAGTATAATCGTTAAATTAGATAAATATGTGCTGTTTAAGCAGGTCGATGTGTCGTGGAGATCGTCCACATCAATCACTCATAGCAACTAATTACCATGATATTAAATATGTGAAATCCGAAATCGTGAGATCTGTTAGCGATTTTTAAGTCACAATCGAAGAACGCAAAATAATGCAGCCAGTATTTATGGAATGGATTACCTGTTGAATATCAGTATTTATGACGAGGCCATGAATATAAGTATTTATGACGAGGCCGAGGTTCTATGGAGACAATTACCTAATTACAATGAACAGAATTACCACTTTGCAATAAGGAGGAGCCAGTCTCGAATTGCCTGCTCGAATCTTGTATTCTAACTAGCCCCGTCACTCTGGAATGACTCATGCGCATTATTTGGTTAGAGCACCTGAAACCGTTGAATGGTTATGTCGTCACAAACGTTCACGATTATAAAGCTAGTATTGTCTTCTGTGTGGAATGGTGTTTGACTGATGAGAATATTACTACTGATCAATGCTCCATAGAGGCATAATTAGTTTGAACCGTTACCCGCTTTTGTTGGGTTGAAATTATTTTGCTCCGTGGTGCTAAGATGAATAAATTCACATTGAATTAAGGTCACATGTGACACTTTTTGCGATAAACCCCGTGTAGTTTATTCCGGTGATTCAATTAGGGAACGTAGCAAATGGAAGACAGCAGTAAGGATGATTGGCACACGAGTATTACTTGCCATTAGGCCATGTTTACTGTTCCATCAATCATAATCATAAGTTTACCTAGCGAAAACATTTACGCATGATGCGTTTTTGTTATGTAACGTAAACAACGGAGCTACATACAAGAAGAAGGGGCCCTGTACCCCAAGGATGCTGTGCAGTAAAATGCAGGTTCTCCATCGGCGCCAGTTATGTTGCTGTATGCGATAAACAACTTCAGTCGCAGTTTCAGAGCATGTTATGCATAGCTGTTTTCTGTAAATGCTAAAACATTGAGGCTCTTTCTGTGGGCTAGACGAAGTGCATGCAGCGTAATAATTCCATTTTCAGGAAGTTACTTCGAGATTGATGCAACCTGTTGATGGCAAACTGACCACTCAATAATTTGCTACGCTTCGTCAGATGACTCCTAGGATGTTGAGAGAGGTGATACATTTACGGTTGCTATCAAGTGAATTCTCTTCAGGGTTTAGAACATAAAAAATGGGCCACGGAATTACGGAATTAACCATGTTTGGTTATGTGCCCCATTTCGTGACAAAACTTGTTCAGACTTAAGATGGAATTTTCAAATTGGAAATTGCATAATTATGCACTATACGCATATCGGCCACGAAGTGGGAAGTATTAACCATTCGATTCACAGGACAGTCGAGAGACATTTGCGATGGGACCATCCCAGCGGATATCAGCACAGGCACAAGTTCGGTCAAAGCATTCTGTGAAGCTGACAATTTTAAGATTTTGTCTAGTGATACAGCTACCGTTTTTAAAAATAGTAAGGACAATTTGCGACCTAGTCCACTACACAGAATGTTAGACCTACTTCCGACAGCCATCGTATCGTACCTCTATTGGCCCCTGCTGAGTAGCTGAGGACTTGATGCCGGTCGGTTGGGGATGTCGTGGGGAGTGAGGACGGGGAAGAGACGTTTAAAAATTACAATTTATTCGTAATAGCTTAGTCCCACTTGCGAATAAACGGAAGGTCAGAACAAGATATTCAAGGGATGATTTACGTGAAAAGTGCAGATGATGTGATTCAATAGGATCCATGCTAGAATCTTGATATCCTGGCATGATGCCTTCCCACATTTCCACTACCCATCACTGATGAGCAGGCGATCATGGCTAGAAAAACATTTCTTTCCATATATGAGGTTTTCGCTTAATGAGCAATGCCTTATACAAACGGACCAACCACAAAATATTCGAGATGGACTAGTCGACACAGGCTTCATATCCAATAGCGTCAAAATGTTACCCCCCATTTTCTAATCAAGTCAATTTTTCCGGATATTTTCTCAATATGCCGTAGCTGTAGGTGAAGCGACGCATATCATCGGTATGGTAAAACAATAGTCATAACTGCAAATATAGAACTGCTGCTGTGTAATCTTTGGGCTGAAGTATCTGCTGATTTCGGTTAATTCTTTTTCTTCATTTCTGGTTGACACAAAGAATGGTTGATGATTCATAAACTATCCCAAAGAGGCCGTTTATTCTAACGACATTAGATTCACAGCGCATGGTGTAATCAATGACCACAAATTAAACGTAAGATGTCATCGACACATTTACACCCCTCGTACTCACTCGTATGCTGATTTCTTCTATTTCCGATCTAGGCCTTTTGGAGATATGATTTTTGGCAATCGTAGTTTGTTTTTCATGCTACAGAATGCCGCGGTTAGCATCTCGGAAATGTAATGTGTATTTTTTTTTGTTTTCATCTGAACTGTCCCCTCACATGATCCCATTATGAAGACTTTTCTGCCGATGATGACATCCATGATAACGTACAATAAATTTTCATTTGGGGAACAACAAAACGCCATCTATAGTTTCAGAAATTTGGCTGGAATAATCTCTGCCCTTGGAACGGTATGATTGACAAATATTGACACATATTGAAAAGAGTTATTAGCTTAGATCATAACGTCCAACTTTTCATACAATTTATGTTGACGGAGAAGAGCACTGGTTTGAGGACTAACTCTTAATAAAAGACGCTCAATTGTGTAGAAACCAGAAATGTATGACTAACTACAATTAACATGTATAAGAAAAAGGTTTTCCAATCTATAGTATTATTTCTGCTATTACAGATTGCACTTGTTTGGTGATAGACGTATTTCACTGCAAAGATTTGCTAATATTGTAGAAGTGTTTACTGTATCTTTATATAAAACACATTGGACATTTACGTAATTCAACAGGTCCGTTATATTGATGGTGCCTCTTTATACCTTTATGTTGTAATAATACCTAAGTCGAATCAGTTAGGTAGAAATAAACACTTCTAGTTACATGGTGTGTTGTGTTGGTCATCAGGAAGCTGTACCCCACTGAACAAGTGTGTCACGACGTGTCACAACGATCCATTATAGTATGGAACAATGCAGAAGACAATTTGCCAACGATGGATGAAGAAACAAGAGTTAATAGAAAATCGGATCTACATATGTTGATGGTCTTGTCGTAATGGCCCACTCTATTGCAGTGGGAGATCGGCATGATGACCATACGGTCATCACCAGAATGACCGACACTTCCATGGTTACACGAAGCATACAAGACTTGTTTATAATTCTGATGATCCATACTTTTATATTTGTAACGCATGCATTATTACTTTTGATTACTGGAACTTCCTGAGCAAATATCTCGCAATTTGTTGTCTTGCACAAGAACCCGACTGCACGAGTCAATGAGTCTGTATTGAGCTGCTGTATATGCCTAAACCATGACTTTCAATATCTGCATAGAATTAGCTAATATATTTACATACGAAGTAAGGTAGACCTGAAGTTTTCCTTGTAAACTATCGCCAGGGCACTCACCAAGTCGGAGATGCTTCATATGGCTACATCCATGTCTGGGAAATTGGATTGTGTAAGAGCACTGTAGCATGGTAGTCTGGCAAACACGTGGAGCTATCGTTGTAACTCCACAATTGCTATTAGTTGTAAGGTACAAACTAAGACACGTTGCGTCCAATATTTGTGTCACAAAATGGGAGAGTGAACCATTGTATTTACAAAACTGCAAGAAAGAATATTAATATCAGGAGCGCATACTCTGTTAAATAAGTTACATGGATCACATTGTCCACCAGGTAAATGTATTAATATTATGAATGGCCAAAAATATAATTGATCAGTTCTATAGAGAATGGGATCCTTCATCTATGAATTTGTACATAATAATCATTTTTATAATGCAGGAGGTATTATGTGGATGCCGCACATATGCTTCTTTATCTGACATTGACCAACATATTGGGGAATGTAAATATGCATATAGCTATATGAATCAATGCCTAATAAAGCCAATGCCAGTGACTATTACGTTCATAAACTTCCCTGTTTATTCCCCTGCACATTAGTCTCCTTTTAGATTAAGTGATATACCTGTATAGTGCATCTTAATGCGCATCACCAGTGGACTAATTTAAATAAATACAATATTTCGTGTAGTAGGTTAATTTGTAAGTGCCTCCCATCCATATCACCATGTTTGTTCATGCTCGTGTCAGTCGTAGCCTATGTGTTGATACCTTGATCAGCTTCAGGCAGTAATCGACCCTACAGCCATGACAAATTTGGCAGAGGGGATTTCCACATTTGCAGTATATATTTTACAAAGATTGAACGGTGGACACATGGTCCGCGTCAAAGCCAGATATATGAAAGAACTAGAAGAACGATGCACATACGGTTCACTTTACCGCCAGAGGTATCAAAGGGCTATAGCATGTCACTGCAAGAAGTATCAATTGACTACTAGAAAGGTAGACATATGGCCCACGTTACCGTTGGAAATATCAAGGGGCTATTTTAAGCCGTATGGTTTACGTTACAGCCAGTGGTGTCATAGGGCTACAAGAAAGGTAGACAAAATGTTCACGTCACGCCCAGAGATATCATTGGACTTCAAATTAAGAAAGATATACACGAGGCCCATGTTATGACTAAAGGTATCGATCGTCTTCAAGAAAACTGACTCATGTCTGACGACACGCCTGAAGGTATCAATATACAAAGACAAACACTGTTCATAATACTATGACCAGAGTTATTGGCTACAAGATGTATCGACACATGGCTCACGTCATGACAACACTGCAATTGCTATATTGATAAACTGTCCCTCGCCAAACGATTTCATGGATGTGAATGAAGTCATACGCATATGAAAATACGTTTGCATATATTAAGATATAATTGACCCGAACAAAATTAGTAATCCGCTTCCATGTACATATTTTCTCCACTGGACTGGTAAGAAAACCCAAACGCTTATTATTTCAGATGGCGTGTGACTAATGAAACTAATTTGGCTGGTGGAGATTTTGTTTGGACACAGACATCTTTGAGTGGCCTAAATTTTATGGTAAACAGCTTAATGAACCATTTATAAGGTAAATTAGTCTCCGAAATGCTCATCAGACCGGCGATCAACACACCAACTGAAGGCTGTCGAGTGAGAGAATAAATTTATGATAAAGGACATTATTATCGAACTGTGAAATGTTGTCATGGGCCTTTACTAGTTAGGCTTACACTTCAATAGTCTAGTCTGCTTTGAGGTATTTGTGCGCCCTGAAATAACGATTATAATAACATACCTGACTCCCTGATATTTCGGGGTTCCAAAGAAATGACATGCTATTCGTGTTTGTCCCCATGTTTATACACTTAATGCAATTGCAGTCGTAAAACCAGAATTCCTTTAGATCGCTACCAACATCACCCATTTGAATGTGGGCGACGTAGGGGGTAAGATGATATAGTCTGATATGAATGGGGTTAACGTTTTTCCTCTTAATTCAGTCATCCTAAAGGTCAGTTTATATGCAGGAACTGCACCAAGGCTGTGCTAATCAATATTGGTAGCCCCTATTAACTGATATTTACGAGCGAGTTGATGTAGCACTAAATTAGAAAGTGTGGCTAATTGTAGATCAAGGTGACATACTTCAGTAAACTATCTATATATCATTGCTGCTGCTTAATATTGTCCGTGCGACACCAGCTGAAGATATCTGGCCCAGATAATGAATAACGACCCCAGAACACCTTTTCTTGAGCCAACTTTCCCTGCAAATATCTTGATACATTAGTAACATTAATCAATAAAGAATGTGGGTCCAAAATTAAACCACACATGTTAAACAACTGAATAGATGCATATGATACGTGAAGAATAAAAAACATATAGCAGACCGTATATGAATTATCATTTTTCTTGTTTGAAATAAAAGCCACACCTTAATTAAACCGGTTTTGTCTGTCAAACTTAACATTATAAACATATAGGCGACCGTATGTAAATTATTGTTTTCTAGTTTTCAATAACAGCCACACACTAGTTATATCGGCTTTGTCCTTTTTACTTTGCATTATAAACATGCAGTTGGATTGTCGTTACGGGTGATTGCGTTGGTTCAAATAAGCGACAGCCAATGCATATTGAGGACACTGATGTGATCCATCCTTCATCTATGATGTATTGCACAAGCGGGCTGCTGCCTGGAACAAATTGACTGTTTCATTTATCCTTCTAACATGGTAGTATTGTGTATGTTCAAACATTCCATGGTCGTTTGTGCAGCTCACCGTCCAGTCGAATGGAAAACATAATGCACCATACTAAACGCTGATTGGCTGGAAGCCAAGTACCTTGCCATTACAGCCATTATCATGCAAACTATCTTATGTTATGTTTGCTGTGGCTGCAGTCTTACTTTTATGTTAAATCATTAAAAAGTATATCCATAGAACGATGATGTGTTATTACACCGTTATAGCGCCTACCGTCAAGTTCACCAATGTATGTAATGAGTTTTACTAATGAGCCATATATTCCATGCAAATCCAATTCAACTGTGAATATAGCAAAAATCAACGCATATTATTTTGAAGATTGTGATCCTCCCTATATTGACTATTTGTGTCTCGCTGAACATTCTTTAACCCAATCCATTGAGTGCAAACGATCCATAGTGCAATAACAAGTATTGCTCAACCTGTGTCGTTTGCCTTTTGAGTACAGTTAATTCCCACTCCTATTTACCGTAATCATGGCAAAGTTCTACCAATTCACACATTTACATCAGGTTAACAACAAACTCATCTAATAACCCACTTCTTCCACTCAATAACTCATTCAGTCAACCAGTCAGTTACGTACGTACACTCACTCACTCACTCACTCACTCACTCACTCACTCACTCACTCACTCACTCACTCACTCACTCACTCACTCACTCACTCACTCACTCACTCACTCACTCACTCACTCACTCACTCACTCACACTCACTCACACACACTCACTCACTCACTCACTCACTCACTCACTCACTCACTCATTCACACATTCACTCACTCACTCACTCACTCACTCACTCACTCACTCACTCACTCACTCACTTCACTCACTCACTCACTCACTCACTCACTCACTCACTCACTCAGGCATTAATTCATTCGTTCATTCATTTACTTTCCAACTAACGTACACGCTTTCATAAACTCACTCACTCTTTCACCCACTGGATACTCCACTACCTCGCCTACTCACTTACTCAATCATTTTTACATTCCCACCGACTCACTCACTCTCTCACAAACTCACTCATTCTCTAACGTTCAGGCAGGTTACAAATAATGAAATCACTTACACTCTCTACAACTCACTCAGTGACTCAGTGACTCACTGAATCACTCACTCACCCATCCACTCATTCGCTCAATCCCTAGCTCACTCACTCACTCACTCACTCACTCACTCACTGGCTTACTCATTTTCCTACTCAATCGCCTTGTCAAGAAGTATAGAAAGTAGCGGTTCTGGTGCATCTCTACTTATCCATACTATACGTTCAATTATGGCTTATACAGGATTTCGATTTTTTCCTCGCTGCTCACTGATGTTGTTTTTTAGGGTGAGCTTCACTTGAGAGAAAAGTGCCCAGCTCCAGGCCCGACTCCGGCACATTAGTTTGCTTGTAAATTAATGTGACCATAGGCCAAAGTGTCTACGCCGTTCGCGGCTATCCATTGCTTTGAGTCAAACGGTGATAGTGACACCTTATAAACACGCTGACATCATATCTTGTTTCCTTCACTGCGTAGCATGTTCATTCCATGGCGGAACTTTTTTTTTGTGAACAGTGACCCCATGTACTGTGTGTGGCGAGGTGCTTCTTCACCACAATTATCAGGATAGAGCACATCTTGGGGCACAGGCCCACATACTCTGTGATTGGCACACCGGCGCACTCATCCTTCATTTTTCCCAAAACCTTCTTATTGGTGCCGCCGGTGTGGAGAATGTGATCCGGTGAATAGTTGCTGGTGTTAATGCGGGTGAGGTCCGCCTGCAGGTCTGTATACACGTCAGCTGTGCGGATCTCCATAAGCAGCGCGTCCGTGCATGTGTATAGCAGGCGCAGATCGCTACCACGTCTGGACTTCATTGTGTTGTAATATAATTCGTACATCAGGTGCTTGGAGAGGACGAGTATGCGCATGCCTACACACACCGGGTAGTTAAGCACAAGGCGGGTCTTGTGCACATGCAGTGCAGTCAAGTCGTCATCGAATACATTGTGACGAGCACAGGCGGGACTGGCCACAAGCCTGCCTATTTTTTCCATTTCTGCTTAGCGCACAATCTTAATCTTGAATCGTCGTCAGAGATTCTCCATTGTCTTACCGAGCACAGACTTGTTTGTTAGCTTGTGCAGGTCCTTCTCAAAGTCGCTGGTAGCAAACTTACACGGGACTGTGTTCATGGAAATGAAGGGCTCCATCCACGGGCTCTGATTAAAAAATAAGCACAACGGTGTATCTTAGCAAGATACATTCCAAGCGATAGGTAGAAATTTCTGTAGTGGATCACATACTTCTCTTTGTTGCGCAGATTGGGCACCAGCTTCTCACCCTCCGCACAGCTCCCCAACGAGCCTAGGAGATTCTTCTGGTAGTCTAACAACCACTCATTCTGCACAGACACTCGTTCTGGCGCTAGTGGATAATCTTGGGATCAGCATGTAATTCTACAGGGTATTCCAGATGAACTTCGAGTATATTTCCTGTTTTTTTCGGGATGGTCCTGTATCTGCATGGCAGCAAGCCCTGGTTGATCCACCCACTCAATCGCCTCAGTGGGCGGGGGCTGGCTCATCGTCCACCCATACAGGTTGTTAAAATCAAGGTATTGGATGCAGCTCACTGGCTTATCCTTCTCGAAGCCCTCCACTTACGGATTATTGGCTTTAGCGTGGCAACGCAACACCAAGCTTATCCCACTGTGCACACCCTTCTTAATGAACAGGTGTTTGTCATAGTCGGTGAGTAAACAGCTGTAATGCCTTTCAATAGCCTAAACTAATAGGACTAAAGAAGATGCTTTGCATGCTTTGAGTCGTGTGATTCATTTTATGTATGCTAACGAGCACGAGTCACAAAATGTTTACAAAGTCAACCCGCTGATCTGCCCCAATGCATCTGTTTTACTTAGCAAGCCTGTACTCGACCAGTCCAGTTGCAGCCATACCCAGGATAATGAACGTCACCTCACTTCCCTTTTTACTATCTGAGTGCACGTAGAACTCCAGTTGGTTGACTGATTTGCCTGTAATCAGGTAGTAATCACGCATAGCATCGTCGACATTCCAGAAAGGATACTCAGCATGTCCCTGGCGGAAAGCTGCACATTGATGAAGTATAGCCTCTCAGACTGAAGTTCGATTGCCATATCATGAAGTTTACGTTCCGCAAAAACTTGGCTGATTCGTAACTTAGAGAATAAGAAGTTGCTTCAAGAGAATGCAAGGCCGTTGACAAGGGCACCTCCAACAAGTAGTACAATTGAGGCCATATTTGTTTTGCAAACTTACTTTAGTATATCACCTAGTATAATCCCTTGCATATCGTTTGTGGCCATGGCTAGGGCAACGTCAGCAACAGCCATGGCCAGGTCGCGTGGCGTGAAGTCAAGTTTGGGGGATTGCCCCACCCAGGGCCATCTTGCCAAGCTTGGCGTAACCTATTGATATACCAGAAACAACTGCATTGTGGTACAGCACGTTAATGGGCATTTTGCCATCAGTACTTTGTGTTGTCATGTCGACCTTAATCCATATGAAAGGGATCCTTCAATTGAACGTCCTGGGCAAACATTGTTTGTAGCTGACTTTTCGAATAACAGCGGCAGGGGAGGCAGTTTGTGTATTCAAATAAAACCTGTACCACCATGCTGGTCCAAACAACCCAAATCCACCGACACCCCAGAGTCCTCCGGACTCCCATGTAGCTGTCAGCCAAGAATTATGAGGCCTTTCCATGACCGGAGGCTTTTCTACCACAGCGATTTCCTCATCTCTAGCTGAAGTAAGTGTGGCCTTAGCCTCACAGAGCTCACTCAGAAGCTTATTCTTATTGGCTGATTTTTGAGCTGCGTCCCCGTTCCGCCCTGCAGAAACCCTTTAACGTTTTTTGTGGGTTCACTAGTCACCCTCTCCATTGCCTTTGACTTTCTGTCGCCAGTGGTTGGTTCATTACCTCCGATGACATATTTGCTTACTAAACTTGTTTGTCCAAATTGACAGTGCTTAGCTGCTGTAATGGCCGCGGTTAGCGGAGCTAGGTTCATGCCTTAGCGGTGATATAGCTCGCAAGTAGCAGTGCTTAGCATGTGCCCAACAAGCGGGTAGGCCTTTAGGTCGTTAATTAGCTTTGGCTGGCGTTCTAGTTTATAGCTGTAGAACTGCATGACATAGAGTGCGTCATGCTAGCACCTACCCGAGCCTCGTATCTCAGCTCGTCAGACATAAATTCAACCTTGTCAATTGTCAGGCGTCCTCTGGACTGCGCACCCAGGTACTTGCGGGCCTGACCCCACAATATGGCAGCAGCAAGCCTATGTCTCTTATTCTTTGAAGAAGAAATGTCTCCTCTGGGTTCATCTGGGACAGGGCCTTTGGCCACAGCAGCCTGTGGCGGGTCCAGGGTGGACCACTGAGTCTCAGCTTCTTGAGAACACTCTGCAAGGAGTAGATCAATGATCATATCAGGATCCATATTGCATATATACTTTCGAAGTCATATATATTATGTCTTTATGAGGAGGTAATCATACTACCCAGCAACCAACGACACAGCTGTTCACGAGCAAGATTGTTTCAATCGAGGTCAACGGCATATATTGGGATTACATCATTCTTACGCAGACCGTCTTCAAACGAGTCACGGTCCTTAGTGTGAATAAGCACAACCCAGCGGGTCTGCTCCCGTAGGTCTTGCGGCACAGAGTTGTACTTTCGTGTAAGGACCTAGACACTTTGCTGTGCATTGCTGCCGCTAAAGGCGAGTTCGGACAACAAGCTTTTCTTCTTGGTAAGGGCTCCCCTAAATCAACCACATACACATCTGAATCAGACGACATCTATGGCCGCGACTGATAGGCTTCGTTGAAACGGATGGTTTGGCAGAGGATCACAATATGCTCAAAGGCACCAAAGAAGGGCCCTTAAAGTAGGTCGCGCATGAAGACAGGTTTTCTGCATCCTATCTGCCCACAGACAATAGCCGAACAGGGACCATCTGGAAATGCAAATTAGTCGGGGCTTAATAAGCCACTAATAAACTGCGTTGACGAACCTGCAATCCTAAATATTAAGCTGTGCATCAAGAATATACATATAGACGTTCAATTCACCAGCCGCCTCTACTTTTTGTGTGATCTGAATGGTGACACCCTCAGACGCATTCTCCACGTGCCTGCCTCTATTATGTTGCTGGTCGTCGTCACTCGTCCACAAGTTGAGCCACATGGCATTATTGCTGTTTAGGTTCTCTCCAATACCAGGTCTTTCACAGCTATTGCCACACTGGGGTCTCGTATACTCATTGCCGCAAAGGCCTTCTCCACCCACTGCTGGTAGCCACGCATGCCCTGGGTATGGAGTTGGTTGGGGATGCCCTCAATGGTCACCTCGACCTTTGTAATCTTCTCGTTGTAGAATGACCCGTCAAATGTGAGCTCGTATTCCAGTCTGTCACCAAACGAACTCTGGTAGGCCTTGTCTCCAGCCCCCACTGGTATCTTGGTCACATTTCCGTCAACTGATGTGTCAATGCCCTGATACTGGGCGTTCGCTCTCTCCTGTGCAGTTTTCCATAGGTCACCATAACAGTGGTACACATCGCTATCATCGATGGACATGACCTGGTTTGGCAGTAATCTTGATTGTTGTTTTCTGAACCAAGGTATGCCCCAAGTTTTTTTACAAGGTTGGGGTTGGTAGGGGTCAGTGCAATTGTAAAGGACAGCCGGGCTGTCCCTGAAAATTGATATCTTCTGAACCCAGGTTGGGGAAGCAGACCATCAGTTGTTGGTTCTGGTCAATAGTGCTTGGGCTGTTAGTAATAACCATAGAATGCCCCACACCCTTAACTTCGAGGGGCTAGCGTATCCAGCGATATGGAGCGTAAGCTAGATGAGCTGCCAGACAAGGCTGAAGACGAGAGAAAACTCCATGAGCGTGAGCATGCAGAGCCGCGGGAAGAAAGACAAGAAAGACTTAAAGCTGCCACTGTAAACCGGGAACGGCTGCAGACCCAAATCAACCGCATCAGGGAAACGATCAACAGACTTCTTAACGAGGACGCAACGCTAGCCGAGCGTATCTGCACCCTGTTCCGGGAGCAGGGCAATACAATCGCTTCCGTCCTCACTGCGATTGGGATAGTAATCTCAACCTGGTATTTGCTCTAGCAGGTGGAGGGGGCACTAGTGCCACCCTGGCACCAACCCTGGCACCAGCTGACAAGCCCGGTGTGAAGGAATGGATAAAAAACAGCTGAACTCCTTCGCAAACGCCCTAAAGAGCCTAGCCGGAAAGGCAGCAGCTGCCCTTCTAGCGATCATTGCCTCCATCGTATCAAGGCTGCTCAAGTCAGCAACAAAAGTGGCAGGTTAGATGGCAGAGCATGTATGGGCCGAAGTCGCCGCGCTGGGAGGAATTATCCTCCTCATACTACTTGACCTATTACGTAGTAAGCTAAAGCACAATTAAGCCTATCACGATTCTGCCCATTTTTTTCATCCTCGCGTGGCTGCCCATATCATTTTGTGGGTTCTGTGTGTCAAAGCTTCCTGGAACTGTGAACCCCTCAGTTTTTTCCATTATGTAAGTAAATTCGCCTGAGGCATTGGTTACCACCTTTTATTCTTCAATCGATAATTTCGGCAACACCGAACTCATTGCAGAGTTCAGGGTACATTCTCTTATCAAAGGTATTGTTAGTGACTGACCATGTAGCGTCATCCGGTAGTGATACCCTCATTTCGTTCAGAAGTCTCTGAATGGTGTAGTACACGTAAAACCTATAAATATCCCTTTATTGGTTGGACTACAGAGTTAAGGTGGTCGAACGCGGAAACAACACAGCCGGATGTTACGCACCATGCAACTAAATTTACCTGGTTCTGCCAGTATTGCATGTTGTTGGTTCTCCAGCTAACTTTAAGTTTATCGTCCCCTATGTTTGGCACCACGTAGGGTTAAAACAGGTTGGAGAACTCCACCGTGAATGCCCCTGTACCGTCCTCCACTTGGACCTGGTTGAGGAGATGTGTCAGCTGCTCAGCTGCTACATGGTCGGGTACAGCGGACTTTGTTTGGATGTACCATTCCTATTGAATCTAAAGTCTTGTGTATCCATACAGCTATGTGTATTATACACCATACTCTGTCTAATGTTCAAAGCGGCGGGGCTGTGCCCCTGCAAAGATCTATTGACAACATTGCAGATGATATATATGTAGGACTGAGGTCAATCACATATACTGTGGGTTGGTAAAATCCTGAAAAAATTGGGATCATTGCGTGGCAGTCAGAGACGGCTGAAAACGGAGGAGTTATCCAGTTAAAACCCTACATTCTTAAGCAGCAGATTACGTCTTGGTTTTGAAGTTGATACTGTAAATGGGGTTATTACCCTCTCTATTCCAGATGGAACCAAAGATCTTGTTATAATAAGATACCCGACTCGGACGTTTCCGTTGTGAAGCTCGCGACCAGCGCGCCACCTGGTTTCGTGGAAGCTAAAATGTAAACAAAAGCGCGTGGCTCAATGGTAAAAGATCGATCGGCGATGGTATGTTCACAAAAATACGTTGTATTTCTAAATTTACAGATTTTTTTATAGAACCAATACAAAAAAAAAGAAAAGTCAATTACTATTGACACCTTTTAAGCAATTTGTGTGGCGATTTATTCAATACAATATTTTATATGAACGTTTGAACGAAGTCGCATATTTCGGTGTAGGTCTACCCTAGGCCAAGCCTTGCACGACGTCTTATATATTTATAATACCATCGTGCGCGGCTAGGTCTACCCTAGCCCCGGTCGGACGGTATTATAAATATATACACGTCCCCCGTGACTGCCGATCATTGAATTTGATATAATATTTAGTACCATTGTAAATTGTACATTGACTGTTACACAAGACGTCCAGTAGGTCTACCTCTATTTTAGCCCCGCTCGAACGTCTAGTCTACCCCTTATTAATTTTAACAGATTATTCTGAATGCTATGGCTTTTGTCATTAGTGGTCATCTTTGAAATGAAATATAAGAAGTTGATTTAAGGATATGCTCATATTTTGATACTTTCATGCTGTTTTCCTGATTAAATGATATTTGATTGGTCACCCAGACGTACCTACACCGAATCAACAAGCTGCATTGTAGGTGATGGGTTGTCCTGTGCGGACATCATTTTATTATGTACTACTGTTGTACATATTCTTGGTTATTCATAATAACAATATAATGCATCATATCAGGACATAGCAACATACTGAAACATTGATGCAGCATGAGTCTAATCATCATTAATTATTTATATATGTATATATATATATCAACCACAGTCCAACCACAAATAGGATACATTAGGAGATCAACTACAAAAAATACAGCCAACACTACAATTATTTATATCAGAGCTCAATTTATCCATGTAAACATTATTATGTACTACTGTTGTACATATTCTTGGTTATTCATAATACAATATAGTGCATTATATCAGGACACAGCACATACTGAAACATTGATGCAGCATGAGTCTATCATCATTAATTATAATATGGATATATATATATATATATAGTATATATATATATATATATATATATATATATATATATATATAAATATATATATATATATAATCCATATATATATACATATATATATATACAGATAGATACAGATATATATATATATCTCTATATATATATATATATCTATATATATATATATATATATCTACTCTCTCTATATATATATATATATATATAATATATATATATATATATATACGAGATCATATATATATATAGATATAGATATCTATAGCTATATATAAATATCACAGCCAACCAACCACAAATATAACGAGATCAATTTAGGATACAAACAGGAGATCAACTACAAGCTAACTAAAACTGCCAGCCAACACTACAATTATTTATATCAGAGCTCAATGGCCCATGCAAACATTGAACACATAGATTTGACAATATGCCTCCCTGTCTTATGCCATTAGGGCACACCAAATCAGTCAGACAGGGCTTTCTGGCCCAATCTATACACACACATCTGATTTGAGAAACCATGCAACCACAATCTAAGTTTAAGTAGTCCTACATACTATGGAATCATAGAGGGCTTTCAAGGAAAGGAAATTTGATTTACAACATCAACATAAATAAAGCAAACATTTTCATGTGTTGGAAAATTTTTTTTACGGACGATTTTTTTCTCTCCTTATGATCCCTTAATTTACGGTTAGCCTCTCTAATGGAATGATGCAAATGATGTTTACCATTATACATATTACTGCAACATGACACTTATGATTCACAGTAGAGTTTGCTCTAATGGGACCTCTCTTTATGGAATGATACAAGCCTGGCTTTCCACTTGCTTACATATATAATACAGTGTCAATGATTTTGCGGTAATGTTCCTCAAGCCTGCATAGTGCTCTAATGGGAGTGATTTTTAAAATGAGCCCCTCCTTTGCACTTTGGTAATTCTTCATATGGACAAAATCATATGCAGGGTCATGTACATTATTGACTATGGAAATTTTAATTCCTGCATATTTATTATTATAGTGCATCTACAAAATGCCTTGAATATATTATCATAGGGAAAATTTTAAAACTCATTCCAACAATAATTCTTTATCTTACCACTTACAAATTAGCATAAACACTTCCACATGAATCATGTTAAATAGATTTATGAATATTTAAAGGAATTCATTCACTTGTTCTGCCTTGAATTTTACATCAAGATTTGTTTTTTTAAACTCACTTATAATATCATCTTTCGAACTTATCCATTGTATGCTGAATCACGGTAAATCCAATTTATGAATATTTAAATTGGCACTTGAGGTAAAATGTTTTTACAAAAAAAAGACATCTTTTCAGAAAAAACATCAGTCAAATCCATTGTATGCTGAGATCGGGAAATTAATCCAAAAGCCATGTGTTTTCTTCCGTGACATAAGAATACACATAACTTGATCATGCCAAAACACAGTCATGGATCAAAATGGATATATACATCACCATCCGTTATATCGTGTAGATTATACATTGACACATAACTTGATTATATACACAACATTGACAAAATGATTGTATATCTGGCTCCAGATGTTAGCACGGTGTAACCATGCCTTTAAGTATCTATTGTTGATCTGGTCCAGAAGAACCTCACGGCACCATCCTTTAAGTTCTGGGGGTCAATCATCTGGAATGCATAGTAAGAGTATTATTTATATAGAATGGAAAAAAATCCACATTGGTTAGGGTTGGGACTATACAACTGCTAGTATAGGTGGCAAAGATTATCATTAACACTGGCTTCCATCCATCTTTAAAATACCTAATTCCAAACACAACCTTATGTTAGACAAATAGTACCTCAACATAGATAAACATATGGGTCAAGCCTCTCAAGGCAAATAAACCTGGAACATATATAATAATCATGAATAAATAAACGTTAGTCAAGTTGAATTAATTCAACTATTGGTCACTAGGCGGATCCAGCTAGGTCGTTCCAGCAGCTAGGCTTAATTATGAGAATCTGGCTGTGAACCCTTCTTTATGTAGATGAGAGATATAACCAATAGTCAATACAAAGAAAAAGCACAATAGGGTCTCTACCTATGTATTGCATTGGCTCAAACAACACATCTAGATCTTGGCATGTATTCATTGCTATATAATAAACGGATGATAATTGCTTAAATATATGGCAAATACTGCGTGATCATCGATTTAATCGTACAGGGTTTATCTTACCACCGCCGACTTTCTTAAACCCCCTTAATCTGTTATGTTTACACTAGTTACCAATAAAACAGCTTTCTTTATCGCCCACAAGAATTTTACTTGGAAAATCTTGTAGTGTTTTCAACTTTCAGACTTACCTTTCCTCATCTTTAGGGAACCGAAAGAAGCTTATATCCCTTCGGTTCTTTCTACAATTTGAACAGTTAATTGCAGCACAGAAGTGCCCATTTGTGTTTGACTGCCAGTCAGACATATTCGCAAGTCATAACCAAGTTGGTTGGTTGCTGCGCGTCGAGTAGCTTCCACAAACGTAGGGGGCGCTGCCTACACGGTGTCACGGAATTTGTCGGGCGAATTGCCGAGTCGGGTATCTTATTATTATAACAAGATCTTTGATGGAACTGCGCGTTTTGACAATGGAGTGTTGACTTTGGGTCATGATGACGGTCATGATGACGGGCTCTGGAGGACTTATCCAGGTGATTACACGAGTGACTGACCAATCATCTTGTCCATCTTCAACACACTTTATGTCCACCTCGATCAAGTCAGTACCACACACAACATGCTAGATGGGGCCCCCACTACGCTTCTTGAAGTTGTGGGCTTAGAGGGTTGCTCTTTTGGTGATGTAATAACCACGAACGTCGCTAATCGCTTGTTACTAGCAGAACTGTCCATGAGTTGAAGGGTCTTCTACGGAATGATAGTGGTCGTTTGGAGATGGGACCAGGGGTCAAACCTCACAAGACTCAAGATAAGTAAGGGATAAGTAAGCCTGCTGACTGGCGGACTGATGTAATATCTTTAGACCAACATTTACAGCTGGAACAAGGCATCGTTATTAACTTTTATACAACCACTCCAAACAGAGCGGCTACTTGTTCTGTAGTATCACTCCAAACTATTGTGCTATGAACAGGAAATATAGACGTGCAATTAACTTAGTGGGTGTAGTAGAAACTGTTTTAGTTACTGTTGGTATGTGTCATGGCGAAGGTGGAGTAGGTGTAATGTCTACAGTAATTGCCTTTCCTATTGCTGTTGTGTTGGGTGCAATTCAGGCCGCTTGTGGGATACTTGGAATCGTTGGAAAATTAATCTGTCGGCGACAGGCAGTTTTTTGCATAGCAAATTGAATACCATAGCTGACATTGAATCGACAGCACGTGAATATGTCAATATCTCAGATCATGAGTTTAAACTCGTCTTAGCTGAGGTCACAAAATATACTAATATGATGGGGGAAATTAAGGCTACATCTTTAAAAGCATACCAGTCTGTTTCAATCGATGAAAAAAACCCACTGATTCAACGACGAAACATTAGCAGACCAGCGACAGTGATTTCATTGCACGGACTTTTACGTGCTGTAAATACAAAGCCTTTCGGTCTTTTGAATAAACAAGCGTGTTAGGAGTAGAATAAACACCGAAAAGCGTATTGCTGAGCTTGAAGGTTGTGTAAAAGCGTTGATGTAAGATATAGATTATCTGATCGATGATAAAATAGATTTAGTTATCGAGGTGAGAGATGTTGTCAGCGTTTTGAGACTAAAAACGTTGACCTTATGAAACGAGCGAAACACCTACAGGCGCATGTCAGTGAGTGTGAGATACAGGCCACTAGCTTGTGAAATTCTGAACCTCTGTCCTGATGCATGATGGCGAGATTAGAAAGGCAAAGGGAGTGAAGAAGGTTGTGGATAAAAAGCACCTATGCCACGCACCGTACGTGGAGTCTCTGTTCACAAAGAGGCAGTTCCGCCATGGTATGAACATGCTGCGCAGTGAAGGTCACAAGATATGTGGTCAGCGTGTTTATAAGGTGTCACTCTCGCCAATTGACCCAAAGCGGTGGATAGCCGCGTACGGCGTAGACACCTTGGCCTATGATCACGTTAATTTACCGGAAAACCAACGTGGCGGAGTCGGCCCCGTTGGGGGCCGGACCCGACCCGCCTTTCTCCCGAGTGAAGCTCACCCTAAAAAACGACAAAAGTGAGCAGCGAGCAAAAATGGAAATCCTGTATAAGCCTCTTATAAGTAGAGGTGGATCCGAACCGCTACTTTCTATACTACTACTCACTTACACTTTCACTTATTTGTTCACATTCTCACCGACTCGCTCACTCTTTCACACGCTTACTCAATCTGTAACGTACAAGCAGGTTATTAATAGAGAGCTCATCTTCCAAATCATTCACTCTCAACAGCTCACTGACTCACTCAGTCACTCACTCGCTCACGTTTGCATGCACGCACGAACGCACGCGCTCACTCACTCACTCGCTCACGTATGCACGCACGTGCTCACTGACTCACTGACTCGCTCACGTACGCGTGCACGCACGCAAGCTCTCACTCACTGACTCACTGACTCACTGACTCACTGACTCACTCACTGACTCACTGACTCACTGACTCACTGACTCACTCACTCACTCACTCACTCACTCACTCACTCACTCACTCACTCACTCACTCACTCACTCACTCACTTACTTACTCACTCGACCAGTCATTCACTGATGCACTGTTATACCCTCCAATCACTAAATCGATCAGTCACACATTAACGCACTGGCAAATGCGTCCATCATATTCACACATTCAATCTTCAATCACATATTCACTATTTCACTAATTTACGCATGTCATCACACTCACTCCCACATTCGTGCACTAGTATTCTAATCATTCTCACACCCAGGCACTAGTGTTACCACTTATTCGCTCATTCACTTTCTCATTCCCCCATCAATGTTTTCAACTTTGCACTCATTTATTATCTCACACAAACACATTCACAACCGAAGACATCGCAGCTTTTTCAGTGCTCAACGCCGAAGGCCGTGTGCAACGCTTCAGTGGTTACTGACTTCTCTTGATGACGCGTACGCTACTTTCTATGGAATATTCCCTTTGCGTTGTCGTTGTCATCACATCACCACGAGTGTACCACAAGTGATCACCGATTTTTTTCCGATCTTTCCCTGCGAACAGCAGCGACAACAAAGGCTTCAAGATGAAGATGTCGGTAGTAAGCAGTTTTCGCTCTGATGCTCTTGGCGACACTGAGAGGTACGTGTTTAACTGTTAACCACATATTTGAAGTTTAGCCTAACGAAAACACTTCGTTTCGCGGTCGTCACTTTAATTTTGTGACGATTGAATCAATGAAACTGCATAACTTCATTTGAGTAACAGTTAAGATTAAGTACCAATGGTTATCGTAAGGTAGCCACTTCCCGCCATGATTCACCACTTTATGGGATACTGCAGTCGAGCTCATTACGCACATCTGTAACAAGGCTTGGGACGGACTGCTTCTCGTGCACCAGTCATAAGGCAGGAATTGGCAACTCCGTCTTAGCGGAAGGAAATTATTAGGTTTTGCTTCATTTCAATGTTGTAGTTGACGCAATACGTTCAAGAACACGATCCACTTCACAATCCACTACAGTATCCACTTCACGATCCATTTCACGATACACTTCACGATCCACTACAGTATCCACTTCACGATCCGCTACAGGATTCACTAAGCCAGCCACTTCGAGATCCACTTCACGATCAACTTCAAGATCCACCTCGCGAGCGTTGTACTCTTCCAGATCAGGCCATCGTCTGACTTCGGATTATATCAGGTATTGTGGCAGGCAGTTAAATGTAAAAAACATAAGACTGCATAATGTTCTGTATCACATTCAAATTTAACCACTTTAAGTGATTACCATTACACATGAAATAGTGTCTGTTGCACTTGATGTTGTGCTTGCGAGTTCAGCTACAGTCCAGGAGCACGCTACTCACGCGTGTATGCGACCTACCCATCCTCTTTCTACACCAGGTATTATCGAGATTACTTCGATTATATAGGAACTGCGCGCTTCTACTCAAGACCCACACCATCTGGAGGTATATTGTTTTCCAACATTATATTTCCTTGAATGAAAACGTGCATTGCTTGCCTTTGATGGTTTCTGACACGTATAATAAGTTTTGGCTAATTGATTGAAAGTTACCCTGGATCATGTTAATGTTTTTTTCTGAGTTGACCTCCTACTGTACCGACAATGTTCTTTCTGCAGATGTGGACGTATGTGTGAACTATGAAGCCAACGAGAACGGTACCTTCGTGGGTGTATTCCTTTGCCCTCTCCCGTTTGAACCAAGTAATTTCACTCACTGCTGTGGCGAGGAATATGCCGAGTTCTGCTGCACCCCCCAGGATGCTAGGTACTTACACATATCGCCTTCCAACCGTAATGAAGTAATCATTTCATTTGCATATCGTGTGTTTTCCTCCGAGCAATGTACATCAGACCTATAACGATTTCAATGACAACGTCACTATTTATGCCTTTAATGAATGTCATCATATTTCTGTTGTTTTTGTTCCAGCAACTCGGCTGGTAAAATTGTTGATTCTGTCGTTGGACCGGTTCTCTTCATTATTATCACTGTAATCAGGAAAGTGGTTATCTGAAAGGTGACGAAACACTACACATCCGCCAGCTGGCATTTTGTACAAACAATCACCCATGATCTTAGATGTAGTCGCTTTCCTCGTGATTAATCATGCTACTGACAATGAGGTCTTTATGGCCAGCGGCACACACCTCAATCGCATACATGGATCGTGTCAAGCGGATTGCTAGAGCATTATTTTGAAGTAATAATAGTGTATTGATGCTCATTAGTCATGCCAGCTAATTGTCGACGGTTAAGCAGTTAGATGTAGAAAAAATAATTTGTATGCAAATATATAACCAAGATTAATTTGTGGAACAATGCGACCTTTGGATCGATGATATGAGATAACATTAGATAACTCTTTCATTGTAAAAATTACAACTAAATTCTATTTCTACTGTGTTGACCATTCGTGCAAAAATGCCTGAGTGTCTAGTCTCTAAGTTGGTCAAGAACTGTTTCATCTGTAACATAAAATCCTATGATACCTTGTTAATATGTTATGTAAAATAAGATAGTTTAATGAGCGAGAGACAAGAGACTGATATTCTGAGAAGATTAGATAAGTCTTACTTTCACTTACCATATGTCTTAATTTGTGTTTGTGATGATGGTTTGAATAAAATTTTACATTTTTGGGGGATGTTGTGTGGTTCAGATTTTGTTTTTGTCTAGTTGCTGATATGACTCATTTGAAGTCCTATCTTTGTATTGGAAACGCCACGTCATTGACTATTTTTCAAAGCCATTACCTTTAAAAAACTGTTTACGAGCTTGTTCACAAGAATATGAAAACGAGCCGCTGACGAGCTTAAAAATATTTTTCTAGACTTTTAGGTTGAGAAGTTTTCTTGTGGTTGACATGTCACGGTCCAGTTATTCTCGTGTCAACGACAGGTCACCAAATAATGGCTGACTGTGGCACTTAAGGAACTCATAACAGTTTTGCACACATGTTTGAGCACGTCTTCCTGGTCTGGTTTGAAAAAACGGTAGGCTCGTTTCACTTGTTGTGCTTTCTCGACTTTCAGTTTTATTTCTTTAAAACAACCCAACCGCAGTGTTGATGTCAATTTATGGCCAATTTGTTTACTCCTCTTAAGACTTTTCAATGCAATTCGGCCCGTCAGATGAACGGGTCGCTGAAGCAGGCCACTGTTTAACACTGACGAATGCGATAAAGGCACAATGTAGAACATATTGGTTTTGAATTTCTTTGTCAGCGATCGCAATTTAAAGCCGGCTGTATCAAGTAAGTTGAATGACTGAAGTCTTAAGAAACCGTTTTTGATCGCAGCATACCTGGCAAAGTTAACAACATCATGGCAAATATCACACGGCAAGTTAGAACACGAAACAAATCCCATAACAGCTGATATCAACGAAAGGACCATTTGTGTATTTGACACAACCTTGATTCAGTCTATGGCTGTTAATGTAGCAAATATTCTTTGAGAATCGCATAATTTCAACTTAGTCAGACGAATAGTGTACCTATCCTAAATATGCCCTGTTCATAAATAAGAGGACCACACTTATTGGGAGGGGGTGGGGATGTAAGATTGGGGCGGATGGGTGTCATGTATTTCAATATCAGTTTAGGAATTGTGGCCAGAATGAGCACGAGATTTAATCATTTTGAAGCTGAATGAAGTTCGACCAGCAGCGGCGTATAGACTGAAAACAGGTTGCATGGCAATCGATATAAATCAAACAAATTTACTCCATGGAACAAATCCTAGCGATGGATTTACTTATACCCACTAAGCAATATTGTCCAGTTTTGCAGCTCTTAAAGACGTTTCACCTGCTTGCCAGTGCAAGTATGCTGTGCCATTTCGGGTATAACAAATATACCCTACTATTATGGTCTCCCTTATAATAAATATATATCATATAATATTTGATATTGATATTGGAAATAAATCATAAATGTCTTATCAGTTTTTTCATGACATTGTGCTGTATAATGCGTCATCCAACAAAGTAGCCGTATTATAGGATCGTGATGGACGTAATAACAAGCAAGTGCACTCTCTAAATCAAAACCTGCAATGTTATTGGTCTGGGATTTTTGGGTGGAAAGGTAGAAAGATGCACATAATAGCCTGATGTTATTGTTGCTAGGATCAAACGTAATACTAGTGCTTACGTCTTTAAGAGCTGCAAAACTGGACAACAACAAAAACCTCCACTACTACGCATAGTCAATTAACAGCTTCGATTCATACTAATCGTCAGCATTGATATCGATAACAAACCGCAACTTACAGTCATCGTATTATTGATTAACGTGAACGTAACGTTATTTTCGAAATGCAAAACTGGTATGTACTTGGGCTACTCATGTATGCATGGGAAAGTTGACGAAGCATTTAGCGATGAAAAATCTATAAGAACAGGTATCTGCAGGCATATCCTATATATTGAAAAAAGTGATGGTATGCTTTCTTAAGATTCATAGGCTCCCCTCTCAGCATTTACCCATTCACTGACGTACTCGTTCACCGATTGCAGTTTCTCATTTCACCAAGTCATCCACTTGCTCACACAACCACCAACTCGATAACATGCCCATTAATTCACCCACTTCTGCCACAGAACAATTCACTCATTCACTCACATTCTCATCATTTCACCCACTCTTTCACCAACTTATCCACACCCGCATTCTGCCACTCACTCGCCCACGCACTTACACACTCTCATTCATTCACACTCTTACCATCTCACTCACTCACTCACTCACTCACTCACTCACTCACTCACTCACTCACTCACTCACTCACTCACTCACTCACTCACTCACTCACTCACTCACTCACTCACTCACTCACTCACTCACTCACTCACTCACTCACTCACTCACTCACTCACTCACTCACTCACTCACTCACTCACTCACTCACTCACTCATTGACTAATTCATATATCATATTCACCTAATCAATCGCTCATTGAATCACATACCCAGTAATTAACACATTTACGCGTGTCATCGCACTCATTACCACTAGTATTCCCAATTATTCAATCATTCGATTACTCATTCCCCCAACAATGTTTCCAACTCTGCACTCACTCATTCACTCACATAAATATCTTCACGTCCGACGATATCGCCTGGCTGTCAAAAGGCACGGGCTTTTTCAGTGCTCAACGCCGAGGGCCGTGTGCAACGCCTCAGTGGTTAACGAGTTCTCTTGATGACGCGCAGACTACTCGAGCGCTTATTTGTGCCACCATAGCCCACTGACCTCCCGAATTTCGGCTCCACCTGACACACTCCGTGTCGCGGGCATAACTTTAATTATTCCCCACTTACATCATTGTCCCATACTGTCGCTTATATCACGATCTTATAGTGTCGGTTTTGTCAACATCAGATACCATGGCAATGCCAAAAAATATCGCACAAATATTTTTATTCCGCTGCACGTGCCACGATGATAACGTTCGAACAAACAAGTGTAGCTGTCGGATAGTTGTGACAATGGAAACTGTATAACCTTATATGAGTTACATTATAAGTTCAGTACCAATAGTTATCGTAAGGTAGCCGCTTCCCACCTGAATGCCATGATTTACCACTTTATGGGACACTGCAGTCGAGGCCATAACGCACCTCTGTAAAGAGATTTGGGAAGAATTTCACCGGTTATAAGAAAGCAATTGGCAGCTTCGTCTTCGCGGAAAGAAATTATTAAGTTTTTCTTCATTTCGATGTTGTAGTTGATGTAAGAGACGGAAGATGAGATGGAGGATCGAGTGGGAGATCAAGAGGGGGATCTTCACGATCCTCATCACGATCCTCTCCCTTTAACAGGCAGTTAAATGTTATAAACATGTGATAACATAATGTTCTGTATCACATTCAAATATAACCACTTGAAGTGATTACCATTACACATGAAATAGTGTCTGTTGCACTTGATGTTGTGCTTGCGAGTTCAGCTACAGTCCTGGAGCACGCTACTCACGTGTGTATGCGATCTCCCCATCCTCTTTCTACACCGGATGTTATGGACTTAACTTCGTTTATATAGGATATGTTCTGTTTTCCAATGTTGCCTTGAATGAAAACATGCACCATTTGCCTTTGATGGTTTCTGACATGTTTAATAAGTGTTTGGTAGTTGATTGAAAGTAACCCTTGGTGATTTTAATATCATTATGATTTAATATCATCTCCTACCTTACCGACAATGCATTGTTTGCAGATGTAGACGTGAGTGTGAACTATGAAGCAAACGAGAACGGTACCTTCGTGGGTGTATTCCTTAGCCTTCTCCCGTTTAAACGAAGTCATTTCACTCACTGCTGTGGATAATGTTGAGTTCTGCTGCACTCCTCAGGATGCTAGGCACCTACACATATCGCCTTCCACGTATAATGAAGTTATCATCATTTGCATATCGTGCAGATGTGCGTTTTCCTCCGAGCAACGTATTACATTTATGAATGTCATCATATTTCTGTTGTTTTTGTTCCAGAAACTTGCTTGGCTGCTGCTGTCATTGGATCGATTTTCTTCATAATTTTCACTGTAATTGTGTTATTTGGCAGATGAAGAACCCATTAGCACCCATCAGCCGACATTCTGTACATACAACCTCCCATTATCTGAATACATTCAGTCGCCTTATGCGCTATGAGGGATCTTTGATCAGCGATTCACACCACAATCGCATTTGTGGATCGTGTAAAGCGGATTGTTACAATTGTTAGGCAGAAGTATTGAAAATATTATGCTGCGATTGTGAAGTGGTAATGGTATTAATGCTCAGTGGTCATTACAGCAAGATGTCGATACTCAAGCAATTTGATCCCGAGAAGAAAACATATTTGTATCCAAATAAATAAACAAAATTAAGGAAAGATTGCATTTTGTTTGATGTGACCTGTACGACAATTTGATTCAGACAGCATTAGATAATTGTTTCATTGTCAAAATTGCAATTGAATTTAATATGTTTGTGTTGACCACCAATACAAAAATGCTGAGTCACTGGTCTCTAAGTTGGTCAAGAACTGTTTCATCTGTATGATAAAGCCATACGAGACCTTGTTTATAGCTTATACTTAAAAAAGCGAGAGACAAGGAATTGATATTAGGAGAAGATTAGATAAGTCTTACTTTCACTTGTTATCGGTCTAAATTTGTCTTTGTGGTGATGGTTTGAATAATAAATACCGTTTTGTGTGTGTGTGTGTGTGTGTGTGTGTGTGTGTGTGTGTGTGTGTGTGTGTGTGTGTGTTTGTGTGTGTGTGTGTGTGGGGGTGGGGGGGGGGGGTGGTTTATGGTGGTTTATTTCGTTTTCATCTAGTTGCTTTGATGACTCGTTTTTAGTCCTGCCGTTGTATTCGTAACTCCAGGTCATTCACTATCATTCGATACCATAACGTTGAAACCAGCTTACGCACTTGTTCACAAAAATATGAAAACGAGATGCTAACCAGCTTAAAAATAGTTTTCTATTGTTTTAGGTCGAGAGGTTGGGAAACAGTTGCACTCAATGAACTCACTAATGATCCCACGATTGTCAAATTATCATTAGTCTTAATTAACATTACATCCTATGACACACTCCACGGTGTTTGATACTTGTTAATATGACTATAAATGTACAGACATCTCCTACTCAAAGAGGTGCATTTTCCGTCGATAATTGTCCTGGTAAATAGATTGATCGTTCTTATTGATAAATATCATCAAGTTACTCAATAAGTCTTATATAATAAACAAAGGTACATTTATTTAGCAGAAATCGAATGTTTAAATAAACCTAGCTACTGTGGTATCTTATAAAGGTATTAAAAAAAAATTATATATGTCGTATCAGCTATTTCATTGCATTGCGTTTTGCATTGGGTCTTCCTACTAAATAGCATTGTCGTCGGGATGGATGTAATGAGTGCAAGTGCACTTTTGAAAGTAAAACCTGTTATGTTATTGGTCTGAAAACAAAAATATGCATAAAATAGCCTGATGTTATTGTTAGTTGTGAGACTATTTTTCTCTTTGTGCGTCCAATGTAATGGGTCGCAGTTTAAATGCTTCAACGCACTGTTAATCCCTTGAATTGTTTCTATATGCAATCAAACCTTCATCATTCGGAATGACGTCTGCAGCGTATGTTTTAAGAGTACACGTACACTTCATCTGCAAAATGAACATGTTCTGTTTAAAAGTGATTCTAACACTCCAGTCCAATGTATGTTCTATCAACAGAAGCCACATAAAAAGACCTACATAATCCGGCGCATGTAATCATTAATACAAGTGCCTAGAGCAGAAAATAAAAATCGAGGGTCATTTTGTCCCCAAAGCGTCACATGAGACGTGTCACCGATGCCACTCGGCTATGTTTATTTGCAAGGGGGGGGGGGTAATAAAGGGAACATAGCAAGTTGTAATAAAATAGATTCAACGAGCGCAATGATACAGCGAATGTGATGGATGAGGACGGTATTGATGCTTTGATAATTTCCCACAAAAAGACATTTAAAATGCAGATGGCGGAAACCAATATAGCAGCAGAACATTATCATACTGCATATTCGAAAGCACTCAAATAATGTATCAATCGGTCAAACGGAAATCCCACAAGTACATAATGGCAACATGGCTCACCATATAAGCTGATGAAATAGGAAGCTTGTCGACTATTAATATGGAGTTATATAAAAATCATGTGTATTGCTTAGATGAAGATCATATTAAGCACATACCATGCATGTTGCAGTACACAGAGCAGATGACGATGATTAAGTACATGTACCACATCTGTTGTATGACGACGTGAGGAATCCATGAAACATTCAGATATCTTTGGATTATGGTCTGTCTCTTATACAATCTATTACACCCATAAGACACGCCTCATAGCTCATGGAAATGTGTAATCATGCGCTATGATATTCAAATATATGATGCTAAAGGTGCTTTGATTTTAGCAAGAAGTTACAACTTTTGAACGTTCAAAGCTGTCTGACTTCAGACGCGGGCGTTACATCATACGAGAAGCGCATATGCATTTGATGAAAGACAGTTACAGGTTTATATTTAGACTAATATTTAAAGTTGTAATGCGCTTTTGTGCGTGTTGACGTATGTGTGTGCAGGTGGTGATGGTGGAGGAGCGAAACGGGATGTGGTAAGTGATCCCCCAAACGAAGACAAGAAATATCTCTATGATGTAATTGTTTTCTTTAATCATTCTGATGAGACAATACGGCCAGTGGAGTCTTTTCCGTACACGCCAAGCATCAGTTGGAAAAAAATTCATCAGCAAATGGATGCAATGGTAGTTTTAAGAGTCTTTATAGTGGAAGAGAATGCATAGTGAATGTATGGTTGCAATTTGCAGCGAGCGTCAGCACTGATAGTGATGACTTACCTCCGCTAATTGTCAATATATGATGTATCAAATCAAAGAATACTGTTAGCAGTTGAGCTACGCATACATCAGGTATCCGTGGGAAAGGAAACGAAACACTTAGCGGCAAGGGATCTGTTAGATACGATTTCAGATATGACTGTGTTTTTACAGAAATTTATGGTATAATTGTGTTAGTGGAATCCAGTAAGCATGATCCTTCCAATACGTTTGCTCCACAGCATTCACTTATTCGTGGACCTCTTGGTCATCAGGTTCATTTCATCAGTTCATTCACTCAATAACACATCCATTCAGCGATTTCATTCATTCAATGTGACATTCATTCTCTACCTTATTCACATATGAATTAATTTATACACCCACATTATTCGTCCATTTCATTCATGAAGTCAATCACTCAATACCATTCTCACTAAATCACTCATTCCACATTCTAATTTATTCACTCACTTCCTTGCTCATTCGCTTACCCACTCATTAACTCACTCATCGCACATTACTCACTCTCTCACTCACTCACTCACTCACTCACTCACTCACTCACTCACTCACTCACTCACTCACTCACTCACTCACTCACTCACTCACTCACTCACTCACTCACTCACTCACTCACTCACTCACTCACTCACTCACTCACTCACACTCACTCACTCACTCACTCACTCACTCACTCACTCACTCACTCACTCACTCACTCACGCACTCACTCACTCACTCACTCACTCACTCACTCACTCACTCACTCACTCACTCACTCACTCACTCACTTACTCATTCATTCACTCACTCACTCATTCACTCACTCATTCACTCACTCGTTCACTCACTCGCTCACTCGCTCGCTCACTCGCTCACTAACCTACTTGCCCATTCACTCACTCACTCACTTACTAACTCACTCATTCACCCAACCACAAACCTACTAATTCACTAAACCCACACACTCAATACTTAAAAATCACAAAACCTCCAACGATTGATTGAATGATGCACCCACTCTCACAGTAATTCACCCATTCACACCAAAGTTTAGTAATCCACATCATTCATTCATTTAACGACTGAATCATTCTATAATTAAGTATGCATATTCTCACCAACGACTGAATCATTCTATAATTAAGTATACATATTCTCACCCACTTTCAGACACTTATTAACGTAATGACTCATACACTCATTCACTGACTCAACCATTCACTCATTCATCAACTCACCCACCAACTCAACCCATCGTTATCAAACTCTCTTCACATATTATTTTTCCCATTACTCACTTATAAAACGAATATTAGAAATACACATTGAAGACAATGTATTGAAAGTACAAAGTGCTATAACGAATGATGATACTGATGAGAAACCTATAATGCAGTATCTACAGCTTTGGAATGTTTGACTACCTGGTGTACTCAGTATGCTGTGTTTGAAACAGGTCGGGGATATGTGGTTCCTATAAGTCCCCCTCGTCATTTTAGAAGCAGGTGGCTATCAGCATCATGAGCTGTTATCTAGACGTACGTTATGTGGTGCCGGATACCATGCTGGTTAAACAGCACTAGTAACAGATTATAATTACTACCGCTTATTATTAAGCAGTTAAAGGTGTACATGTTAAAATGATTCCCATCAGAAGTGGTACGTATCTGCAGGATCATGAACATTTTAAATGCATCACTTTGTCCATTGTATTGACAAATTGAGTAGTATTTACGTGCCATATACAAGCAGGTAATACATACAAAAATCGATTGCAAACATGAGGGGCCATGAAAACAGATGACTTTGGAGAAAACCACAATAGAGCACCAATGTTGCTTAAATGTAAAAGCAGGTTATAAATGCTCTATGTGGACAACATAGTGGTCCATGAAAACATATGACAAACGATTGAGCCCCATACGTTTGACCAATACTAGCTCCTCGTTGGTATATTAGGAAGGATGAGCTGCATTGCATGCATTTTCCCTACCTGCGATGTCTCGTGACAGGCATTGCGGAATTCATTTGCTGCAAATAGATAGCAAAACATGTCATGTCATTGGTCTGCGAACTCGATTCAATTTGGATATTAAGTTAAAAGGTTAAAAGATGCACGTAGCAGCCTGTTGGCATGTTCGCAGTTACAAAACACATGCTTTATCACACTGTACTTGACGTAACGTAATTTTCAAGTGTGTTCAATTATACACATTTATTACATTTATACTAATATGCAGTACCGTTTATGTTTCGTTTGCCTGGTGCGATTTTCATTTCTAATGGGCAGTGGAGCTTTGATTCCTCATACAATCCTCCCTAGACATCCCACCTTACAGTTGCATTAACGTAATAGAGATTAGTGGCACCCACTGGTATGTCTAAATCCGTTCGGTTTGAAACATCCGCATCACAATCCGTGTACGGTACTATTTAAATACATCTGTGGGTTGGACCAACACGCGCAAAGTACATCTCTTCAAAGTAAAACTCCCATGATACTTATTTCTTCTTTACGTGATGTTTCATGCTCATGAAAGCTGCAGCCAAGAATATAAGACAAGATCAAGCTTCACATATGGTAACCCTGGTGGTTATAGATACTGTGTGCACGACTTTAGTCGATTACTACAATCGCTAAGTGTGCTGTACTTTGGTCTAATCTCGATTAGGTTCCAAAAACAGACCACTGTTGTCAGTTTTAATACGCCTGAAGATATCAATGTATTGCGTAAACTAGCATCAGATGAATAATGTACCTGTGGCAGGGTAATGGCTCTAAGTGGCCCCATCAGAAATCGTCGCATATGTAAGTGCCAATGCATGCTTCATCGACGCGATAGCAAAACTGTCTTGCTTTCCATGTTGGCTCTCACATAACTGCCACGTGCCATTCTTTCGTCGTAGAGGAGTGGCTGATAACTGCAACGCTAAGTGTAGTTTGCGCGGAACATTCTATACCAATAATAGAGCACAGCAGATCATGACACATAAATATATAGATATATATATAGATATAGATATATATATATAGATATATATATATATAGAGATATAGATAGAGATATATACATATATAGATATATATATATATATATACATATATATATATACATATAGAGATATATATATAGATATATATCTATATAGATATATATATACATATATATATATATTATAAATATATATACACATGTATATATATATATATGCATACAGATATATATTATATATGCATGCATATATATATATACAACTGCATATATATATATATATATATATATATATATATATATATATATATATATATATATATATATATATATATATATATATATATATAATATTCTGTGGTGTGCTATTGCTCTCAGTTTAAATAAAGAGTTTACTTCCCCTTAAAATATATTCCAATAAAAAGCAGTCGAACGCACAATTTGACCATATGTTGGCTTTCACATAACTGCCACGTGTCATTCTTTCGGCGTTTTTTTAGCTATGAACCTGGTTCCCAATATTACACGAACCTGACGACATAAAACGCAACCGCGACAGAGCACCTAGGTGGTTCATCAATAATTGCTGATGTATGTCATAAAATTGGCGCACTTGTTATCGCAGCTAGACATTACCCCGCTGATAAGTTTGTTGGCTTACAAGCAGATGAGCTTTTAGTAACCAAATGATGATCCATCGAGTAGATTATTAAATAACAGGTCTAGTAAAGTTGCTCATTAAAAGGTAAATCTAGTACATTACGTTCACACACTAAAGGAGTTATATGGCCTATACACTTGCTGTGCTAGATAACCCATTGCATTGTCCGAAGCAAGTGGAATCGCTTTTTTCCGATGATATAGCCTAACATAACAAGAAAAGCTATATTATTCGTTTGGGTTTCCATCTGCAGAGAGGAGGTGATATTCAAGGGCAGAAGTTTCATCGAAACGACTAACATAAATGCCAGAGTATGATTTTAAAGGCTTTTGGCGGTATCTGTTTCCGCATATTGACATCAGAACGTTGTTAGAGGATGTAAATGGCACTTGTTGTAATAACTTTACTCAAATCGCTTCCCTGATTACCTACGACATTTGCCATGGAATAGACAAGGCAATACTGCTAACTCACGATTGTGGTTTCCCCTGTGTTCACTTTTGGGGAGGTTTATTAAAGGCAGACAGCACGAAATGAAATATAGTTCAACATAGATTCAACAAACGCAATGGTATCGCATCTGCAAATTATGGGGATGATTATGATGCTTTGACAGCTTCCCTTGAGTGCAATTGTCCACATTGCGCAAACTCATTGGTCAGACATGGCTGCAAAACCTTTGACTCCGGGATGGTAGTCTAATATGATATTATCGAGCACCCCTGTCGTGGCTACTTATATCAAAGCACGTGCCAACTTAGCGCTCATAAGTTGCTGTTTAAACCAGCGTTTGCTCATGCCAATTACTGTATACGCCTTTCTATCTCAGCATGCATGTAATACGTCATGTTGTCACTAAATATTTTGAGAAAATAACAATCGATTAAGAGTTAAATTGCACGAATAGATGAGTATGTTCATTTTGCCAACATTTTGTTTACTTCATATCTATTTGCATTTCCTGCCCATATTTAATAATGCCAGTTCTGCCCAACTCTAGATGTTTCGTTCCATGAAAAGGGTTTGGCTATAAACGGTATTAGATGTTTTATGCACTTAAGGCTACATTCGCAGAAATAAGATTCCTAGAAGCAGTGTATCAAATCACTTTAATTTATAGATGAAAAGAGTTGGATGATGTTTGATGAAATGCATCTTTAGTAGCCTTCACGTTTTATATAGCACGTTTAGGTATGTCTGTATCCCCGATGCAGACTTAACTTAACATTTTCTAAAACTGTGTTTGATCAGATGAATATTTACCACTTTTATTATTGGTGGTACTGGTAAGGACATCGTGTATGATAAATGTTACCTAACAGAGAAAATGCTGGGTCATTGTAAAATTTAATAAATGGTTATTTGAGAATCTGTCCTGTTCCATTTGAATGTTGCTAATAGCGTCATACTGAATATTACGACCGCATTTTATTCGCTATTAAGGATTATACTGAAATCAACTAGAGATATGTTACATATATTTATTTTCGTTTTGCATATCCAAATATATCGCAGTTCAATCATCATTGGCATCTCCAAAGCCTTATACAAGTATATACGTGACATTTTATTTACATCAACGACATCTTGTACGACACACTCAATATCATAATTTATGAAGTTGATGTCCAGTATAATGTATTTGGCTTTTCACTATAATGTTTTACATCGTCAAGCAAAGAATTCAAGTGACTGGGTATGTGCATATGTCATCGCCATATGGGACTTAAACCTGAATTGATTTTCAGGACTTTTTTCAAACTCAAGGTGATGACAAATGGCCTCAAATTAAACTCTAGGAAAAAACGTTATATAGTGATAAGAAGACACAATAAGAACTTAAATATAAGTTATTGTGAGGTAAAAATAGAAGATGAAGTAAGCAACAGGATAGACACAAATAACGGTGCGTGTAAATTTCTGGGCATATTTATAGACGAAAAACTATCCTGGAAAACACATATAAATCATGTCATTAAAAAGATATCTCATGGCTTTTTTATGCTCAAACAAGTAAAAGACGTTCTCCCTAAATCAGCATTACGCAGTCTATATTTTGCTCTTGTTCACTCACATTTATTATATGATATACTCGCATGGGGAAATGCTGGCAAAAGTAATTTAAAGCGTACTGAAATACTACAAAAACGTGCTCTGAGATATATTAACAAATCTTTGTATAACGCTCATACAGAACCCCTTTTCAAACGTAGCAATATATTACAATTAAATAATCTCTATGAGTATAATGTAGCCTTATTTATGTACCATTACAAAAATAACATGTTACCATCATCATTCATCAATTCATTACATCAACAATGCAATATCAACAGTTTTTATAACACGCGTAATGCCCATCTAATGGTCACGCCTATCCCGAAAAAAAGTTACCTCTATATACATTCCCTAACACTTGGAACAAATGGCAAAAATCACTCTCTTCATTTTCAGTATTATCCCAATTAAAAAAATATTTGATGTATACATTCATAAGTTACCACAGTACCATTAATTGTTCAAACCGCCATTGTGTTGATTGTAATTTAATGCAGAAGGATCAAACTTAATTTATGTTTTAGTCAATATTTGTTGTTATGTCATAGACTATTTTTTTTGAGAACAAATTGGTTGACTTATTATGTTTTTTAAATGTACCTCATGTAGTATTGTATTATATAGAGATCGTCGGGGTGGTTGGAAGATAGCCACCTGTGGCTAAACCACGCCCGTCTCCTCGGGAGACAAATCTTCTTCTTCTTCTTCTTCTTCTTCTTCTTCTTCTTCTTCTTCTTCTTCTTCTTCTTCTTCTTCTTCTTCTTCTTCTTCTTCTTCCTCTTCTGAGGTTGAGTTCTACTCCAGGTGGCAATAAATCTCTCACAATATGCCAACTCTTGCTATGACGCAATTCAGCAAAATTTCATATATTGCTTTATCATATTTTAGTTTTCTATTGCTTACAGACAATGATTATTTTACAACAAACCGATTCAACACTTTATTTACGGACTGCAGGGAACAATGCGAGCCTTGTATTTGCGCATATACTCGAAACAATTCAATAAACCAATGTAGGAGAATTTAATGATTGGAGAAATAAAGATCTTCCAACCACTGTAGGTCAATAACAAATTGATATCCGTTCAACCGCTGCTAAACAAAATAGTTAATCGCCGTATGGTTCGTGGTCCTGTCATGTGATAATACCCTGCAATGTGGTATTTTCGGTTAATTGCGAATTATTCATTTTCAAATGTGTACGACGATCACGTGCAAGATGTAGTAAAATGCCTTTTAAATAACATTACTTGCCAGATGCCAATTATTGCAAAATGACAAATGTGGGATTTATGCACTCACATTTACTGGTTCGTTCCTTAAAGGGCAGGTCAATCCTACTATTTTTAATTCTGAAATCCATACCTAACCATCTGAAAAACAATTACCGAGCTGTTCGTGATGTCTCTTCTGGAACTCAACATGAATAAAACCACGTGCCAAGCGTTTAGAGTGGTTAGCAGTGGTCTGACGCTTGACATGACTAGAGTTATTTCTATGATGATCTGAGTGGCCTTGCCGTAGAGAGTGACACAGTAAAAACTGAAGAAGCTACATGACCACAACCATGCTAGCATGAATGTTCAGCGAAACCCCCGAGCAAATATAACGTAGCGAACTACTCCTTGATCGCAATACGAGCTGGTTGGTGTTTTCGCTATGAATTCGCTACAAACAATACAACTATTTCCTTTGTCATTTTGTCACGCTAATGACACCTTATTCGTTACGAACATCTCAGGAATTATGGCTTTGGACAGATCCAATGAGAAGTGGCCCTAGCCGTGGCCTTGGGTTTGGAAGTGGAGGTGCAGAGTAGTTGCTGTCTTCTTTTGATGGCTTTGGATCTATTAAAGTCCATTCAATACCTTATTAAATAATCTCAACCGAAGCACAACCGTTTTTACAATTAAGGCTAAGGCGGTTTTGACTGCTACTAGTAACATGGGTCCTTAAAACTGCCTTTGTTACATCATTGTTTGCGTTTGTAAATGTCAATTTTCACATATTGTTTTAATCATTGTCGTCGGCATTATAGTCTCCGTGATGTGACTGGCTGTAGTGGTCGGCGTTTTCAGTAGGGGAGACCTCGTTCAACAAGTATGATGCGACTTTAACATGCGATAAGCTTTGTTTTGAACTGAAACCCAGTCAACATTCTACTTTCCAATACAGCTATTGAGATATTGCGATGGAGATCCTTAACCTCCCGTTGGTCACTTCCCATAAATCGGCTTATTCTCCGCATGAGACTACCGCTTTTCAAATCATAAACTAAATAATAATGTAATTCCCAGAACCACGCAGGGTGTTATCGCAAGGTGTCTGAAACGCAGATGTTGGTTATTGGCTTACACTTACAAGCCTAATGTGAGTGCAGTAGGCGAGACCAAGCCTTATCTGTTAGGGACAATGTTGGTTACGGAAACAACGATACCAAATCATTGAAGGGAGTAAGACCGGTGAACGCAATGTTGTCATGCTAGTTTGCACGAGGGAATATATTCTATGTATTTGGGATTGACAGCTCCAGTAGCATCATTCACAAAGAGTTGTGCATCTTATATGGCTTATGTTAATGGGGGCTGATTCGTATAAATCACACCTGTTTATCCGTAGCTTAAATGTATTTACCTTGTGAAACATCATTTCAATTCATCTAAGCAAAAATAATCGCAATAAAATTCGGAACACAAACTGTTGCGCTTAATGTGAGAAAATCAAAGGCTTGTGCAATTAGGTTTACCCAATGCCCCGTATAGCCTAATGGCTACATGCTTCAACCGCTACATTAGTTGTGTATTTAATGATCTGAATGGTCATAAAGGCTGTTGAAAAGTACATTGTGGGATCATGAATAAGAAACAGTTCCAACGCTTCTCATAAGTCAACTTGCTTCCGGATGATCCAGTTACATGCACAAATGTCCAATTACGTTCGTAATATTCCGTGTTCAAATCCAATCCATAGTATTGAAATCTTGTACAAATGCGCAAACAACTGTTAAGAACAACCAGACGGTGGGTTCGACATGCAAAACCTTTGATATGCAGGCATAAATACAGTTTAAGAACGAGGAATGCTCTCATGTTTGCCTATCTATCAGTATAATTGGAAACCGGTATAGCGATCATGATGAAATATCTAAATGTTCAAATGGGACATGCTTGACGTACTTGACGTGGTTTCGCCCACCATGCTCGTTAAACAGCACTAGCAACCGATAATAATTACTACCACTCTTGTTAGCGAAGTCAATTTACTGTAAAAAAACACATATATCAGTCATTCCTTTTCTGTTATAAGATGAGTGAACATAGATTGTACAATACTCTGGGGATGAAGGTGGGGTTTTGTTCCGGTGAATACTAAAAGTCCAACTTTTGCTGTCGTCTCATGATAAATAATATACTTAGTAGAAGCCTAAGCCGGCGATTAAGCTACCATGCAATAATTCTGGTAAAGAGTGCACTGGTTTTACTGATTAGCTTAAGGATGTTGCGGGATGTAATGTTACTGAAACTCTGTACGGTTTCCAGCAACTGTCGCTCGCAATATGTGATCACTGTAATTTTGGAAGCGTAATGGTTAAAACTAGCCCATTATATATCATAGTAGATCTAAAAGGGCATATAGACATTATGGATGCGGTAGTAATATTAATAATGATAGTTTATTTCAGGCACCTGGTCTACAGTATATAAAGCATGCATACAAGATGCCGGTCATTGCGTCACATTGCTCCAGAACGAACTTTGTCCTGTCGTTGTATTCGTAAATCCAGGTCATTCACTAACATTCGATACCATCACGTTGAAACCAGCTTACGCACTTGTTCACTAAAATATGCTAACGAGCTTACAAATAGTTTTCTATTTATTTTAGGTCGAGAGGTTGGGAAGCAGTTGCACTCAATGAACCCACTAATGATCCCGCGATTGTCAAATTATCATTAGTCTCAATTAACATTACATCCTATGACACACTCCACGGTGTTTGACATTTGTTAATATGACTATAAATGTACAGACATCTCCTACTCAAAGAGGTGCATTTTCCGTCGATAATTGTCCTGGTAAATAGATTGATCGTTCTTATTGATAAATATCATCAAGTTACTCAATAAGTCTTATATAATAAACAAAGGTACATTTATTTAGCAGAAATCGAATGTTTAAATAAACCTAGCTACTGTGGTATCTTATAAAGGTATTAAAAATAAATTATATATGTCGTATCAGCTTTTTCATTGCATTGCGTTTTGCATTGGGTCTTCCTACTAAATAGCATTGTCGTCGGGATGGATGTAATGAATGCAAGTGCACTTTTGAAAGTAAAACCTGTTATGTTATTGGTCTGAAAACAAAAATATGCATAAAATAGCCTGATGTTATTGTTAGTTGTGAGACTATTTTTCTCTTTGTGCGTCCAATGTAATGGGTCGCAGTTTAAATGCTTCAACGCACTGTTAATCCCTTGAATTGTTTCTATATGCAATCAAACCTTCATCATTCGGAATGACGTCTGCAGCGTATGTTTTAAGAGTACACGTACACTTCATCTGCAAAATGAACATGTCCTGTTTAAAAGTGATTCTAACACTCCAGTCCAATGTATGTTCTATCAACAGAAGCCACATAAAAAGACCTACATAATCCGGCGCATGTAATCATTAATACAAGTGCCTAGAGCACAAAATAAAAATCGAGGGTCATTTTGTCCCCAAAGCGTCACATGAGACGTGTCACCGATGCCACTCGGTTTTGTTTAATTGCAAGGGGGGGGGGGTGTAATAAAGGGAACATAGCAAGTTGTAATAAAATAGATTCAACGAGCGCAATGATACAGCGAATGTGATGGATGAGGACGGTATTGATGTTTTGATAATTTCCCATAGGTGTCATTATCCACACAAAAAGGCATTTAAAATGCAGATGGCGGAAACCAATATAGCAGCAGAACATTATCATACTGCATATTCGAAAGCACTCAAATAATGTATCAATCGGTCAAACGGAAATCCCACTAGTACATAAGGGCAACATGGCTCACCATATAAGCTGATGAAATAGGAAGGTTGTCGTCTATTAATATGGAGTTATATAAAAATCATGTGTATTGCTTAGATGAAGATCATATTAAGCGCATACCATGCATGTTGCAGTACACATAGCAGATGACGATGATTAAGTACATGTACCACATCTGTTGTATGACGACGTGAGGGATCCATGAATCATTCTAAAGGTGCTTGGATTTTAGCAAGAAGTTACAACTTTTGAACGTTCAAAGCTGTCTGACTTCAGACGCGGGCGTTACATCATACGAGAAGCGCATATGCATTTGATGAAAGACAGTTACAGGTTTATATTTAGACTAATATTAAGTTGTAATGCGCTTTTGTGCGTGTTGACGTATGTGTGTGCAGATGGTGATGGTGGAGGAGCGAAACGGGATGTGGTAAGTGAGCCCCCAAACGAAGACAAGAAATATCTCTATGATGTAATTGTTTTCTTTAATAATTCTGATGAGACAATACGGCCAGTGGAGTCTTTTCCGTACACGCCAAGCATCAGTTAGAAAAAATTTCATCAGCAAATGGATGCAATGGTAGTTTTATGAGTCTTTATAGTGGAAGAGAATGCATAGTGAATGTATGGTTGCAATTTGCAGCGAGCGTCAGCACTGATAGTGATGACTTACCTCCGCTAATTGTCAATATATGATGTATCAAATCAAAGAATACTGTTAGCAGTTGAGCTACGCATACATCACGTATCCGTGGGAAAGGAAACGAAACACTTAGCGGTAAGGAATCTGTTAGATACGATTTCAGATATGACTGTGTATTTACAGAAATTTATGGTATAATTGTGTTAGTGGAATCCAGTAAGCATCATCCTTCCAATACGTTTGCTCCACAGCATTCACTTATTCGTGGACCTCTTGGTCATCAGGTTCATTTCATCAGTTCATTCACTCAATAACACATCCATTCAGCGATTTCATTCATTCAATGTGACATTCATTCTCTACCTTATTCACATATGAATTAATTTATACACCCACATTATTCGTCCATTTCATTCATGAAGTCAATCACTCAATACCATTCTCACTAAATCACTCATTCCACGTTCACGCGCTAATCTACTCACCTCACATTCTAATTTATTTACTCACTTCCTTGCTCATTCGCTTACCCACTCATTAACTCACTCATCGCACATTACTCACTCACTAACTCACTAACTCACTAACTCACTAACTCACTAACTCACTCACTCACTCACTCACTCACTCACTCACTCACTCACTCACTCACTCACTCACTCACTCACTCACTCACTCACTCACTCACTCACTCACTTACTTACTCACTCGCTCACTTACTCACTCACACACTCATTCATTCACTCACTCACTCATTCACTCACTCGCTCACTCACTCACTTACTCGCTCGCTCAGTCGCTCACTAACGTACTTGCCCATTCACTCACTCAGTCACTCACTCACTAACTCACTCATTCACCCAACCACTAACCTACTAATTCACTCAACCCACACACTCAATACTCAAAAATCACAAAACCACCAATGATTGATTGAATGATGCACCCACTCTCACAGTAATTCACCCATTCACACCAAAGTTTAATAATCCACATCATTCATTCATTTAACGACTGAATCATTCTATAATTAAGTATACATATTCTCACCAACGACTGAATCATTCTATAATTAAGTATACATATTATCACCCACTTTCAGACACTTATCAACGTAATGACTCATACACTCATTCACTGACTCAACCATTCACTCATTCATCAACTCACCCACCAACTAAACCCATCGTTATAAAACTCTCTTCACATATTAATTTTCCCATTACTCACTTACAAAACACTGGAAACCATTCGATCCCAATTTATGCTTGGAATATTAGAAATACACATTGAAGACAATGTATTGAAAGTACAAAGTGCTATAACGAATGATGATACTGATGAGAAACCTATAATGCAGTATTTACAGCTTTGGAATGTTTGACTACCTGTGATGTACTTAGTATGCTGCGTTTGGAACAGGCCGGGGATATTTTGTCTTTATAAGTCCCCCTCATCATTATGGAAGCAGGTGGCTATCAGCATCATCAGCTGTTATCTACACGTACGTTATGTGGTGCCGGATACCATGCTGGTTAAACAGCACTAGTAACAGATTATAATTACTACCGCTTATTATTAAGCAGTTAAAGGTGTACATGTTAAAATGATTCCCATCAGAAGTGGTACGTATCTGCAGGATCATGAACATTTTAAATGCATCACTTTGTCCATTGTATTGACAAATTGAATAGTATTTACGTGCCATATACAAGCAGGTAATACATATAAAAATCGATTGCAAACATGACGGGCCATGAAAACGGATGACTTTGGAGAAAACCACAATAGAGCGCCAATGTTGCTTAAATGTAAAAGCAGGTTATAAATGCTCTATGTGGACAACATAGTGGTCCATGAAAAAATATGACAAACGATTGAGCCCCATACGTTTGACCAATACTAGCTCCTCGTTAGTATATTAGGAACAGATGAGCTGCATTGCATGCATTTTCCCTACCTGCGATGTCTCGTGACAGGCATTGCGGAATTCATTTGCTGCAAATAGATAGCAAAACATGTCATGTCATTGGTCTGCGAACTCGATTCAATTTGGATATTAAGTTAAAAGGTGAAAAGATGCACGTAGCAGCCTGTTGGCATGTTCGCAGTTACAAAACACATGCTTTATCACACTGTACTTGACGTAACGTAATTTACAAGTGTATTCAATTATACACATTTATTACATTTATATTAATATGTAGTACCGTTTATGTTTCGTTTGCCTGGTGCGATTTTCATTTCTAATGGGCAGTGTACTTCTAATAGGGGAGCTTTGATCCCTCATACAATCCTCCCTAGACATCCCATCTTACAGTTGCATTAACGTAATAGAGATTAGTGGTACCCACTGGTCTGTTTAAATCCGTTCGGTTTGAAACATCCGCATCACAATCCGTGTAGGTACTATTCAAATACATCTGTGGGTTGGACCAACACGCGCAAAGTACATCTCTTCAAAGTAAAACTCCCATGATACTTACTTCTTCTTTACGTGATGTTTCATGCTCATGAAAGCTGCAGCCAAGAATATAAGACAAGATCAAGCTTCACATATGGTAACCCTGGTGGTTATAGATACCGTGTGCACGACTTAAGTCGATTACTACAATCGCTAAGTGTGCTGTACTTTGATCTAATCTCGATTAGGTTCCAAACAAACAGACCACTGTTGTCAGTTTTAATACGCCTGAGGATATCAATGTGTTGCGTGCACTAGCATCAGATGAATAATGTACCTGTGGCAGCGTAATGGCTGTAAGTGGCCCCATCAGAGCCAATGCATGCTTCATCGACGCGATAGCAAAATTGTCTTGCTTTCCATGTTGGCTCTCACATAACTGCCACGTGCCATTCTTTCGGCGTAGAGGAGTGGCTGATAACTGCAACGCTAAGTGTAGTTTCGGTAACAGACGAATAGCACTGAACTTTTCTGATGAGACCATAAAATGAAATGCATGGCGAAGTAGGTATGGCGAAGGGAGTACGTAATGCGCGAACATTCTATACCAATAATATAGCACAGCAGATCATGACACATAAATATATATATAGAGAGAGATATAGATACATATATAGAGTATATATATATATATATATATATATACATATGTATACATATATTCATAGATATATATATATATAGATATTATATATATATATATATATCTATTTATAAATATATACACATGTATATATATATATATATATATATATATAGATATATATATATATATGCATGCATATATATACACCTGCATATACACATATATGTATATATATATATAATATATATATATATATATATATATATATATATATATATATATATATATATATATATATAGATATATATATATATATATATCTATATATATATATATATATATATATATATACTATATATATATATATATATATATATATATATATATATATATATATATATATATATATATATATATATATCCTGTGGTGTGCTATTGCTCTCAGTTTAAATAAAGAGTCTTACTTCCCCTTAAAATATATTCCAATAAAAAGCAGTCGAACGCACAATTTGACCATATGTTGGCTTTCACATGACTGTCACGTGTCATTCTTTCGTCGTTTTTTTAGCTATGAACCTGGTTCCCCATATTACACGAACCTGACGACAAAAAACGCAACCGCGACAGATCACCTAGGTGGTTCATCAATAATTGTTGATGTATGTCATAAAATTGGCGCACTTGTTATCGCAGCTAGACATTACCCCGCTGATAAGTTTGTTGGCTTACAAGCAGATGAGCTTTTAGTAACCAAATGATGATCCATGGAGTAGATTATTAAATAACAGGTCTAGTAAAGTTGCTCACTAAAAGTTAAAGGTAAATCTAGTGCATTACATTTACACACTAAATGAGTTATATTGCCTATACACTTGCTGTGCTAGATAACCCATTGAATTGTCCGAAGCAAGTGGAATCGCTTTTTTCCGATGATATAGCCTAACATAACAAGAAAAGCTATATTATTCGTTTGGGTTTCCATCTGGAGAGAGGAGGTGATATATAAGGGCAGAAGTTTCATCGAAACGACAAACATAAATACCAGAGTATGATTTTAAAGGCTTTTGGCGGTATCTGTTTCCGCATATTGACATCAGAACGTTGTTAGAGGATGTAAATGGCACTTGTTGTAAAAACTTTACTCAAATCGCTTCCCTGATTACCTACGACATTTGCCATGGAATAGACAAGGCAATACTGCTAACTCACGATTGTGGTTTACCCTGTGTTCACTTGTCTTTTGATGGGAGGTTTATTAAAGGCAGACACCACGAAATGAAATATAGTTCAACATAGATTCAACAAACGCAATGGTATCGCATCTGCAAAGTATGGGGATGATTATGATGCTTTGACAGCTTCCCTTGAGTGCAATTGTTCACATTGCGCAAACTCATTGGCCAGACATGGCTGCAAAACCTCTGACTCCGGGATGGTAGTCTAATATGATATTATCGAGCACCCCTGTCGTGGCTACTTATATCAAAGCACGTGCCAACTTAGCGCTCATAAGTTGCTGTTTAAACCAGTGTTGGCTCATGCCAATTACTGTATACGCCTTTCTATCTCAGCATGCATGTAATACGTCATGTTGTCACTAAATATTTTGAGAAAATAGTTTTGAGTTAAATTGCACGAATAGATGAGTATATTCATAGTTATTCATTTTGCCAACATTTTGTTTACTTCATATCTATTTGCATTTCCTGCCCATATTTAATAATGCCAGTTCTGCCCAAATCTAGATGTTTCGTTCCATAAAAAGGGTTTGGCTATAAACGGTATTAGATGTTTTATGCACTTAAGGCTACATTCACAGAAATAAGATTCCTAGAAGCAGTGAATCAAATCACTTTAATTTATAGATGAAAAGAGTTGGATGATATTTGATGAAATGCACCTTTAGTAGCCTTCACGTTTTTTTTAGCACGTTTATGTATGTCTGTATCCCCGATGCAGACTTAAGTTAACATTTTCTAAAACTGTGTTCGATCAGTTGAATATTTACCACTTGCTACATTTATTGGTGGTACTGGTGAGGACATCGTGTATGATAAATGTTACCTACCAGCGAAAATGCTGGGTCATTGTAAAATTTAATAATTGGTTCTTTGAGAATCTGTCCTGTTCCATTTGAATGTTGCTAATAGCGTCATCACTGAATATTATGAACGCATTTTATTCGCTATTAAGGATTATACTGAAATCAACTAGAGATATGTTACATATATTTGTTTTCGTTTTGCATATCCAAATATATCGCAGTTCAATCATCATTGGCATCTCCAAAGCCTTATACAAGTATATACGTGACATTTTATTTACATCGACGACATCTTGTACGACACACTCAATATCATAATTTATGAAGTTGATGTCCAATATAATGTATTTGGCTTTTCACTATAATGTTTTACATCGTCAAGCAAAGAATTCAAGTGACTGGGTATGTGCATATGTCATCGCCATATGGGACTTAAACCTGAATTGATTTTCAGGACTTTTTTCTAACTCAAGGTGATGACAAATGGCCTGAAATTAAACACTAGGAAAACAAGTTATATAGTGATAAGAAGACACAATAAGAACTTAAATATAACTTATTGTGAGGTAAAAATAGACGATGAAGTAAGCAACAGGATAGACACAAATAACGGTGCGTGTAAATTTCTGGGCATATTTATAGACGAAAAACTATCCTGGAAAACACATATAAATCATGTCATTAAAAAGATATCTCATGGCTTTTTTATGCTCAAACAAGTAAAAGACGTTCTCCCTAAATCAGCATTACGCAGTCTATATTTTGCTCTTGTTCACTCGCATTTATCATATGATATACTTGCCTGGGGAAATGCTGGCAAAAGTAATTTAAAGCGTACTGAAATACTACAAAAAGTGCTCTGAGATATATTAACAAATCTTCGTATAACGCTCATACAGAACCCCTTTTCAAACGTAGCAATATATTACAATTAAATGATCTCTATGAGTATACTGTAGCCTTATTTATGTACCATTACAAAAATAACATGTTACCATCATCATTCATCAATTCATTGCATCAACAATGCAATATCAACAGTTTTTATAACACGCGTAATGCCCATCTAATGGTCACGCCTATCCCGAATACCGAATTTGTAAAAAAGTTACCTCTATATACATTCCCTGACACTTGGAACAAATGGCAAAAATCACTCTCTTCATTTTCAGTACTATCCCAAGTAAAAAAATATTTGATGTATACATTCATAAGTAATTACCACAGTACCATTAATTGTTCAAACCGCCATTGTGTTGATTGTAATTTAATGCAGAAGGATCAAACTTAATTTATGTTTTAGTCAATATTTGTTGTTATGCCATAGACTATTTTTTTGAGAACAAATTGGTTGACTTATTATGTTTTTTAAATATACCTCATGTAGTATTGTATTATTTAGAGATCGTCGGGGTGGTTGGAAGATAGCCACCTGTGGCTAAACCACGCCCGTCTCCTCGGGAGACAAATAAATTCTTCTTCTTCTTCTTCTTCTTCTTCTTCTTCTTCTTCTTCTTCTTCTTCTTCTTCTTCTTCTTCTTCTCTTCTTCTTCTTCTTTCTTCTTCTTCTTCTTCTTCTTCTTCTTCTTCTTCTTCCTCTTCTGAGGTTGAGTTCTACTCCAGGTGGCAATAAATCTCTCACAATATGCCAACTCTTGCTATGACGCAATTCAGCAAAATTTCATATATTGCTTTATCATATTTTAGTTTTCTATTGCTTACAGACAATGATTATTTTACAACAAACCGATTCAACACTTTATTTACGGACTGCAGGGAACAATGCGAGCCTTGTATTTGCGCATATACTCCAAACAATTCAATAGACCAATGTAGGAGAATTTAATGATTGGAGAAATAAAGATCTTCCAACCACTGTAGGTCAATAACAAATTGATATCCGTTCAACCGCTGCTAAACAAAATAGTTAATCGCCGTATGGTTCGTGGTCCTGTCATGTGATAATACCCTGCAATGTGGTATTTTCGGTTAATTGCGAATTATTCATTTTCAAATGTGTACGACGATCACGTGCAAGATGTAGTAAAATGCCTTTTAAATAACATTACTTGCCAGATGCCAATTATTGCAAAATGACAAATGTGGGATTTATGCACTCACATTTACTGGTTCGTTCCTTAAAGGGCATGTCAATCCTACTATTTTTAATTCTGAAATCCATACCTAACCATCTGAAAAACAATTACCGAGCTGTTCGTGATGTCTCTTCTGGAACTCAACATGAAAAAAACCACGTGCCAAGCGTTTAGAGTGGTTAGCAGTGGTCTGACGCTTGACATGACTAGAGTTATTTCTATGATGATCTGAGTGGCCTTGCCGTAGAGAGTGACACAGTAAAAACTGAAGAAGCTACATGACCACAACCATGCTAGCATGAATGTTCAGCGAAACCCCCTAGCAAATATAACGTGGCAAACTACTCCTTGATCGCAATACGAGCTGGTAGGTGTTTTCGCTATGAATTCGCTACAAACAATACAACTATTTCCTTTGTCATTTTGTCACGCTAATGACACCTTATTCATTACGAACATCTCAGGAATTATGGCTTTGGACAGATCCAATGAGAAGTGGCCCTAGCCGTGGCCTCGGGTTTGGAAGTGGAGGTGCAGAGTAGTTGCTGTCTTCTTTTGATGGCTTTGGATCTATTAAAGTCCATTCAATACCTTATTAAATAATCTCAACCGAAGCACAACCGTTTTTACAATTAAGGCTAAGCCGGTTTTGACTGCTACTAGTAACATGGGTTCTTAAAACTGCCTTTATTACATCATTGTTTTAATGGAACTGCGTTTGTAAATGTCAATTTTCACATATTGTTTTAATCATTGTCGTCGGCATTATAGTCTCCGTGATGTGACTGGCTGTAGTGGTCGGCGTTTTCAGTAGGGGAGACCTCGTTCAACAAGTATGATGCGACTTTAACATGCGATAAGCTTTGTTTTGAACTGAAACCCAGTCAACATTCTACTTTCCAATACAGCTATTGAGATATTGCGATGGAGATCCTTAACCTCCCGTTGGTCACTTCCCATAAATCGGCTTATTCTCCGCATGAGACTACCGCTTTTCAAATCATAAACTAAATAATAATGTAATTCCCAGAACCATGCAGGGTGTTATCGCAAGGTGTCTGAAACGCAGATGTTGGTTATTGGCTTACACTTACAAGCCTAATGTGAGTGCAGTAGGCGAGACCAAGCCTTATCTGTAAGGGACAATGTTGGTTACGGAAACAACGATACCAAATCATTGAAGGGAGTTAGACCGGTGAACGCAATGTTGTCATGCTAGTTTGCACGAGGGAATATATTCTATGTATTTGGGATTGACAGCTCCAGTAGCATCATTCACAAAGAGTTGTGCATCTTATATGGCTTATGTTAATGGGGGTTAATTCGTATAAATCACACCTGTTTATCCGTAGCTTAAATGTATTTACCTTGTGAAACATCATTTCAATTCATCTAAGCAAAAATAATCGCAATAAAATTCGGAACACAAACTGTTGCGCTTAATGTGAGAAAATCAAAGGCTTGTGCAATTAGGTTTACCCAATGCCCCGTATAGCCTAATGGCTACATGCTTCAACCGCTACATTAGTTGTGTATTTAATGATCTGAATGGTCATAAAGGCTGTTGAAAAGTACATTGTGGGATCATGAATAAGAAACAGTTCCAACGCTACTCATAAGTCAACTTGCTTCCGGATGATCCAGTTACATGCACAAATGCAATTACGTTCGTAATATTCCGTGTTCAAATCCAATCCATAGTATTGAAATCTTGTACAAATGCGCAAACAACTGTTAAGAACAACCAGACGGTGGGTTCGACATGCAAAACCTTTGATATGCAGGCATAAATACAGTTTAAGAACGAGGAATGCTCTCATGTTTGCCTATCTATCAGTATAATTGGAAACCGGTATAGCGATCATGATGAAATATCTAAATGTTCAAATGGGACATGCTTGACGTACTTGACGTAGTTTCGCCCACCATGCTCGTTAAACAGCACTAGCAACCGATAATAATTACTACCACTCTTGTTAGCGAAGTCAATTTACTGTAAAAAAACACATATATCAGTCATTCCTTTTCTGTTATAAGATGAGTGAACATAGATTGTACAATACTCTGGGGATGAAGGTGGGGTTTTGTTCCGGTGAATACTAAAAGTCCAACGAAATGCTGTCGTCTCATGATAAATAATATACTTAGTAGAAGCCTAAGCCGGTGATTAAGCTACCATGCAATAATTCTGGTAAAGAGTGCACTGGTTTTACTGATTAGCTTAAGGATGTTGCGGGATGTAATGTTACTGAAACTCTGTACGGTTTCCAGCAACTGTCGCTCGCAATATGTGATCACTGTAATTTTGGAAGCGTAATGGTTAAAACTAGCCCATTATATATCATAGTAGATCTAAAAGGGCATATAGTAATATTAATAATGATAGTTTATTTCTGGCACCTGGTCTACAGTATATAAAGCATGCATACAAGATGCCGGTCATTGCGTCACATTGCTCCAGAACGAACTTTGTTACATTCATTCAAAGATTGCATACATTACTTATAAACGGTTTTAGGCAAACATATGACTACCACTGTCTCTTTTTGACACACAAACACACACACACACACACACACACACACACACACACACACACACACACACACACACACACACACACACACACACACACACACACACACACACACCGAACACACACACACACACACACACACACACACACACACACACACACACACACACACACACACACACACACACACACACACACACACACACACACACACATATATATATATATATATATATATATATGACTTTATAAAATGACTGCAGTGTAAAATTTACCCGTAAATAGAACAATAAAGCGTGCTGCAGGAGGTTGGACAAATTCTTAGTTTTACATGCAGTGAGCATAGATAAAGTAATCACTAACTAATACGTAATAGCTTAAGGTTTTACAACTACAAATGTAGGGTCGTTTTGCTCAGTCAGTACGCGTATGTTGATTCATTTATGGTTTCTGAAACCAGAATGGTACGAGATAAAATAAAACAATAACGAGCCGAACAACAGAGCTGTGCCGTGGTGTGCGTCGATTTGACAGGGCCGATATAGACAGCCTCTGGAGCTAGTTAAATGTTTCCGAGCTCAGTAACCAAACGCCTGTGATTGCCACATACCACCGAGGGCATGCCCTGAGGCATTGTAACCACTTCATGCCAAGTATTTGGAGCAAAGTGTTCAGCGTTATAGCATGACTGCACACTGCAAAGTGAAAGGCGTTGTTTCGAGTCGGATGAATTAGCAAGGGTCTTGCACAAGACCTGCTCATCAGCTCATTGCAAAACACACTGCTGATACGGACACACAGTAAATGTAGCATGGTCACGTATACATTTGTTTATAACTTTGGTAGCAGAGGTGGTTCAAGGTTGCTTTGGGCTGGAAGGTACAGATGCAGTGTGTACAACCAGGGCACACGACATGTTGTTTACTTAAATTGCTGCTGTAGGATCGCCACAGGCAATACGGTGGTGAAGAGGTAGACCGATACACCCGCACTCACAAAGCTTGTCACACAAATCGTGTTACAAAGCAGCAGTGCCGCTAAAGTCGGTTTATTTTCTGCTGGAGTGGCGGCTATTCAATGCTGGAGTGCCTTATTGACGTAACATTATAACCTTCGTAACAAGAATCACGTAGCTGTATCCCCGTAAAAATAAACATTTGGTTCATGATATTATTGTTGTACTAATCTGTATTCCCATGCTGTGAAAATGCACAAGGGATACTGTCGTTACCTGAACAATAGTTGTACGATTGCACTTGAAAAGAAAGAGCTTGATTGTTATGCTGTTGTTGTGGCTTTGGTGGGTATATATCAATAATCCAAATATAGAAATATAGACAGTGGTTGTCATTCATTTAGGGCTGTTTGTGTTAGCTAACTTCACCCATAAATATATCCGTATAACTATACACGTCGATCATAAGTCGACAAACGATGACACCGCTGTGGAGTCGTCTGTATCTTTTCCTTTGGTTCAAAGTTTTTGTTCGTCATTACCCTGCCTCCATCTTACGGTACTTTAACAATTGACTGATGATATTTTCGTCAGACCTGACATAATGGCCACAGCTATTCTAGATCTTTGGCATCGCAGGTTCGCTCATGATATTTTATGAAACTGAATTGTTCAGTAAACCTTCGCATCGCTACGCATGATATTGCCTGCGGTTTAGCCCATAGCATACATATGATGGTTGCATGTTGTTAAAGGTTGATTGGAGAAGACATCCTGTGGAACGGATCAATACAAAGGCCAGTATAACATTGACATTTGATGTTGTAAAACTCCCTCACCCACTTCCGCACCGCATGACTACACAGCAACCCCATTCCAAACAAAACGGGCTAGGTTTTGAGCTCAAACTATGCAATAAAACGGCTATTCAGTGTTGCAATGGGGTATTGCCTACGTGTAACCGCCATAGGGTTTGCTAATGCTAAGTAGAAGGGTTTGCTAATGCTAAGTAGAAGGGTTTGCTAATGCTAAGTAGAGCACAAAGTTATGGTGAGCGAGTTGTTTAATCTACAAATCAATGCGACTACGATAACTACCGACACAAACACCAGCTTGCAATGCCACTCCACACTATATATTGTGTTAGCAAGGCAATTGTGAGAAGCATGGCAATTTGACAAAAGAATATTATGCTTGATAGAAAGACAAGGCTGTATATTTAACACGAGAAAACAATATCAGTTGGTCCTAAAATTGTCTTGAAGCTATAATTCATGAGCAAATTCACAACAAATTTTGCAACAACCGAAAACGGTGATTATTTAAATGGCACAAATCATGCAGATGTTGGCTGTTGTTCAAATTTTGATATTATGCTGGTCGCTATCCCTACTGACGCCTATGGTTAAAGATGCATTTTCGGCGATTGTTTGGAATTTCTATTTTGCTTCCATTTATGTGCGGTTGCTACAATGACTGCTGGCAACTGCAAAATGACGGCACGCTTCTCTTCGTCTTATGTTTATGTTCCAGATCTGACGCCACGACAAGAAAACAGTGGCGGTGATATTTAAATCTGGCTGTCACATTTATGAATAAGAGAACAGGGTTAAGTGTGTTACAAACGTGAATCTGGGGGTTCATTCTATTAAAATTCTGTCTACACAGAGGAAGGAATTTATTGTTGTCATTCCCTTTAATGATGTCACGATAACCACTTTGCGAAGCAGCAGTAATACTATTGGGGGTTGCGGTCAAGCTGAGCTGTCAGGTGTACCATGCATCATTAGTGGTGCTTGATATTTGCACTTATTTCGACTAAAAGAATTAGTCGAATTGCGAATATGATTGCATATTAATATTTGAAAACAAACATCGTAACCTATGCATACAATTTAAATGTACGCGAGGAAAGATTCAGCAGTCACATTTTGTACACGCTGCATTGGCTCAAATAAAATGTTCCTCTTCGCGTGCAATCACAATGCGGACAATTTGAATTATATAAAGCAATACTCTTTTACATGTCCAACACATGAATGAGCATGTATGTAATTCATGTTGAAATATTCAATAGCTTACAAGTACGTTCGCTTGCTAGGTATCAGTATCTTTCATTCCAATATCATGTTATAACATTCTTATCGATCATCTTAAGTCGCACCCTGAAATCTGCTTCACAGACCGCATAGTTGCCGTCTTCGTTATGTGATCAAATGATATACATATACTGACCAATGTAGCTACTGTTCCATTGGAGACCACGTAAGATGCAAAAATGCACCGTCTAGCGATATAATATTGCAATGCACGTGTGAATCAATAAATTTACGGTGGTGGCACAATTAGTGAATGACTCGACGAAACTTTGTTGTCGTGCAAGTAACACAGGCACTTATCCAGATTCAATAGTTGTCTGGCTATAGTCGGATGAAAAAGATATATCCAATTCTGTTACCCGAACGATTAATTAGTGTAGCACATAAATCAGTTGTTTTGTTTTGTTTAAAACTTCCAGTCTAACTTTATTCAATGTCAGCAACATTATGTGCAAAACTCTAATCAACTTTAACTGATACTTATGGACGAAACCAACCAGCGGCGAGTTTGAAACAACCACTACGTTTTTAAATTGTTTCTGGATACTAAATCAACTACCGATTGATTAAATGCTGAGCACATTATGGATTGAGCCAACTTTCTAAGTAACCTTGATTACATCCAGCTATTTTGATAGAATACAACCTTACAATCATCATCTGCTGAAATACTACGATTGTTTCCCTATGAGCTAGTAATAACTGAAGTAAATTTTGTTTTTATATTTCACCATCTTTATTGCATTTCTAGTCGTTCGTATGCCTAAATATATTAGCAATCAGTTATAACACAAATAGACAAGTGTCATTGTCACCTTCCAAGTCAAAGGTGAGCTGTTTTAGCCTTTCTTAAATTGCATGTCCAATTGTACTTTTGAAAGGGCATCCAATCTTATGGGGACATTACTGTCTATATACTGAAGGCTTTATTGAAACTTCAGGATTCACTTGCATGGTGGTTTAGAATGACGCACATCATTCTGCTGTGATAGATTGATAACGTCAACTCACATGGGCAATCCTTTTTGCGGAACCTCCACTGTTCTAATTAATACGTCTTGTCCATGATAAACCATATCAACTCACATGATAAACCATGTCAACACTGATTACTATTATTTTACTACCGACTTAAATACAGGCCCACCTGCCCTTAAGGATTTAACCCTGTAATGGTAAAGTACTGTAAATCTTGTACATAAATTTTACGCGCTGGTGTTTCATAACGTTTTCCCTCACACATACCATATCATTCAATATACTGGGCAAGTGAAATGCTTTTTTCAGATATAACACAGCTAGAAAACCTATGATATATTATTCGTTTGGTTTCCCATGTACAGATAGTAAATGTTGACCGAGGACAGTAGGTTCTGCGCAACGACTGACACAAAGACTGAAATGTAATGTAAACGACTGTCGGTGATATACGATGCAGCACCACTGACAAGACCATCTTGGGGTGATGTGAAGGACAGTTGTCTGGTGGATTGTCATTGAGTGGACAATGCACTGCTGTTCTCCAACTTCTCTAACTCCCGTGCTTTCCTCTGTGTTCAATTGTATGTCGAACTCGCCTTTACTAGGGAGGTTCATAAAGTGTAGACAGTACATGAAATATTATTCAGAATAGATTCAACGAACTCAATGAGATCGCGAATGCGAACGATGAGGACATATACCCTTAAACGCCATTGGCCACTTTGTACAAACTCGTTGGCCAGACATAGCTTCGACACCTCGGATGTTGATAAAGGTAGCCGAGCGTGATATCATCAAGCCACCAGTCGGGGCTACTCATATTAAAACACGTGCCAACATAGCGTTCACAAGTCGATGTTCAAACCAATGATTGCATATGGCATTAACTGTAACAGTAATGGACATAATGGTGTCTTACGTCACTTTCAACAACGAGGTGATATCGCGACGGTGATGTATGAGGATGATTGTAATACTTGGAAAGGCCCCATCAAGTGCAAGCGCCCACTTGGCACAAAACCGTTGCCCAGATTGGGTTGCAAAACCCAAGCCGTGGTTCGAAATAAGTAAACCACTACGCCACACGGACCACTAACTGTACACTCCTCGCTATCGCAGCTTACGTGTAATACGTCTTGTTGTCACTCTTTGTATTATGATTAAGTAACCACTTATCAAAGGTACAACTGCAGGAGGAGATTAGTATATTCATAGGTATTAAATGTTTCTGCATTACTTAATATTTAGGTGCATTGACTGCCCATTTTCATAACCAGGCGTCTAAACTTAGCACAAACTATGGGTGTTTAAGCGGCAGTACTCAGGAGTTTACACATTGCTGCGGTCAAACTTGCGATGAACAATTTGATACACATCCACAAATCATATGAGAAAGGTTCTGATGGAATTAAAAGGTTCATACCAAAAATATGCTCTACTATAGCCATTAATGCAGTGACACTGGTCATATCGGTCCTGCAAAGCGTTCACTGCTACGCGCTATGCAACAAACACAAAGTAGTGTTCCTCCGTATTACTCAGTAGTGTGCGGTATTTACTCCCACCCATACAGTTACCCCTGCTTTTTTCGCAATTGATTAATGCCTCGTTGGCCAAACGTTCCAAATGGCGTTTGGTTATGAATGGTAATAGATATCGCCACTAAATAACACATGATTTATGGCTGTTTTCTCTGAAATGGACTTCGTAGAACAGTGGATCAATTCATCTTCTTTTTTTTAAATGGAGTAATCACTTAGATAATAGATATCGCCACAAAATTACACATGATTTATGGTAATTCATGATAGAACAGTGGATCAATTCATCCCTAGGATCATGATAGTTACAAAATTACACATGATTTATGGTAGTTTTCTCTGATAGTTCGTGAACATAATCAATTATCTTCTTTTTTTAAATGGAGTCGGGACGCGTAGTGTGGATAGTTTTCATATATGACATAAAGTCTGAAAGTCAGAAGAGAACTGAAATCAGAAGAGAACTGGCGCATGGTAATGGATCAAATAAAACAATAACGATGCTTAGATTCATCATTATTGCAGCCTGGTTTGTTAGTCGTTACAATGTATTGGAGAATAGATTTGGTGGAACAATGTTAGCTTTCAGAATTGGTCAAATAACCAAAGAAACACAATGTCCTGGTTAGCCCTCTTAATCGTTTTAAGGTACAGTACACCAATAAATAGAACCCCAGAGAGGCGATCATTCTTGCATAATAAAAATTTTTGGAATCCCACTTAATATATTTATCGCATTGCCTTCTAGAATCGACAATATCCAGATAGACGGTGCAATACAACATATCGCTGGAATATACTGAATCGCAATGGAAGCCATTAAACTGAGGAACAGGAAAGAAGCACCATGGAAAAGGCAAGTTAAATCATATCTATTGCACATTACAAAGACATTTAAAATGCAAATGGCGCAAAAAAGTAAGAAGTGTCACCTTTGTTAGACTATAGAGATGAAGTCAGATACAATATATATAAATATATTCAATCTTACAAAGCGTACCTGAATTGCACACAGCTCAAATCCACTTTCAGCTTTGGCTGACATTTGAGAAATGCTCATGATGACGCCGGGGATCTTGTTCCTCACATGGGGCTTCAGGAAGGCCAAGTTTTTCCTGATCCAAGCCGCCCTGTACTTAAAAACTGTAGGGGCATTGCCTGAAACTCTTTCTCGATACACCCGTAGGAGGACCGCATACTCTCGGACCACCTGTCTATACTTGTCCCTGCCACAATTTGTTTTTAGAAAAACACATTTTACACACTGGAATATACCACATTTCATCCATTAGATGGTACGGTACAAATATTAACAGGGCAAAGAAAGTGTTCAAAAGATATGAAATATACACTGACCACTAAAACCACCAATCGTCGCCCCACATTCTCCGAACATCCTGTCCTTCTTTGCCTTGTTTTTGAAGTCTTTGGTTGCCTCGTTATCTTCCACCTAGGCCACGATTTTCAACTCCTGCTCCTTGGAGATGTCCTCTGGTCTGCCGATGTTGATGACAGTGCCGACGTCGTCGTCGGGGGTCTTGCTCTTTGCCTTGTCGCCCACTGCCTTCTTCGCTCTCTTGGGTATAGCGCCACCGCCACTGCCAGTGCCTGCAGCCTCCTCCTCACCCTTCGCCTTGGCAGCCTCAGTCTCGGGAAAGACATCCGCAGGGTCACCGTCAGTCACTTAGTCGTCATCCGTGTCATCACATTCATCAGCTTGTGGTAGGGGCACCTCTGTCTGGTGCACATCAGCTACTTTTACCACCTTTCTCTTTGTGGTTTTCTTCTGGAAGGCATCCTGGATACAAACTTGAATTAAATCTGCACATAGTGGAATAATAAAAAGTTACAAATGTCAAATATTCGGGCAGATGTTTCCACTGAAAAATCTCGAAAGCAAATGGCAGGTAACAGACTGGGCCTCGCATAAT
>CM067347.1:29937985-30030485 GCA_034190875.2 Urechis unicinctus
CTTAGCAGTTAGCAATAAGACCGTGAGATTGATCAACTGGGCAGTTAGCAATACGACCGTGAGATTGATCAACTTAGCAGTTAGCAATAAGACCGTGAGATTGATCAACTGGGTAGTTAGCAATAAGACCGTGAGATTGATCAACTTGGCAATAAGCAATAAGACCGTGAGATTGATCAATTGGGCAGTTAGCAATAAGACCGTGAGATTGATCAACTGGGCAGTTAGCAATGCGACCGTGAGATTGATCAACTGGGCAGTTAGCAATGCGACCGTGAGATTGATCAACTGGCAGTTAACAATAAGACCGTGAGATTGATCAACTTGGCAATAAGCAATAAGACCGTGAGATTGATCAACTGAGCAGTTAGCAATAAGACCGTGAGATTGATCAACTGGGTAGTTAGCAATAAGACCGTGTGATTGATCAATTGGGCAGACAGCAATAAGACCATGAGATTGATCAACTGAGCAGTTAGCATTAAGACCGTGAGATGGATCAACTGAGCAGTTAGCAATAAGACCATGAGATTGATCAACTGGGCAGTTAGCAATGCGACCGTGAGATTGATCAACTGGGCAGTTAGCAATGCGACCGTGAGATTGATCAACTGGGCAGTTAGCAATAAGACCGTGAGATTGATTTGATGGGCAGACTGCAATAATACCGTGAGATTAATCAACTGAGCAGTTAGCAATGCGACCGTGAGATTGATCAACTGAGCAGTTAGCAATGCGACCATGAGATTGATCAACTGGGCAGTTAGCAATACGACCGTGAGATTGATCAACTTAGCAGTTAGCAATAAGACCGTGAGATTGATCAACTGGGTAGTTAGCAATAAGACCGTGAGATTGATCAACTGGGTAGTTAGCAATAAGACCGTGAGATTGATCAACTGAGCAGTTAGCAATATGACCGTGAGATTGATCAACTGGGTAGTTAGCAATACGACCGTGAGATTAATCAACTGGGTAGTTAGCAATAAGACCGTGAGATTGATCAACTGGGCAGTTAGCAATACGACCGTGAGATTGATCAACTTAGCAGTTAGCAATAAGACCGTGAGATTGATCAACTGGGTAGACAGCAATAAGACCGTGAGATTGATTTGCTGGGCAGTTAGCAATAAGACCGTGAGAGGTTTTTTTTTTTATAAATGTATCAGTCGATTCAGCGCTGAATGATTTGAGGTAAGTACATTGTTCTCAGAAAACATGCTGTGCCAATCATTCGAAATACTGGGTGTGTTTTTGCCGATGGTAAATTTTGAAAATTTTGTCTTCCTTTCCGCAAGCCCTATATAGGGGATCCCAGTTATATTGTATGGAATTCTATACCAGAGTATTTGATAAGGCATTTGCACAGGCTATTATACAAGTCAGACTCGTTACGCATGGCCTTAATTGCAATAGACAATAATCAATGGAATCAACGTAGCACTAAATCTACAAATAAAGATTGGTAAACCTGTCTAACGCACATTCATGATTAATACGGTAACTAATCAAGTGGTCGGAGATTGGCAACACATATGAGGCTCTTCCTGTCTGAGTTGCAAACACAATAGCTATAAAACATGTGACTGTCGCTTGTGGCAGCAAATATGTCAACCAAAAAATTGCTTTCCCCGGGCATTGCGTGGACTTGGTGTGGATGGCAGTAGTTGCAAGGTTTTTGAAAGACCTCATTCTCTAACCAGCTTGGACTTGCATCGATGGCGCTTATTTCGCATGCGCTAAACAGGTTGAATCAAGTCTCAAAGGCTCGAAGGTTCAAATCAAGTCAGACGCTTGCCTTATAACAGATTTGAATATTGGTATTTCCAATAGCTACAAGGTGTGATAATTTATAAATGAATCAGCGTTCTGTAGCCTGGCTGGTGAGATTGCTGATTGGAAAAAGCAGCACCTTTTTACGCCTCATCTTGTCAGGCACCATACCAGCTCTCAAACTTTCTAGAACATAATCCTGCCCTAGCAGCAGTATGACCGATCGTACTAAGTTACCATATCAGCTCTCAACTTTTATAGAGCATTGTGATTACCTAGCATGGTTCGAAAATAATTTTTCATTGAGAGGATCCGATGTGTATAGAGTAACAGTGCCTGCTAAAGCATTAAACCGCTGCCCATGGATACTGCTTGGGACGACAAGCACCTATGATAAACCACGCTTGTGCAAAACGTGCATGTACCACACTTGGCGCAGCTAATAATAACCATCTGTGGGGTCGGTATGTGCTATGGGTTATAAGCACTCCTGTTATCTTTACCACTGCAACGTCAAGAGCAAGCTACGCCGGCCAAGATAAATGTTTGAATTACTTGCCGATTTTTCCCCCTTATGTTATACACGGTATCTTATTGCTAAAACAACCTTCTAGACTAACGCAATTTCATATCATTAAACATGAAGCAATCTCATAAGGCGCGCCTTGTAAGAGAAGCGTTCGAAGTAGAAACTGGTCTAAGGATGCCTTACAAGCACTTCAAAGGCGACTGGACGAGACTCGCATCCAGAAAGAAATAGCAGCTCGGATGATGGCGGCGACAAAATCAAATCAGAGCTCCCCAAAGAGCTGTGGACCTATTAAAGATCAAGTTTCTGGGCAAGTGAACTGGGGGTTACTTGGTCAAGGTTAACCCGGTCCGTGCAGAGATAAAGAAGGGCAGTCACGTCTTTGTTATTTTCTGCGCCACCAAGCCGGGACTGCTGGTAGGCATCGATCAGTTGTTCTACCAGAACGCTAACCCAGTCACCACAGTGGTGGCTTGTATCCCATTCGTGAGCCAGACTTCTTCAATCTGTTTAACTGTGTCACCAAGATAGTTGTAGATGACTCTGAGGGCAATGGGCTCACAGAGACGCAGAGGCAGAAAATACAGCTGTGGGAGGAGCTGGTCATGGGCCAGGCGCCACCATTCACGACATTGTAGACCTCGAGAGGATCACAAAACGTGCCATCATCTTGAAAAGAGATTTCAGGCGAGTTCATCGCCAACAACGGCCATGCCTGGTCGAAGGACCTACAATTCCCTAGTTCCAGGCAGGTTGAGATTTATGAGGCGGACATCTGACCCAAAAGACCTCCTACTCACCAGCCACCAGAAGGTCCGTGACAGGGCTGCTACTTCAGAAACACAAGACAAGCTCTCCAGACTTGTTGTTGCATCTACTATACTAGCCCAAGTACATCCAGAAACAAAACATCAAGGTACCAATACACCGTACCGAGATACTCTTTCTCAATGAGATCGTCGCGGTGTCTATTGAGGCTGCAGAGACCGCAATCCCATGTGGAGTCTATGCACCAGCTCAAGCATGTTACCGTGCCCCCGCTAATAGTTTCCAATGTCGTCAGCCAGCCAACCAAGCAGCAGCTCTGCAAGGCAATTCAGCAGAAGCTAGTAACTCATAAGCCCCAGGGCCGGACAAAGGATTCAATCTGAATGTCGACTATATCCTGCAACTTAGAAACGCACAGAAGAACCACTGCGCAGCATGCAATATCGAGATGCTATAAGCCTACCAGCCCAAGGAAGGTACTGGCGGACCCGAACCCCTACTATGGCAGCAACATGTTTTATTCTTCTAAGAAGACATGTCCCCTCTGAGTTAGTTAGCTGGGGCAGCAGGGCGCTGAGACACTCTGCAAGGAGTTAGTCAGTGATGATATCAGGATCCATATTACGTTCTGTCTCTAATCTATACTGCCTAAGTCTAATATATTGTGTCTTTATCAAGACTACAACCCAGATGATTATACCTAACCCAGCAACGATAGATCCTGGCAATGGCACAGCTGCTGTCCTGCTGGTCAGGAGCAAAGATAGTTTCAATCGCGGTCAACGGCATATGCAGTAGGTTGATCAGTCTTCAGCAACAGTTTTGCATTCTTGGTCTCTGGTAGTAGCTGGTGTACTGCGGCACGTTCCTCCCTTGTCTGGATCACATCATTCTCACGTGGGGCGTCTTCAAAGTAGTCACGGTTCTTGGGGTCTCGTTCACTCGTTGCCGCAAAGGCCTTTTTTGCCTTATCCCACTGGTGGAAGACACGCATGCCCTGAGCATAGAGGTGTTTACGAATCCCCTCAATGGTGACCTCGACCTTTGTTTTCTTTGGGTTATAGACACAGCAAATGAGGTATTGGCCGGGTCATCAACGAGCAGAAGGATGCCTTTCATGCTGTGGGCCTGAACGTTCAGATTGATGTTCCACAGTGTGTCACTCTTATTGTATGCAATCTTTCTGTGACGGAGCACACGCTCATACAAAATCGTGAGTCGACCTAGTTGGGTAATCAAGTCATACTCCAAGGAGATGTCATCGATTGTGTGGCTGGCGTTGATGTCACCCATTATGTGAATCACGCAGCTGTAGTCGTTAAATGTGAGCTCGTATTCCAGTCTGTCACCATGCGCATTCGATGTGGCTCTCGAGGTGTTCTAAGTCAAGCGAGATATTAAATCGGTTGCCATAGGCACAGGTTATTGCCTTGTTCTGAACAACCCAGATGTGAACGAATGGATAACAAAATTCCTTGGCAAACGCCCTGAAGGGCCTCGCCACTAAGGCAGCACCTGTTCTTTCAGGGATCATTGGCTCCATCGTAGGTGGATGGTTTGATGACAGAGCATGTATGGGCCGCAGCTGTGGCAGTGGAGTGATCTTCTTGATCCGCAGTGACTTACTACGTAGCAAGCCAAAACACAACTAATCCTATCATGATTCCGCCCAAAATAAGAGCATTTTTTTCATCCTCGTGTGGGTGACCCTGGACCGTGGGTGCAATGGGTGCTGCGGCAGCCGGATTGTCAGTGCCCATATCATCCAGCGGGTCCTGTGTGTCAAAGCTTCCTTCATTAGAAGGTGCAGCATCCACGTTGACATCAGTGTTGATGCCGATCTGCTGTTGCTCATTCGCGATGGCAATCTGCTTGTTGTATCCAGCTACTTTTCCAACTGTGAGGCTCCTCTCTTACGGAGCCACATAAAGGCAAGTGCCAAACATTTAATCAACCTTTGATGAAGCGTTCTGGAGCAGATTTTAATTACCTACTAATTGACAAGGGAATGTTCGCTGGTGAGTTGATAGCATCCTCAATATTAGCCTGAAACTGCTTTCGGGCGTCAAATGATGTACCTGTACCTAGTATCCCTATTTTTCCAGAATCTAAGTGCTCCAGACAGTACTTGCACCCACAGTATCGTGTATCACAGCTTTATGTATTCAACATGTAGCTAGCTGCCATGGAAAAAGGAATCTGTTCCTTGGTGGGTGTTCCTGCTTCTGCACCGTCCAGCAGACTATGAATAATATTGACCCACCTCAATACACAGAAAAAACAAGGGTGTAAAAAAAAGTAGTAAAAGGGGGGAAAACGTGTCAAAATAAGCGTGAAAGAAATAAAAAAAATAGTTTTAAAAGAGTGTAAAAAATGTAAATAAATAGTGTAAAAAAAGATCAATGAAATATAAAAACAGATGTAAAATAAAGTGTAAAAAAGGTTTTTTAAAAAGTGCAAAAAGTAATGTAATAAATATTAAAAAAAGGGTAAAAAATTGTAAGAAAAAATGTAAAAAACAAATTGCATACAAATGAATGCATAAAAAGTGTACATAATAGAGTAAAAAAAGTAAAAAATATGTGTTAAAATCGTGTAAAAAAGTGGAAATACGTGTAAAATCCCCCAAGTATGACAACTGCTCACCAGTTTCAGCTGGACCACAAATACCCAGGAAATTCCCTTGCAACCCCATCTACACCAATGAGTAGGCTGTATGTTATCGAACAACTGACACACTATGCGTGTGGACTTTTGCCTGCATGATGTTTTTCACACACTGCGTATACCAAGACTTGGCTTATTGAATAAACAAGGTTTGTTCGGTACAGAAATGAACACCAAAGAACGTATTGTTGTACTTGAAGGTTGCGTAAAAAAGTTGGCGAAATAAATTATTTGAGAGGAGAGAAAATGGATTTTGAGATCGAGCTGAGAGATGCTGTCAGTGATTTTGAGACTAAAAACGATGACTTTATGGAAAGATTGAAATACTTAGAGGAGCTTGTCAAGGAGCTGGGCTCAAGTGCATACTTACACTATAAGGGTTGAGAGCTGGTATGGTGCCTTAAAAGATGCAGCGGAAAATAGGTCGTTTAGTATGGTCGGCCATACTGCTGCTGAAGATCCAATGGTATCTTAATATTGATGGATTATTCATAATAATAATAATAGCATTTATTTCGCACTCATGGTACAGATATGTTATGACGATCAAGTTCAAGTACAATCATTTAACAAAGCGTGGGGTGCGATCATAATGTGCAAATAAAACTAAGTAGAACATTGATATCTTCGTGCGAAAAATCGGGAATATTTTCACATTCACAGGCCACAAAAAGATCTTGTATGGAGTTAACAAAGTTCAATCTTTCTTGATCAATGTTCGGTAGACTAAGCTTGCTTGAAATATCATTAAAAGTAATGATCCGGTCGTAAATCATAGCAGTATTAAGATTAACGATACTCATAATATATCTTATATTATTTCCAACATTCGAATTACTAAAAACACATAATCGGCTAACCGCCGATACAAGATCATTCGTGCTATTAAGACTATTTAAGAAAAATTTCATACATCGCAACATTAATTGTTCTTTTAGAGGTAGTCTACTAGCTAAAAAAGGTATATACATTGATCTTGTTCCAGGGTGCAGTTTCCATACATGGCGGATGCATTTGCGCCAAGTGCAACATAAGCTTTTATGAATTACTTGAAAGTGTCCATAATGGGGATCCATAAAAACTTGTGCAATATTTGTCAAATAGTGTATAACGAACATTTACGGAACAGTGACCGAATCTTGACATCAACATATTAGTTTTCGACACAACATCACCACATGCAGCATGCATATTCAATTGTTCGGAATTTCTTCCTATATAGGATCCAAGATGTACAGCATGTTCACTAACATTTAATCTGACACTATTCAGTTGTAGATTCGCATCGCGCTTTTGACAATTAAAAAGCAACAAATTGCTTTTTGATGTGTTAAATATAACATTATATTCTTTGGAAAACTCTTCGCAAGTTTTAAGCATGGATTTGGCCGCATTCAAAGAAGGAGCAATGAGAGCGACGTCGTCAGCATAACTCAGTGCGCCTGCAATAATTTATCGATATACACACCAAACAAAATGGGTGACAAAACCTCCCCTTGTTTGACACCATTAGTACAATTAAAATTGTTCGAGAAGCTATTGTTCCACTTAACTCTTAACGTTTGATGCGTATACATGTTAAGTAGGAGTTTAGCAGTCATAGCACATATACCACGCTCTTGTAACAAACCAAACAATTTCATAAAATTTACTCGATCAAACGCTTTGGAAGCATCCAATAATATGACATAACATGGTGAGTCTTCACTGACATAATTAGCTATGATTTCCTTTAATACAAAAGTGCACTGTGTTGTTGAGTGTGACGGTTTAAATCCGAACTGTAAACTACCCGATTTCAATACATCGCTTTGATAATCAATAATCACATAATCTAACAGTTTCCCTATGATACTAGTAAGAGCTACTGATCGATAATTATCACTGCTGTTCAATGATTTCTTTCTGTTCTTAGGAATGGGAACAAGCGTAGATGTTAGCATACCACGTGGCGTATGCGCATGATTCAACATCATAGTAAAAAGTTTTGATAGATGGGCATATAACTCATCGCAGCCATTCAGTATGTGATCAGAAGTTATTTCACAAACAACGACTGTTCTATCTAGTTTAAGCTTACAAGCTGCTTGCCTAACTTGTGAAATGTCCACATGTACCACAGGCACAATTAGAGTGTACATCATGACCCAATGATTCATTAAGGGCATCCATTGCAGAATTACTATAAGACACATTATTGTAAAGTGTTTCATATTTATCTTTAAAGACATTGCATATCTCGTCGTCGCCGTGCACGCCATCCATTACGGACACGGTCGATTTAGTTTTGAAATGCTTCTTCCGTATTTCATTCCAGAAATTGCGACCATCACTTGCGGTCAAAGAAACTGCCATTCTATCAGACGCAAGCTTATTTTGATTTCTGATCACGTACCGTGACGCCCTTTTATAATCCCGCTTTACTTAAAGTTGATGTCTTTAAGAACGCCAGAGGTGGGACACCCATTTTCCAATCAGAGTCGTCACACAAATGATGTATATATGCACCTATGGTAATTGATTTCTTTTAATAATAAGTTACTTCTAGATAATCAACTCCATCGTGGATTCTCACGATGTCTATGACGTGAAAGAAGATGCAACAGGTGACCAGCCAAATATATACCCTTTACAATGGATAACCAATGTAAAGTCAATCGTGCAAATATATATAGGACACAGACACTGCCTTGCTGAATATTGAAGTTCTGGAAAACAATATTAGAGGACATAACCAGATGGCATGAAGATGCCCAAGGCAGTCTGTACTGGTGCCTACCAGAACAACGATCTGTAGATAAAGATGGAGCCCATCAAAAACGCCAATTATCGATTCCACTTAACTTATATTCATACCATGGTAAAATACTCTAAAAGAATACCCATCGAATAGCTAGGCTATGGTGAATGCAAACCATGTGAGGATTCCTTTGGTAAGGTATTCGAAAAAGAAGCACATTTGTTTAGATTATACCCCATTTATTTCAAAGCCATTTGGGATTACCATTCCGCCGTGCTTATCACAGTAATATTGAACTCTCCCATGTTGGTATGGGAAAGGGGCGGGGGTGACTTCTTTAATGTGACATGAGTGTAAGGCTTACATGGCATAAGACTTTATCCTACTAACATTCATGAAACTATGCCCGGTCAACAGTTAAGTTACACTTGTTTAATATCTCAGATTTTGATCAAGTGAAATATATATGGATGATATCCACATAATGACGTCATCATTTTGATTATAAATAAGATTTCCGTTTGACAGAACACTCGATGTTTTCGCCAGAGCCAAATGTTGCAACATATATGGAACTAATCATATCAGCGGAACATAATCCATTTGCTGCAATATTTGGAATATAGACCCATCTTCCCAACTGTGAATCTCGTGGCAGTCACATCATCCTATCACATCAAACCATGAGGTTGAATAATACTTGTTAGTCTGGCGATGACGCTCAGTGCGTCTTATCAGGATATCTTTACGACACTGATATCAGTGATATGGATTGTGAAACATTCGTTCAAACGTCCGTTAGATTTATCACTGTTTGTGTCTCCCACTCAAATAGTCAACACATGGTCGTTACCGGTTTATATTGCAAGTCGTGAATGTTACCTATAGTAATTTACTTCTCTTCAGTAAAATCAGACAATGCGAAAAGATGGATGAATATTTGATTAATGAATATTGGTAGTAGGCTAACCCTTCATCCTTTACCCTCTAAGTGCCCCGTGTTCTGGACAACTTGATAGTTGTTTCTCTTCTGCTATATATGACCAGTTTCAATAGACTGTTAGTGGCCGTAAGAGCAAATTATCTATGTTTAATATCTTTGTGTAGCAGCAGAAATAGCGCACTGACGTCACGTTGTATTTATATAGCGCTGTTATCCCCCAAGAGTCATGAACGTAAGTAACGAGCCACTATATTGTGCTGGCTGTTTTAACTAGACCATATTTCGTCAATCCTATATTAAAAGAAAGAGGCCCAATTGAGGATATTAAATGGAAAATATGTTAGAGGTGTAGCTATGGTGTGTGTGATATACATTCTTAATCAAATCACGTCGAGTTATAGATACGATACAAATGATGGCGAACATATTTCCTCAAGCATGGGTGTTGTGAGATTTGTGTATGGTACTGAATATCTGATGGAATAAATGCGTGACATAATGTATTCATTTTGTCGACATGCTCAGACATGGTAAATGATTGTGTGCGAAATTGCTAGAGGATAGACATATTGTCAATCCGCACAGGTTATCTGGATCTTCAATACATATCACAATGCAATTCTTTCATAAACGTTTCCCCCATTCTCAAAGGTTTCCCTTATATCACAGGATATGCAGAGGACAAAATGTTCGTGCCTTCAAATGCCCGCCATGACTCAATCCTTATCCAGTCTGTAACCCCATCCTATGGCTTAGCATCGCTTGATCCTAATCACCACTTTGACTGTCAAACGTAACTTAACCCTATTCACTGGCCTCGACCGTACCCTTATCCTCATATTGACTTTACCATGAAGCCTGTCGATAACCATAACCGCAATCCTTATGCCCACAGTGACCTAACTATAATCTTCGCCCTTACCCTATCCAAAGCAAAAACACTACCTTTAATGTGTGCATAAATGGTGCGCCCGGATGGTCGACAAACCATCGAGGTACACCAGGTAAGTGAAGGGTAGAGAAATTCTTGATAGTCTGGGGCTGGGAAGTAATCTCGTATTGCTGTAACATCACAGGGTGGTAAAGGAGCTCTTATCTTCTGACGCAGATGTCCAGGGCTCACATGTGGCGGTGTTGCTGGCTGTTAGCGAAATAAGCTACCTGCAGGCCCCGTGGGTTCACAAAGATTGCTTTGAACCAAGGATGCTGGGTTCAGCGACCTGTTGAAACTGGATTGTTCTCTCTGGTGCGCATGGCTCGATGAATGTCAGAACGACACAGAGATACTGCCACCTCTACTATTTGTAGGCAGCCCCATATACGCCTGTAACACGATGTAGCCACAAAGATATTAATATATGTGACTAGTGAAGACAATTTGTACGGCAAATATTTTTTAGAGGTGTATATTTATAGAAACTCGGCAATTATTCCCTTCGTTTATTTAAACGTCCAATTATGCATAAAGTAATTGTGCCACTTAGTGCTGTTCCTGCTCTGCTATAAATGGTGAAGCTCATAATCAATCTAACATCATCTTTAAATGAAATCTAACGGTATGCTTTAACACCAGCCTGTTGAAATGATGGCACAGTGTAGTTTTGTCAACAACCTTGTAACGGCATTTAATAGTTGTGTACTATGGCAATTTGCGACAACTAAGTTAGTGCAACCCTTGATTTAAGCAGATGACCATGAAATTCTTTGTTTACTTAATCAATACAGCAACAGTGGTTCGTTCTTGACTGATTTACAGCAAAATGGAACACCTCAGCAAGAAATGAACTAGCCTCAGCAGTATTTCTGCTTGGTAGCGCGATTAGTTTGACTTGAGAAATAAATGTAAGCAATAAATACCAGGTTATATACACGTCTTTTGGCTCGTGTTTGTCTCCTGGAGATCTTCCCCATCCTCTTATTTTGCGACTCTTCCACGTAAATGCAAGTGAACAACGTCATTTTCCAGGGTTGTGCTCTCTTCCTCTGTTCTTACCACCTTAAACCAGCAACCTCTACCATAAAGTCTTATCATACATGACCGTAATGAATTCATACCGTGATGTTTCTCGCCTTATAGCCATTGGCGTTGTCCATTCTCCTTAGATGTAGCATATATTTCGTCGTTGAGCAAAGTTACCGAATATCATTTCAGCCTTGTTGGTTATTTGGCATTCTTCATTAATGTATCATACCATCGTAATTTGTTCTGATGACTACTCTTTTTATAGGCTCCTATGTGCATCTCTCAAAGGCATTTACCAACACAGCATTACATGAAGGATATCATTGTAACATCGGACCAAGGAACATCGCTTACACTATCGTGCGTGGCAAACCTATAAACAACGAGATTAGAGCAGGAATTAATTAATGCGCTTTGCAAACATTGCAATTAACAAAGCAATTTTAGTGGGTTGGTTAGGTTTGGCTCTTTGTTAAAGTAACAACCATTGGAAAGATATAAGCCACGGATAGATTTTGTATCCTAATTGTTCACAGCACGTTTTTGTCATCCGCTTTCCTATTGTCTGCATGATTTATATTTAGAAGACCATTGAATGTAGAATGTGCCTTCTTTTCTAATATTCTATTCATTGCAAACTTCCACTAGCGCCGGTATACTTCTCGTGGTATCTCAGTTATAAAGGAAGACATTTCAAATGCATTTATAAATATGTGACAGAAAGCACCTATTTGCCATAAAACACCTTTTTTGTGCTCTTAAATGTCACATGAGAGAAACTGTCGGAAGTACCATTGCTGATTGTTTCCTTGATTTTCGGTACGATGTATGTTTTTGCCGACAGGTATTTGGGTGTTGTACATTTGCCCTTCTTTATGAAGAGCATTTCAACCTTTTCTCGATCCATATGTCCTCCCATTTAAGGGTATTTCGAAATATTAATATCACTTATTTACGTGCGTAGCATTATTAAAGACCTAGGACAATCTTTTATGCGTTTTTTATATGCCAGTACATCGTTTTTACAGCACTTAAGTGATATTTGCAGTCTTCATGTATCCAATCTCATTTGACAACCTTATCAATTGCACAATACTAGTGTTCGCTGAAATCTGGACAGGCAACAAGTTTCGCCTTGCTTAAAAATGTGTTATCGTCTTGTGTTATTTAACGCTTCCTTATTCAAGGTTAAAAGACGCCTGCTTGAGATCAATATGAAATTGGTGTGCTATTATTTAAATATGCAGCATAGATTTTATAGCACCAGTCATGTATTCATCAAATTATGTATTTCTGAATTATCCTCCCTATAAACCTTATTTCACTGTGTCTTGTGTTAGAAAGCACCTCGTCCTTCATTAAAGGTAAATTTCACTATCAAGTTCGTGATACCAACAATGCTGAGCTGTGGGCCACATTTTTGCCATATTTAATTCTCCACAATCTGAAGGCATTGGTTATATCTGCGAAAGCTTATGGTAGATACATCAACTAGGTGAACCGTGTAACGTTCGGAATAGCTTGTTTGTTTGCTTGTACACACAGACTGCGAAACATCTAGTAAAATGGCATCTTATTGTGCAGCATTTTTTAAGTGATCGAGTTCGTACAGTCCCGTATTAGTGTAGTTAACAATGATATGATTGTCATCTTTACATATGTTGGTTTTATTTATATTTACAACTTTTTTACCTTTATGAATTTGTCGGCTATTACGTGAATGTATACATTTACTACTAACAGCACAGATAATGGCCTTGATAACTGCCTGAGCTGAAAATAATAAGAAACATAAATATGGCGAAATAAATTCTTATGTTAGGAAGTTACAACTATTTGTTAACCAAAACAAAGTCACTTCTACACGGGCGAGCTGTATCTGTACCACTCATACATCCTGCACAACTTAACATTAATAATTACACTCACTTGAATTGAATTCTCGTAGATGATGATTTAGTTCTATCTATATCTAAAATATATCTTGATGTCGACAGTGGTCTGGTGATACGTATTTTCCTTCTGATACTGATGGTTTTTTTTTACCTTTTAACTGTGCCTTACCAAGATTATTTATGGACTTGTACAATTGCGGGGATGTTACTGGGTGCCATTAAACTGTGATGTCAGAGGCAATAACATTGATTATCTGTTTAATTAGTAAACACGTCCAAACAATGTACTTAAATTAACCGAAATTGGGAATGACTGTGTTAGTGGCATTCAGATGCTTAATACGAAAGTGAAGATAATTAGGTGCGCTATAAACAATTCTTTATGTTTGGCGGTGCTCCACATTATCGTACTCTTAATCACCTTTGAAAATTTTTGTATCTTTCTTTAGTAGAGGAAACACGCAATGGGGATCATATCTTTCATCACCACGAAACCGCTCTGTTCATTTGCACAAAATATATCAATGCACACCACGGCATGCGTTTAATGCTATTGCAACTCCTTTTCTGATTTAAATCTCCTTGTCTTGTGGCATAGTAGCTACAAAAAAGGAAATCGCATTGAAAATATTATATGAATTAATTGGTTGCCAAAATCCATTATCCAGGTCCTTATTTCATCTGCTGAATCTAAAGCGCAAACCAACATTCTTGTTTCAGGTATTATGAAGGTCGGGAAGTATGTTTTCGAGGTGACAATTTTCCAGTAAGCAATTACACCATAGATAATTAACTGCTTGTATTCTATGCAGTAATTTACCACATCTTGTAAAAGTGACAAACAATTACGGAAGAAACAACAATTTCCATTTCATCCTTTATAACATATGAAGGAATCGATGGGGTGATCGTTTCCATTATGATGCATAACGCATGTTTGTACGTCAAGTCACGTGCCCTACACCTTAATACCCAACGGATGAGCGGAAGCTTGAGTTATTTATACCAGATTTCTGCAAAGGCAGGTTATATTTGCTTCTAGAATGAATCAGCTCGGATTAGCTCTCTACTTTCACCAGGTAAATACATGAGGTGTTGATGGGCAACAAACTCTGTTCGTGACTGATCCGACTGAAATAAGAGGGTTGATTTACAATAAAATATATCCGCGCCCTTAATTGTAATAAAGACCCCGCTTCAGTTTTTATTCTATTGTGATGTTAGTATCTGTGCAGAAAATCGAATTGATTACAAAAAGTACCTGGTCCCATTTCTAGAATGTCGGTTAATGAGTGACTTTTCGACCAACATAGCAGGTGTAAGTGTTTAACAAAATAAAGTCAATTACGTAGGCGAAAATGGTAATAATTCATTCTATTTTAGGTGTAAACGATGGTCTGGACTGATTCTAGGTATGTCAACGTGTTGTTTGTTAATCAGGCTTCTTGACACTTTACTCTTTCTCAATTATGTAATATTAAGTCAATGCAATATTTTGCAATATCAGTCAGACAACTGCTAAACACGACAGAACTGCAACAGAAATAGGGCATTGACGTCATGCAATAAATACTTATGAGGTTGCATCCTCTCGTGACAGGTACCAAACGTGACAAAAGAACGAGAGCCTCATTTTGAATTACTTTGATTTCCTTGTTTTTGGGCAAATAGAAAATTTGATGAATGCAGAAAACGAAACAATCATATCACAATCGCACCTTTAATAATATTGTCATTCAATATGAATTCACAGCAGCTTATAGAAGCTTAAGTTAAGCTTTGACGTCATCTAGCCGTAACATTAGCAGAGCGCTTATGCGAAGATTCGCTATTTAACCTCGATGAAACAACTTACGTTTTCCCTGAAAACTGCTGTATCCATGTAGATGTTTTATGATCAACTGGAATTGCATAATGGTTCACTATTATATCTTGGTTGTGCTAATTCAAATGGACTGTTAACTTATGACATATAATTTACATGCCGGGGGAAAAAACCTTGGTTAACTCTTCTTGCAGTTTCTTCTGCATAATTTACTCTAGTAAGGAAGCTCACACGTTTGGTTAACACCATGGCAAAAAGTGATGTGTATTTAGAACTTGAAACTCGAAGTCGAATTTCATTTAAACCACCACACTGATTTACAATAGTATAGTATTGGCTACGTATATCGTACTCATGTGGCTAGCGATTATTTTCAATAGAGTCTGTTTTCTGCCAAATGCTCTGTAGTATACTGAACTGTTAAATCGACACCGAGTAACTATATCATATACCCTAGCCCCGGTCGGACGGTAGTATACATATATACAATAAAATTCCGTGTACGGCTTTATATACCCTAGTCTGTTGTGTCAATGAACAAGCTTGCAGCTAAAACGCGAGGGCGAGAGTAGTCATTCATCCATGCTACGCGTCCGGGATGGACGAGGGCGGGTATAAAACATACCATGCATTATGTCAGCACAATACGAGAGTGCGACCACCCGGAGAGCTAGTAGCAGTGTACCGTGGGTGGCTTACGCCGGATGTAAAGGTATACTTTCTCACAGACATCATTGGCGGAGGACGAGGACACGTCTCTCGCAAACACCTGGCGGGAAGCCAAAGACACAGCTGTGGTGCCACGAATATCGGTGCAGCAGTGACCGAATTTGTTGTTGCGTCTCTGAAACTGGGAGCTCAATAATTCAAAACTTGGCAGCCAATCTACTGTGAAGCACCTGGTTTTGCCCAACAAGAGATGAAGGCCGACCAACAGAAGCGCACATATGGCCATAAAAGGACATGCGAGAATAGAAGACTATTGTTGACTGCCCTGAATTGAATCGAGACTTCAACGAGAATCGATAGCATTAAACTATGAGCCAGCTGGCTGCGTTGCATGGTCGCATATCCCGCGCTCCTTTGACAAAGACGCACAATTGTTGGGGTACCACCACCGAGATTTGGCAAATTGCAAGATGTGACAAGCGTTATGTGCTTACAGTAGTTGATGACGCCACAACTGCATGATCCTTTTGACGTTTTAATGATAAACGCCTACAATTTGTCAATATAAAGTGGCCATGATTACAAATACTACGGTAATATGTGACACCAATTAGTACCGTTATCCTCTTTCATCTGATTCATTCATTGGCTCGATATTGCTGATGTGGGCCAAGTGGCATGCCCTGGTTCTCATCTGATTTCGTATATCGCATATCAATTGTTACACGCGTTCCAACTGCAATATGTCATATATTGCAAAAATATCTAACTATAAGACAAGGTGACATGATAATCTGCTTCTAGACTTTCAATTTCAGAGTATTCCAATGCAACTCCATTTAGCTACAATAGCGATATTTATAGCCTAACAGGCATTAATCAATTTTAAGAACGGCTTGGGTAACTGCGGGAGGTTTGCTTCCCAAATGTATGTCGTACTAAATAACAATTACTATGACGTGTGACATTTTACGGGTGGCAATATGGAAGTTCACCAGATTATTCCCTTTTCGAAATAATGTGCTAAAGCCTAGATGCATAGCACATCATTGCTCAGCAGGACAATGCAGGATTAGTATTGAGATGTTATGATAACACAACAATGTCCATTTATGGCAGAAATGAAACTCTTCTCACCATGAACGTTTGAACTTCATTTAAACTTTGTTAACATGATTTTTTGGTGTGCATCTTATTGGATGAATATTCAACTACTGCAGTTGGGATCAATTAACGACGACGACGGAATATCGGTCTGATCATCGATTGATGCAATTTAACGCTTGATCGAGAAATGGCATTGTATTGTTTTACTTACGGTCGTAAAACGTAACAATACCGTACGTTTCTTGTTTCTGCTTGCGTGGCTATGCTCGGGTTTCGTATTCACCTTTTAGTTTATTTGTTTGATGAGGTTTAATGAAGTCACACGGTGTATGCTTATAATGCAGCCAGATGCCGAAAACAACCCCTCTCTTCTAATAGCGTACTTTGTGTTAATTATTACAAACATAGCTTTAACTTTGTCCTCTAACCAATAACAATTCTTATCAAACACATTTGAAGAATCCACAGGACGTGGTTGCTATTCACCCGATGTGTGCCACCATGTTTTTGTGATTGAATTGTGTGATTGTCTGCAATGTAAACTGTTTTGACTGAAGGTTTTTATTCACCTTTAATGAAAACCTTCAGTCAAAACAGTTTTTGTGACGTGTCTGATTGGCGCAGCTTGGGTAACCTGAGCTACGCAACTTTGTTGCGTTGTAGCGGATATCTCCTTTCTGTACTGAACTATTGATATACATGGTGCTCACATGCTGTTACTCATTACACCGGTTGTGGCGCAAGATAAACTGGCATGACGTCATGTTGTTCATGATCCAATATGAAATTCATTAGCATCAGTCGAACGCGGGAATGGTGATTATATATCGCATCGTTATATTCGCCAGTATCTGAAAACCAGCTATTTATTTGATCTGGTATTCATTGTTGCAGATATGGCCAATTCCATGAACACCTGCATTTCCGAAGTGTCGTTTCCATTATCAATGGAGAAGTGAATACCACCATATTAACATGTTCATCTGCAAGCTGTGCTAGCATACTTTGCTGTTGTTTTTTTAGGCTAAGTATAGGAATACAACTATAATATAGAACCTGCCGCCATTGTTTCTCCAGAGTACACATTCCGGCGCATTTCAGTGCATCATATTACATAAGTAATGCAGACGTTAATGAAACAACTGAGTAAGTGGCACGACCTGGGGAATTCCCAGGGTACATCTGGGTGTACTTGTTATTCATGAAGTCTGCGCGCCCACGCTGCCTCTGAGAGTTTCCTGCCGCTATCGTCGATAACTACAACAGAATAGGCCGCAGAAATATAACTGGCGTTCGTATTCAGATTTCTCTCGGCTAGAAGTTGGTTATGTTTTGATTTTGCTATCACCGAAACCTGAGGCTAATGAATTGTCCTGCCACCGATAATACGCCACAAGCCACAGCAGCGATCTCAAGTCCGATTACAAAGGCGTCACGACACAAGCGGACAGCAGCACCCCACTAGCCAGCCTCTTACTTAGTCTAGCTGATACTAGGACGCCATCGTTACCATCCAGTGTATTAACTCCAGCGATATATCTGTTTATTGCGGTGCGTTTGTCTCGTTCTGCTCTCTGTCTTTGCAGCGCTGAAGCCAAAATGACTGAGCTGGGTCAGTCGCAACGGTCGGTTATTTTTTCATATCCAGAACAAGTCTACAAGTCTATATGTTAATTTCAATAAGGAGTGATGCAACCGAACACCTGCTCGAAGTCGTTGTATAAAAGTGAATTACTTTGCCTTGTTCTAGCTGTAGAGGCTGGTCCAAAAATCACCCGATTTGTCCACTCGCTGTGAAACCTAGGCAGTTACATGGGTCTCCTTTGCATATTCAGAGGGGCCTGCTGTGCTATCCGTCTTTGTTTATCGAGGTTAAAACTATTAACAGACTGGAGGCAAAAAGACGAGAGTGGAGGTCTAGGCACGGTTACCACAGAGAAGCTCCGGGGCTCATATAATAGAAGCCAGGTGCGTTTTTGATGATGATTCATTTTCAGCTAGATTGCTCAAGACAGCACGTCAAATAATTACCCCAGAGAGCTGGCAAAGGATTCACACCTGCAAATGCACCAGCGTTTTGTCCTGTGTCACCGTCATACACTGTCAAATCCTATCTTACGTATTCAAGAAATAAATCAACATTTCAAATGCATGTAGGCTAACAACATGTCATACTACGGACGACAATTCGACCCATATCGCAGGCTGAAAGAACTCCATGCAACCTAAAGCATCTGACAATCAGTTGTCTTTGCGAACAGCCATGTAACCATTGATCAAAACCACAAACTCTAGGTTGGGTTTCACAATAACTGCAATTTGGTCAATCGCTAAATGTGTGAAGTCTAGGTAAGACAGGCTCAGGGCCGTCGAGGGTGGTGGGTCGCTTGTGTATTATATATCCTTGGGTCCTGTCACCCTTAAAAGGATAGTTTACATTTTGCCACTGAGTCCAATCCCGCATTGTGGTGCTACGTCTATCCCGCAGTGTGGTGCAAGGTCTATTCCGCAACCTGCACCGCAATTTTCCTAATGAAAACCCTAGCCGAAACCAATTCATTTGAGCTAATGCGAATGTCAGTATGACTTGTGGAGTACTGTCTTCTGGGTTTATATTTCAGTTAATAACACTATAATGGTCACCAGCAGTAGGGTTCTATGAATCTTTAGTGTATAAAAGTCATTTATGTCCTTAGTAATAGTCACATGGAGGTATTGAGAAATGTGAAATGGAACTGAGTAGTCAGACAGTCTAGTCCTACTATGAGAATCAAAACAATAATCAGAGGACCATTATCGTTGCGCTAGTCACCCCACATCGCTTGAAAATGTATCAAGACGTCGTACTTATTTTCAGTATTTATTTGTTGTCGATGGTATGTGTCATTTACATGTGAGACTCAGTAATCATCTCCGAAACATAATTCCATTGCATTTAGGCATTGTCTAGTTTGAAGACACAACACTCTTGCATATGACAGGGATTATCAAAGAACGCGCAGCACTCACGTCCTCTATTAGAGGTAAATCAACCGACATTACAATAAGTGCCTTACGCGATCAACACCGCACTGTTAGCTAGCGTAAATTGGAATTTATAACAACGCCCAAGGTTTGACATAATTAATTATTAAAAAATAACTTGTAATTGTTAAGTATACCTATAAATGGGTCACAGTGTACTCAAGGATGTTTTCTGTACGGATATTAGCGTCCGGCAGGGAGAGAAATAGAGCGGGATCACGGCCAAGGTTAGGGTAGGTCATGACGTAGATAACGGTGGTGTTACAGTGAGCAGAATGATAGGACACGGTGGACATTAGGGTGATCCATCGAATGCAAATAACAAGTAGGAGCGGTTGGCATTCAGCAGCTTGTCTAGACTGCTAACCCACGCAAGAAACCTGCCTTCTAATTTTCAAATGGATTGGCTCATACAACAGCTCAGCTTGTCTGACTTTGTCTTAATGGTCTTGCATATATGATTTAGATCTAATATATATGGTAAAGCATCGGCCTACATAGCTATAGTACTGACACAACTGCCCGCCAGACCTACCAGAATAGCTCAAAAAAAAATACGAACTATCCAATTATTGTATTCAAATATGTGATGCTTCAGCACGAAGCTGGCTACTTTTTACCCTTCGATTCTTTGAGGCTTAAGACACGTTATTGTTTTCACACAGGAAGTATTTGCATTTGATGACCGAAGGTCATGATCTTGCCACATGTTAAACTAATCCGTCATGTTGGATGTATGCTTAACACAATGCCCCACGAGTGTTTTATAATTGTATAAGGGCTGCTTTCCAATGCATAGCTTTTGGGCAATTGGGTACATCCTGTACTCATGCAAACCAGACGCTGATTGGTCGATCTTTTATTCGTACAACGCCTACTCTTTGTACTCGTTCTCTCGTATGAATCTCATGCGGAAAAACTCCTATTGATTCTATTCGTTTTCTTTCAGCTTATTGATTCAGTTGAAGGCGTTTGCTTATTTTAACAAATAGCACACGTCTGCTGTGCATAATAGTCAGCTAGAAATACCGAATCAAATATATTTCACCTGTAAATGGTATGCACATGGGATCACGAGATTTCAAACATTCACTACAAACAGCAACACACCAATCATCGTGTACAACAAATTGTGATTTAGTAGGTTCTACGATGGCAACGGAATAACCTGCCATCGCGTAAAACATACAGCATGGTAGGTCTACTGTAAAGATAAATCTCGAGACCTAAGTGCTGACTACCCATGCATTTGGATGATGACACAACGAGATGACACATATCTCCTGCACAAATCGTATTCACCCCCCCCACCCCAAAAAATAACCCGTTAACGCGAATAGGAAATGGTTTCATGTACACATTAGTCCTATTATTTATCAAATGATTCACATGCCAACTTCATTGTCATATTCACACTATACAATAATCGCCACATAAAGTGACCTCCGCGGTGTAAATGCATCCACAAGAGTCCTTCCGCTAATTCATGTACCTGCCATGCCAGGTTGGAACAACACTAGAGTATACCGTCGTGACGTCAATGACCGATTTCTGTTGCTGTAGATATTACGTCCCTGCATCTAGCATCGTGTGGCTCTAAAGTTCAGCATCTGCTTTAGTTTTAGCTGTCACATATAGCATTACCAATGTGGCACAAAGCAACCGTAATTAGCAAAACTCGTTAATTTCCACAATATCAGTTATTGGGATGAAGCATAGCTTGTTACATATACAAAGAAGCCGTTCCTTTCTCTCACTATGCAAGACCTGCATTTACAAAACAAATGCTAGTCAGTTGTACGAAACTGGTGGTATTCAATGGCATGGCATATGGTACGTGATTGTTCACACCGACCTGGGTTAATGATTATCTGTTGGAAAGTATTATTGTCACTCAGTTCGGGAAGCTTGTATATGCATTCAGTATTGTAAATAAAGCACTGAGGATGGCAAAATGTGACCATGGTAAACGAACATTTCATTTATTGCATTAATAGTTGAAGACAGATTTTGTCGTCATTTCGGAATACTCAAATAAACCACATGAACGATTAATAATGAATGGCTGACTTTCAGATGTGACAACGAGTGATGCAAGCCGAACGAATTAACAATTCAGCATGTTTATATATATATATGTATATATATATATGTATATATATATATATATATATATATATATATATATATATATTGTATATATATATATATATATATATATATATATCTATATATATATATATATATATATATATATATATATATATATATATATATATATATATATATATATATTTATATATATATTAGCACGAACGCGACTTTTAGTAGACAAACCGCCAACCTTTCGTAGACTTGGGTCCACGAAAGGTATACTATGGCGAAATCAAATCTTAACAACTTACCATTCGTTGACTTTACCCGATAACCTCAATATCTTCCCTACAGCCATATATACTTTGGCCCAAATGGTCAAAATAATGTTTAAACATGATTGTAGAATATGTTTTGTTGAAGTATCAAAATATTTGATCAATGTTAAAATTGTTATATCGAAAAACTGTATTTTTTTCTCATTATTCGTCTATCTACAACTATGAATAAGTTCGTGAAACGCTACCAATTGCTCACGATGATCACATCTACAACAACTATTATGATTCAAATCCATGATGACGGAAAATGATTTCAAAATGTCGGTATTCCGCACCTATACGCATATATATATATGGGCACGAAAAGTTGGATTTATACGTATAAATTAATATCTTGACCATTCGTGGACGACCTTTAGAGGACCAAAAGTATATGCCTGGAATAAAAAGTGACAAAAAGATTTTCAATTGCCTTAAACTATATATATATATTAAATAGCTTATATTATATATATATATATATATATAGATATATATATAGATATATATATATATATATATATATATATACATATATATATTTATATAAATATATATGTATATATAGAAAAAACATATATATATATGTTTATATATATATATATAAATATACATATATGTAACTATATATATATACACACACACACATATATATATATATATATATATATATATATATATATTTATGTATATATGTAATATAAATATATATACTAATCTGAGCCCTAACAATAGGTTTGTTCGTCTCTTTGTCCGAAAGCACAACACATATTCTTGTACAACCATGATATTTTCAGATCAATAAATTAGTCAATATCTGCTGTTTATCGGACACTTAATCCTTGTTACAGGGAGATCAATGATGACAAGTGACAAATATTCACGCCTACTGAATGTTTGCAGTTCGCTGACTAAAGATGAACCATCAAAGTATTGCATGACAACAGATGAACCATCAGTGTATTGCATGACTAAAGATGAACCATCAAAGTATTGCATGACAACAGATGAACCATAAGTGCATTGCATGACAAAAGATGAATTATTAGTGTATTGCACGACAAAAGATGAACCATCAGCGTATTGCATGACAAAAGATGAACAATCAGTGTATTGTATGACAAAAGATGAACCATCAGTGTCAGTGTATTGAACCATCAGTTATTGTATGACACAAAGATGAACCAGTGTAGTGTATTGTGAACCATGTGTATTGTATGACAAAAGATGAACCATCAGTGTATTGCAGTGTATTACAAAAGATGAACCAACAGTGTATTACATTACATGAGATGAACTATCAGTGTATTGCATGACAAAAGATGAACCATCAGTGTATTGTATGACTAAAGATGAACCATCAGTGTATTGCATGGCAAAAGATGAACCATCAGTTTATTGTATGACACAAAGATGAACTATCAGTGTATTGCATGACAAAAGATGAACCATCAGTGTATTGTATGACAAAAGATTAACCATCAGTTTATTGTATGACACAAAAATGAACCATCAGTGTATTACATTACAAAAGATGAACCATCAATGTATTACATTACAAAAGATGAACCATCAGTTATTGTATGACACAAAAATGAACCATCAGTGTATTGCACGACAAAAGATGAACCATCAGTGTATTGTATGACAAAAGATGAACCATCAGTGTATTGTATGACAAAAGATGAACCATCAGTGTATTGCATGACAATAGATGAACTATCAATGTATTACATTACAAAAGATGAACCATCAGTGTATTGCATGACAAAAGATGAACCATCAGTGTATTGCATGACAAAAGATGAACCATCAATGTATTATTACAAAAGATATTATAAAAGATGAACCATCAGTGTATTGTATGACAAAAGATGAACCATCAGTGTATTGCATGACAAAAGATAAACCATCAGTGTATTGCTTGACAAAAGATGAACCATCAATGTATTGCCAATATTATTAAGACACAAATACGGTTTTTATCTGTTATAAATTAGGTTTGGGTTTTGAAGCGCGATCGCTGTGAATCGCCTCTGTTCCATCTCTAACGCAGCAATTGAAATTCCAATCGCCTGTGTATAATAAGGTTAGTGTGGACTGCCATGTGACATGAATGTCTGCCTTCTTGATATCATTACCCCTGACATTCTGGTTCAGTAACCCAATGCCTCTTTGTTAATTTGCCTAAATCGTTGTTTGTGCTTCACTTTGGGTACTTGGAATGTTGTAATGGCTTCCTGTTATTAAAAGTAAGCTACTATGTTTAATCATTGGTGCAAAGTATACTAGCATAGACGACATACATGAAGAATATTAAGTTGGCTGACATTTTAAGCCGTTTCGTCAGCATTACGGTATTGTTCAAAAAACGAATTCAAATATCATAATAACTCCGAGTTAACAACGAATTATAATACCGTGTCAAGATGGCGTCATCTCATCGGAGATTGCATCTACGTCATTGCCTCAACGCCAGGAAGTAAAGTATATTTGCTTTTCTTCCTGAGTTTGAACCAAATTATTGTCATTTAGAATTGCTCAAACGATGCATTAAAGTTGCAAATAAAAAATTGTGATTAAGGTCCATTCGCATCAAAAACCATCATAGTGGCATAATTTATTTGCTTTTATCGAACGATCGAGTAATACATATGTTATCGTTTATTTTGTGACTAAACTCTCAAGTATATTTAGATAAGTGATTGTAAGCTGGCAAATAACAGGAGAGTAGCTATACATTATTTGAATCCCAATTTTGTTTTGTATTAGTTAAATTTGTTGCGATAAATGTTTCTCAGTATCTATTGTAAGTAGAAGTTTTAACGGCTGCTCAACAATATTGAGTTTGAGTTTGCAATATCATGTCAGCTTCCTAATAGCATCTTGGTCTTTCAGACTCAAAGAATTCAGAATATGTATAGTTATAATCGAGACATGAGTACGAAAATTATACATCACGCAAAAATATGCATTTTATCTGTCTGTTAATAATTTGAAGCTCACCAAACACGGATTTTATGGTGGTTGTTGGGTCTGTGTGAATTATATTAACTAGTTAGCTGCACCAATTGATAAAATCATTGGTTTATTCAAACCCCTTGATAAATACACATTTGATTATGTAGGGAGAATACATGCATGTGACACGCGTGCAATGTGACTCTAAAACATGGGAGCAGTCATGTCCAATATCAAGTAAAAGATAAAAATCGCTAAATGTACCAACCGCTGTGCTTGTCTCTTTCATATGAACACTCAGTCAAATGTTTGTTTTGCTTATGAAAACGCATTTCTTTAACAGCTTGTATGGTGTCTGTCACTGAATTAGTGGCTTTTGCTGGAGCATACTTCAAGTTATAAGTGGCTAAATTAGTGTTCCCATGCGGTAAAGACATATATTATTAAAACTTATTATATTTGCTCTACAGGATTTCAATGATAAATTTTAATTATACTTTCCTCTTTAGACATCGCTCCACGATACACAGCGCATGACGAGTTAATCAGACAAGCAAATATTTCGCTATTGTTTTTAACAGCCACTTAGCCATACAATGAATATAGATAGCAGTCTCCTCTCAGTCATCTGTATAAATTAGCCTTGATTTGCTTTGAGAATAGTACTGGCCCTAAGGGGTCGCGGGGTGGTGGTGGAGGTGGACGGAATAACATGAGGTGTTTTAGCGTGTAGGTTTTGATTATTGTTGACAGCATATTAAGTAATGCCTCCTGAATACATCCCCGACACAATTACAAAGCTGATATGAGCGGACATAATAACTTTTGATAGCATTTAAAGGCATATATTTGATATTGTAACAAGAACGGGTGAGGGGCCATTCTGCGGGTTTTTTACATCCTGTCATGTGATGGGGTAAATTGTTTAGAATGAAGAGTATAAAAGGAAAGCTCGCGCCATGCTCCTGATCCTAAAGCTACATTAGCCGAAGAAAATGCAGGCTGTCTATTATTCCTTCCTGTATGATGGGTATCTTCCTTGACCGAGAGATGCTCAATGCACATTACCGGTATGGTCTCACGTTGGCGCTCAACCATACTTATTCTATGAGGGCCTCAACAGATTGTTCCCCCGCACAAGGAACTATATTTGGATTCTTGTTGCATGTGCAATTACTGCTGTTTTCAATTTAATATGTCCGCATGGTGCCGTCCTCTGCATTCCTGTTATTTGATTTGTGCTATTAAATAACGAATAATTGCAGTGATACAATCAACTAAACGAGAAACAGGTTATTCTATCCCTTCTCTCTAAAGCCAGGTCGCCCTCCATGTTTGGCTAAGAAACAGTGATTGATCACAGCTCCAATAGTATCGCTATGCATCGACTGCTTCCGATATAACGACATTACTCTTATATGAACCTGCATATTGGCGATATATCTAGTAATGAGAGTTCAACAAGCAATATGTTGTCTATTAAAACTTTGGGCGTCTTGTTCTTTGTCGTGATTTAATCATATCTTTCCAAATATCAAACTTAACGACAGACACACGCGCTTGGTATCATTTTTATGCTGCTATTTGAATACCAATGCAAAGCATTCATCGAGCTATTAATGAGCATGATTATTTCCATTTCATATCAAAGGACTCAAATAGAGCACGTCAGCATCTGTAAAAAACTGAATTAATTGGCCTTTAACAGGGAGACGGGGGCCAGCCCCGCTGCCACATCCATCCTCCTTGGCACGACACACTGAACAGTTTTTTTTGGAAGGAAACTATGTTGAGCGTGTCAAATTCGTATACTAAGTTGACTATCGTAACAGACAAAGAAAAGCCGAAAATTCCCTATTCCTCAACCCGACACACTCTCGGAATAATGTAAACCGACGGTAAGACAGAAATTATGTAAATGTTCAAATGATAAGTTGCGTAGCGTAGTTCTTTTTGTCATACTGTGTACAATGTTAAATTTGGCTTATTCGTCATTCACATGGACTCCTGTCAAAACATAGCTTCAATTATAACATACTACTTAAATGGCATTCTCGAAAGCAATTAAAAAACCGCAGGATTATGTGACACAAAGGAAGACTAGTATGCAAATGTTAGGAAACGCATATGTATGTTTAAGATGAAGGTAATCATCGCGTGTTCACTGTACAGCCCAGCAAACTGCGTCTGTGAAAGATTAGTATCATTACAATATAATGTTAGTCATCGACATCGATACCATACGTTCGCCACCCTAGATGCATTTGTTCGTTCGCCCTGTGTGCGGTTTCAGTGTACGATCGAGTACCTAATATTATTCACAAGTTTTCCTATTCTTGGGTCTTCGTTCACAAGTGGAGTAAATAAAGTAAGCTTATTTTGCATGGAACCCGGTGTCGAATTCGCTTTGCTTAGTAGCCCCCAACCCACAGGATTAATAAATTAAATAAGTATAGAATGCATGCACCAATCTCTACTTTCTGCAGCTTTTGTCTTTGGGGATATGGTCGACGGAATCATTAATCATTCTTTGATGTATCGCTTGGAAGGTAATTGAAGCAAATGTAGTTGAGTCTTCTAAATATTTCGTGAACATTCTAAAACAAGGGATGTACATTTATACTTCGTGTTATGCAACAATAATTGTGAACTTTACGCTAGTCGAACCGCATAAGCTCACTCTTTTGGGATGTTAATTAGTAGATTTTATCTCTGAGCAGTACATGAAATTATTTTGGCCATCAGTGCGCTAACATTCAAACGTTAATATATCTAGTACTGGATGACAAATACAGAGTGTAAGGCTATCAAAAGTGTGCAAAATTGTGGCAATGCGATGCCCCTGCTCCAGAAACGTTCAATAAGCAAGCCCTATAAGGTCTATAATCGGGCATTTATGCACATTACCTCACTGTAAAATTTAAACGAGCAGTGCATCTCCTTTTTCAGACGAATTCCGTTTTCTGTTTTGTCTACACAACACATTATTGAACAGCAAGTGAGGCGGTCACGTGCAGTGTTTTCGGACTGCTGGCAATATTGAAAAATATGCAGCATTTTGTCCTTCTCTGATAAACCTGCTGTGTACCTGATTAGTGGACAGATACACCATCACACCTGCCTTGTTATAATAACTAAAGCTAGCTTCGCACCTCGTCGCAAGTAATTTGCTGTTGCAAGGAACATTATACGCTTCCCACTGACGTCTTTGGCCTCATGCAGAGTAACAGAACTAACGCCCAGTTTTATAAGCTTCCCGTATATACTTTTGTAATTACATTATTACCATGTTACCGAGAATGCCTTCAGAAAGAGAATACATTTACATACTAAAAGAATTCCGATGGAATACTAGGCAACATATTTGGTAATGAATAATTGTATATCGGTGCATGGCGTGATGACATTATGGGTGTTTTAGCAAGTTTTTTCTTGTGTAAGCTAGTGTACAATATCGCTTTAATGTGTCACCTATTGAACAATTGGATTATTCCGGGTGTGGTAAACATTCGTTTTACTTATCAAAATCACTCATTCCTTATCGTTTTGTAATTTTTGCGATTTTCGAGCCGATGGTGATTACTAAAGACATCAGTCCTAAAAAATGGGTCAGTACATTTCTTTCCAATTTGTAGCATAGATAGAATATTAATTTGTGAATAGAATAATTTGACTCAATTACAAGCTTTTGCATAAATCAAGTATGTAAAGTGTTCTAAATGGTACACCGCATCGAAATGCCACCTTCCACAACGATCAATTGTAAGTAATGCAGCAGATAGCAATAAATTATCGGCTGAATAGAAAATAGTCAGGCAAGGGATAAAAACTCACCTAAGATTAAAGAAGCGGTTACCAAAATATATTTTCTAACCCATCGAAGAATCCTCATTAAGGATAGCCGATATCAATATTTTTTAAATGAGTTCTGAAAACGCTTAACATCTAGTTGCTTGCAAATATTGTACATCATGCAGTTCATGTTTCTGTCATACCATGTTTGTGTTTTCTTCTTACAATTACTTGCTACGAGTAGTTCATCACACAGATTTGTTGCAGTTAACCGCGAATGTATTTTTCGGCAAGCAGTGTCAATGCTAGCAATTGCAAATGCACACAGGTTACAATTATCAAGCACTCGGTTGATTAAGCACAGCGTGGTAGCGGTCGTTTAGTGCAGATAATTGATATGAGGGTTTTAGCTAATTATCGCACTGCAATGAGTTGTGTCTCCTTGTCATTATTAAACTGAAAATTGTAATTTTGGATAGGTGACTGAAAAATAACGCGAGTTAGCTCGTGATAGCTTATCTCATATCAATATGGGCGAGGAAGGGAAACCCTGATTATAAATAAATAAAGCCCGCTGTTCAGTAATCGCAACGTTCTTGCAAGGTATTTAGTAACATTGAGGTGGATACAATGTCACATGACTTATGGCTAGACGATTATCAAGCACTCTGCTTACTAACACTCGGCATCTGAAACCTGCTTAAAGTAAATACTGCAATAACATACGCATATCGTACATTATAACGCAAATTATAACTGTACACCTCCGATTGCGAATACTACAATTTATAAACGATCTGCTCTGACAATTGCATTCACATTTCGTAATAGCGAAGAAATATTCACGTGTATTGTGCTTAGTGACCAGCGTGGAACAGTTCCATAAATTTCCGTTCCTCACGAGGTTTAAAATAATTAAGTATTAAATTAATGCGCTAAACTCTCCTTCCTTTGCCAAATATATCTGCAAGTCTTCAGGGTCCTGACCGATGGAGCTATAAATCATTGATGGTTGTATAACGGTGAAGGTAAGTTAAGCAAATGTGGGTGAGAAAGTTTCCAATGTTGCATGGGTGTTCCAACAAAGATTAACGCTTTGTGCTATATAATTATGCTTTTGTTTGGTACGTATATAGCCCCATATAACTCCCACAGCAAATGAGTATAAATCATTAAGGAAGTTAGCTATCTGACTATCTCGCGGCTGACCAAGTGTTAATTACATCTAGCTGCGGACGAGATATGCAGGGTGTAGTAATATCGAAATTGTGCCCATTGTTGAAATATGAAATCCCTGCTCGAAGAAATAGTGCCCATTGTTGAGATATGATATCTCTGCACGAATAAATAGCGCAGGCTCACATAAGCCTTTTAATTGCACATTAAAGGATATAACATTCGCATTACCATAAAACAAAATAGAGCACTGTATCATACTAGGCAGTCTTAGCGCAATGAATTATGAAAGCTATGATAGTTGGAAAGAAGCATGTATCTTTCCTAATTTGTGTATATGTTACGCAAATCTAATGAAATCATTGGATAATAGCCCTAATGACTGCCACAACCAATATATCTTGTGCACCAGTTGACACAATCAGGAAGCTGATTCCATTTTGTAAATGTCAGTCACATATATATATAGGGTCAGTTGAACCCCGAATATCTCATTATGTGGCTACGTGCGTAGGAAAGGAAGTCAATAATCTTAAGAGAGGCAATTTACTGTGTTCATTAATGCTTCATATTCGCTCAGCCATAAGTCGCATGAAATTTCATCCACCTCAATGCTACTAAATACCTTGCAACATCGTTAAGATGACCAAATAACGGACATCCCTTCCTCGCTGATATGAGAATGAGATAATCTTTCACGAATTAACTCGCGAAATTTTCACATCAGTTGACTTTCGTTTTAACATACGTTTCATAGCGACCTATTATTCATTGTCACCTTATACAACTCATTCCAGAGCGATTATTGATTGAAATTCCGCGTCGACTATCTGCACTAACGACCGCTTCAATGCTATGCCTATCCACATTCCGAGACTGTGATAATTTCGACCTTTGTGCATTTGCAATTGTCATTTTTCAGAAAATCTAGTTCGTATATAGTGCTATGTGATAAATAGTATCTTTTCTAGCATCAAGTCAAGTTGAATACAACTCAATTAAGGGGTTAAAAAACTTTTACTGTCGGACTGGATTCATGCAATTATCAAGCAAATAGAAAATGTACTATTATTGACTCAGCATGTCAAATCATATACTAGAAGTGTATGATTAATGGTACAAAGCCTATGTTAATTAGCGAATGTGAAAGTATGCACTCAATAACCTTGTAAATTACAGTTGCTTGTGCCAGTCAAAGTTACGTTATATATTAGAGTCAGCCCACACGGTGAGGATGTTCTCTATGAGCATCAATATAGAGTGCGAGGGGATTTAATGTGAACTGAAACACAGCTATTTTGATATCAACTGGGATGTCATGAACTTCTATTTGAAGCTATCCGCACCATTAGCTTATGGTCCGCATAAGGCTACCCCTGTTGAAACCAAAATGCAATATAATCGCCCGAGTCATGCTGGCAATTCTCGCTCTATTATTACGTCAAGCTCATCGACACTGGGGCTTGCTGTTGGGTGAGAGTAACAAGTCAAATGTATAGATCTTTATGTTGTCTGCGATAATCGGAGCTACAGAGCTAAATAACACAGCGGAAGAAGGTCATACTCAAACCTCTGTACCGTGCCAGCCTGCATTAGTGACCATACTTCATATGTTTGAGCTTGATAGCGGCGTCGCAAACAGAAAAATTTCTAACAGAGATTATGTTAATGATAGACTGTTTTGCATTTCGCTTAGCAGCTTATTTGTGAAGTGTCTTAATAAATCAATCCAGGGCGTGGCAAGAGCGTTAGAAGCAACAATACGGCTATCACTAGAAAAAACATTTTAGCCAATTATTTGTAGTCACATTATGACCTGTATTCTGTTGGGCTTAAGTATCGTTTGCCTCTAAGCAAATTCAACAGGGATCTACCCATTTCTTGCACAAATGTTGACGTGCGTTCGTATTAGCCAATTGCCTTTGTATTCGGTGACAGCTTAGTGGGGCTCACTCAGTGGTCCTTTGTGATTCACAGAAAGTTCATTCAAGGAGTTGTCGCCTGCTACTACCAAGAGTTGCATATTGATGCAATGTGCAGTTGTGTGTTATGTGATCCAAGGAGCAACCCATAAACCTGAATGAAAACACGCGCGACCAAGCAGTTATACAGAATAGCCCACTAGTTAACCGACAGAACAGCTCAGTCTATGTGGCAAGGCATCGCACTCGCTTCATTCTCGTATCGAAACGTCCCCAATCTTAATACAGAACAATAACAAACGGAAAATGTGCATTTCATTGTTATTGAACAAACCGACACTGCGTTAAAGCAGGCTACCTGAATAAAACGTAAGCAAAGCTGCATCCTCCAGCGACAACAGATCTTTTATTTAATTGATACTTATAATGCACAGTCTTTGAGTTATAGCACACAGCAAATATTGGTATAAACCGCTGTTACATACTAAATATGTACTTGAAATACGCACCTTTTCCGATAACTAAATGGCGTGGTGATCAAGAAGATATCATACGATGCTCATTTCTACAAGACGCAAATGTCTTATTGGCTTCGCAATAGAATATTCAAATTGATGTCGATTTAAAACTAATTCATCCCCAAATCCAAATTGGCCTTATATCTTAATTCAAGCACGACTGTCAAGCATGCGGTGAATAGCAATTCTAAATTGCCATCCCAGACATTAAGCATGCCTTCTACTTTTCAAATGGATTGCCTCAAATGAATTCCCAGAACCACAGCTAATGCAGCACAATCGTTATGATCTTGCATTCATGATTTATATCTAATATATATGGTAATCCAAAACCTACGCACAAATAGCAAAGAGTTTATAGCTTCGCTAAGAGCACTCACTCGAGTCTTCCGCCCGAGCAAATATGTGAAGACGCCACCTGTTAGCCGAGGCGTTATTGTAATAGCTTCTTGTCATAGCGTCTTGTCATAGCGTCTCTTAAAACCACGTGGCGTATAATTTGGAGCTGTAGTCGCCTCGACCAATCACATAACTCCATATCTCTGACAGCCGCCAAGTCCCAAGTGCTTTTGTTGATTTCATGGTATTGTCGCCTGAAGTCGGGGATGTCATTCATGCAATTTCATAATCGTCACTGCAGCATGCTATAAACTCTTTGCTGGAGACCTCCACATCCCCCTGACATGCCAAAAATGTTAATGTCGACCCCAGGCCAGATCCCTCGCTTCAGACAGTTGGAGGCGAAATGTTTTGGATAGGTGTACCCCAGACAGGGTTATCAGGTTATTTATTAAGTTGACATTTATTAAATAGTGCTATTCATAAGCCTATTATGTGACGTGTTTTTGCAGCGGCAAGGCTCTACGAAACGACATTTGTACCGCTCTCATCAATCGCAGTGACGTCAACCCAGTATTCCCATGTGCTTTTGTTTGTGTCACGGTAGTGTCACCTTACGATTGTAATGTATTATAATTAGGGAAGCGATCACCGCAGAACCACTTGAAGTGAATCAATAATAACATTACCACATACAGTAGGTTTACCATTCAGTTCAGGTAAATGATAATAATAACGAAAATAATCACCGAAATGAGCCTCTTATACTTGTGAGTTTTTGTCTATTAATATTCTACACACAATGTTCCTATCCGAAGACAGAATAATCTTAAACTATAATTGGTATGTTTTATACCAATTCCCAAATCTCTACGCCCGCCTGTCTATGTCTGCAACCGCTCACCGATTAATCTGACAGCCATGAAAACCTGCGTCTCAACAAAGGCTATGTTTGTTTATCTAACATCGGTAACTGCAATAACACTGATATTCATGTTACATTTTAACGCATTTACACACGATGATGGATCTGCTTTCCCTGAAGCTGGTGACTGGATACACAGCAATTCACTAACTCTCGGCGTCTTAAACTTATTAGTAGCAATTACCGCTATAAAAAACACATAGCGTACATTTTGAAGCAAATTATTACTGCACAACTTTTATTGCGAACACTACAATTTATATATATAGAGAGAGATAGATATAGAGATAGAGAGATATATATATATATATAGAGATATATATATATATATATATAGATAGAGAGATATAGATATATATATATATAGATATATAGATATATATATATATATATATATATATATATATATATATATATATATATATATATATATATATATATATATATATATATATATATATATATATATATATATATATATATATATATATATATATATATATATATATATATATATATATATATATATATATATATATATATATATATATATATATATATACACGACCGTGTATTTCCCGGAGGAACCGGCTTAGAACAGTTTCATATTACTGTTGGTTCTCGCGAGCCGTAAAGTACTTTGATATTAATTGCACGCGCACCAAACTTTTCTTCTTAAAGCATTTTTATCGACAAGACTTCAGGGTTATGACAGATGGACATATTAAGCATTCCATGGTATTTAGTGCAGAAGCAAAATCTTTCCAATACTGCATGTGTGTTCCAACGGGGATGGAGGATTGTTATTGTCGCTACACAAACATGAATTTGTCGACTCACATACCGTTCCCTCTGTAAATTAGTACATGTCGTCATGAAAGTCAGCTATCTGACAATCTGACAGCTTAACACTGCGCAGTACAAGGAATCATTCTGACCATCTTGTTCCATCTTTGTGCTTTCCTTCAAAAATTATTTGTGTCTTGTTTCGGATGAAATGTACACGGTATGATAATATAAAATATGTGCCTATTGTTGAAATGTGAAGTCCTTGCTCAAAAACATCTAAAGCCCAAGTTAGATACTAATTACGCTATCACATTGCATCATACTATACAATGATAGTTTGAAAGCAGCATTCATTTTCCTTAGCAGTAAATTATACAGCACTTCTTCAGCCAAAATGGATGTGTGCATATGTAACGGAAATCTAATAAAAGCATTGAATATCAGCCCTGATGACTGTCATGATCAGTATCTCTTGCGCACCAGTTGGAAATAACCCGAGACTGACTCCATATTGTAAATGTCAATTACACACAACAAAGGTATATCGAGCCCCAGACATCTCATTCGGTAGCTACCTGAATGGGAAATGTAGCAATTAATACAAGAAAAACCATTAACTCGATTTAATCTTGAGACTCTTCGAGTATGCTTATCCAACGATCCGAGATTTCAACTTGTGTGCATGTGCAATTGTTATTGCTTTAGAAAATATAGAACATATGTAAGGCTATAAGCTAAGTAATATATGTTCAAAGCAAAGTATGGTCAATTGCATAAAAACGCAATTAAGGAGATTTAAGAAAGCTTTTTATTGGATAGCATGTATGCAATCATAAAGATAATAGAAAATGTTCTAGCATTGACTCTGCTTGTCGAATTATCTAGGCGCGGAAAACAAAGCTATCTAATTCTCTACGCATTATAGGTGAACATGAAACGAAAACACAATTGTGGTATGTAAAAGTAGGAAAGAAACACTAACTGCATTGATGGGCAATGCTTTCTAGTTAACCCATGAACAACCTGATATCGGCAATCTTTTACGATGATTATTCGCTAGATATGTTGGGATTCTTAAAGCGGATCCTTCGTTGGATAGATTAGATATTCCATGTAGGTTGCTGCCTTTCTTATCCTGCATCAGGTTGGATCCCTTGGCTCACTATGTTTCAGTATCCGATAATTTCTTGCTATCTTCTGCATTACTTACAACTGATGGTTTCTGAGGATGACATTTAAATGTGCTGAACCCTTTACAGCCACTAACATGGTAGTTGTACACAACAGCTCATATGAAACGTGCTTGCTAACACATAAGCGGGTATGATAAATACAAACATATATGATAAATACAAACATATAGCCGGGTATGATAAATACTGACACATAGCCGGGTATGATAAATACAAACATATAACCGGGTATGATAAATACAAACACATAGCCGGGTATGATAAATACTGACACATAGCCGGGTATGATAAATACTGACACATAGCCGGGTATGATAAATACTGACACATAGCCGGGTGTGATAAATGACAAACATAGCCGGGTATGATAAATACTGACACATAGCCGGGTATGATAAATACTGACACATAGCCGGGTATGATAAATACAAACACATAGCCGGGTGTGATAAATACAAACATATAGCCGGGTATGATAAATACTGACACATAGCCGGGTGTGATAAATACAAACACATAGCCGGGTGTGATAAATACAAACATATAGCCAGGTATGATAAATACTGACACATAGGCGGGTATGATAAATACTAACACATAGCCGGGTATGATAAATACAAACATATAACCGGGTATGATAAAGTATGATAAATACTGAAACATATAACCGGGTATGATAAATACTGACACATAGCCAGGTATGATAAATACTAACACATAGCCGGGTATGATAAATACTAACACATAGGCGGGTATCGTAAATACTAACACATAGCCGGGTACGATAACTACTGACACATAGCCAGGTATGATAAATACAAACACATAGGCGGGTATGATAAATACTAACACATAGGCGGGTATCGTAAATAATTACACATAGGCGGGTATCGTAAATACTAACACATAGCCGGGTACGATAACTACTGACACATAGCCGGATGTGATAACTACTGACACATAGCCGGATGTGATAAATACTGACCCATAGCTGGATGTGTTTAATACTGACACATATTCGGTCATGATATATACTAACACAGGCGGGTATGATAAACACTAAGACATAGGCAGGTATGATAAGCACTAACACATAGACTCACTGTGCTACATCAGATGACGACAGATGTAAAATTAACCTATTCATGTAATCTGTCGAACCCCCTCGCCAGACTTACTGGTCAATTGTGTGGAAATATCCATTGGGTGTACAAGATGGTAGCCTAACACATACGAATAAATTGACTCAGTCGCTCTTCCGCATTCGGTTGTAGTGCGCAGTTGATAAACATATAGCTAAGATCCAGACGTGGTCAATACTATATGACCTTTCGATATTTAATAAAATAAGCGAAGATGAAATATTGGTGTCATATGCATGATTGCGAAGTGTAAGGGGGCATTTCACGGAGATGCACCGTTAGGAACCTTTACACAGAGGGGTAGTGATGGGCGCCTTCTCATGGAGATGCTGTGTTTCTGTTCGTTTCATGGAAGCTGTTATACACCTTTTAATGGGAGGCTTTTACGGTGGATTTTAGGTTGGGAGCCTTTTTATGGAGGTATAGTGCTGGGGGCCTTATCATGAAGATGTAGTATTAGGAGCCTTTCGCAGAGGTGAAGTGTTGGGGCCTTTTCATTTAGGCGTAACGTTGGGCGCCTATATATGGAGATATAGTGTTGGGGGCCTTTCATGGAGGTGTAATGTTGGGAACCTGTGTGGAAATGTAGTGTTGGGAGCCTATTCATGGAGGTGTAATGTTGGGCGCCTTTTCATGGAGGTGTATTGTTTGGAGACTTTTCATAGAGGTATATTATTGGAAAACTTTTCATGGAGGTAAAGGGATGGAATCTTTTTATGGAGTCTTTCCGTTGAGATGCAGTGTTTGGAGGCTTTTCATGGTGATGAAGTGTTGGTAGACCTTCCATGATGGTGTTGTGGCCTTTTTCATTGAGGTATATTGTTTGGAGCGGTATAGTTTTGGGATGGATGGGCTTTTCATTACAGTGCATTGGTGGAATTAGTGTGGCCTTTTCATGGAGGTGTTGTGTTAGGGCGGTGTAATCTGAGGTAGGGTAGGCTCTTCATTATAGTCCATAGGTGGAATAAGTGGCCTTTTTGTGGAAGCGTAGTGAAATGGTCTTTTTATAGTGAATTGTTGGGCTTTGTGGTATTGCCATGTAGGTGTAGTGCTGGTGTAGGATCGCCTATTCCTAAATGAGCAAATTTTACTACATGTTGTAGAATAATTAAATATCAAAGTATGTTGCGATGAGAAATTGATAATACGTTTGTCGTGAGTAGCTGTTGATACGTCTGTCGAGTAGCTGGTGATACGCTTGCTGTCAATAAATGGTGATACGCTTGTCGTAAATAGCTGGTGATACGTCTGTTTAGTAGCTGGTGTTGTTTACTTTGTCGCCAATTCCGCCGTTCCTGAACAGTACATGCAACATCCCTCGTTGGTGATACGTGTGCCAAGAGAAGCTGGTGATACGCGCGTCATGAGTAACTGGTGACACATATATCATGAGAAGCTGGTGATACGTATGTCATGGGTGACTGGTGATAGGTGTGTCTGGTGATGCGTTTGCCATGATAAGCTGGTGATACGTTTGCCATGAGAAGCTGGTGATACGTATGCCATGAGAAGCTGGTGATACGTTTGCCATGAGAAGCTTGTGATACGTTTGCCGTGAGAAGCTGGTGATACGTTTGCCATGATAAGCTAGTGAAACGTGTGTCATTAGTAAATGGTGATGGATGTGTCATGGGTAGCTGGTGATATGTGTATGATGGGTATTTCGGAGTACATATTGAAAAAAGTGACTGAAAACAATGTGAATCAAAACCATGTTCAATGGAGAGGATGTGTAGTGCATACTTTGCATAAGAAAATATAATATGCGCTTGGCATTTATTGTGTACAACCGTACCACCAGCTTCTCATGGCACACCTATCACCAGTTACCCATGAGGTGATGTGGCAAATATGTAAAGTAGATGATATATAATCTGATGAACCCTGCTGTTACGCATACCAATGGATTTTATGGCTAGTATTTACATATTTAATAAGAACTATGTGTTCTCAAATAACTTATTTAAGGATCAATGTCATACATACGCCTCATACTTGAGGGACTGTTTGGAAATACCCCCAAGGTAGGTTGGACCAAGTGTTATTAACAGCTCTTGGAAGTTAAAAGTGATGACTGTTATTATTTTGCTGAGTTCACTATAGCATTAAGGTATAAAGGACTGAGACATATTAACTGTTGTCATTTATTGTTAGTGTTTCAGAATAGAACGGCCACGAATGCATTGAATTAGAATCGTTCAACTTATTGTAGGCAACGTTTGTCTGAATTGCCATCTTTGTCACATTCAATTATGACAGACTGTCAGCGTAGTGTTCATGGTTGACAGTGCTATTGACTTTGACGAGCGTTAGAAACAACTGAAAATGGGGGAGGAGTAAAGGTTAGGGGGCACATAAGTCTCAGTCGTTTTCACATGTGTTTTTTAAGCTTAACTCGCTTTTACGTCACCGTAGGTGTATTTGCAATCATGAGAATACTCATCGTGCTGGTTGGGTTGGCTGCGCTAGCCGACGTAGCGGGTGAGTTGAACAAATCCTCCTTCAATTGAATGTGTTACAACATTGCGCACATAGTACTGAATGTTATCTCTTTATAAATATAGGCCGATTTATAATTGTAATATTCATGATGTGTGGGTGCCTGTCAGTCATTTGCTTGTGCTGTCTATCGAACATACAAACACTTGTTGCGGTTTCAATTTACACTTGATATTGTGTTGTGTTATTTGAAGATTTGATGTCGATTCATTTTATTGAAACTTGACTGTATATGTTCACATGAGTAATTTCTATATCTTGTGTATGACAATGTATTGTGGGATACTTGTAATAATAAGTAATGATATTTAATAGAAACTGCCTTGCACATATACTTGAGTCGTACATCCATGGTAACACATTTCTGTTGGTATTCCTTGATCTCTCTTGCTACCGTGTGCTGTTCCGAATGCCATCATACTTGATTGACGGCTCCCACACCATGTCTATAAAGGAGTGACCCTGTGTAAGTATTGATAGCGCATGAAGTTTCCCATGGGTCCTCATCATAACGCATAGTATGTATAGCATGCAACTGGAGGATATAATCAGACCCATATGTCTCCGCCGTCACTATTATGCTGATGACACCCAGGTTTATCTGTCATTCAAACCTCCGACTGCGTGGCGCCGTGTGGCACAAAGTGTGACAGCGTGAACCCTGAGGGAATGCTTTCGCCAAGTTATATTGATCAATGCCGTGTGTGTGTTTGTACACTATTTTTGGCTGGCGATACAGGTCGCAATTTTCACCAAAATTGTGCAGAACTCTTTTTTTTCACCTTGACTTTAAACTAAGGTCAAAGTCATTGAAAATTTTATAATCTTCCGATCTAAATTTACACCATATTGTAGCTTAATTCATTCGCAAGCTTTTGTTGAATGTATGTTTTGATCAAATACTAATGGGTTTCCCAAGCGTCTTAAGTCGAAAATTCGTGGTATAAGTCGATATGTTAAGAAAATTATTAAAAAAAACTCCATCGCTTATAAAATGGTTAATAACGGTCCGATGGCAATAAAATTTGAGTCGAAGGTTTTCAGTGACATCGTTAGTTGCATCGTAAAATTTCATGTAGGTTGATGACGTCAATTTCCGGCTCCGAACGCACCAAAAAAATGTCACGAGTTTAATTCTCAGTATCTCCATGGATAACGCTTCGAATTAAAAAAATGTTTACATATTCTGGAAGTTTCATTCAATTGCAAGTTTTTTTTGGTAGCAAAAATTCTTTCGATTCGTGATTGACAAAACAAGTATCGTCTGAAAGCTGTAACCATTATCAACTTTGATTATGAAATGATCTGTCAAAATATTCGTCGTTTTTAAAGTGCGATTGATTGAATATTTATTTTTAACACAACAATTTTTATTCGCTTTAAAAACCCTAAACTCTAGCTTAATAGTTTTAAAAATTGGATCAGATGTTGTCATGGACAGCGCAAATCGATGTGTGTTGATGACATCACTTCCGGTACGGAATGCATTAACGTTCCCGCGGTAGTGAAATAGGTAGTGATTGTTGTTATTACCATTCAGTCAGAGCATGTCGTAAAACTTTCTCTTGAATTTGATGATTGTAAATAGAATTCAAGCCATCAAGTAATTTTCCCGAGTTTGTTATTGTAATGATTCGAAAGTTGAATATGTATGCTACTGTTGCTTTAGGGAATAATGATAGTAAGATATGTGATAAATATTTCATAAACAATTTACGTTTATAGCAGCAAGATTATACAGGTATTGCTTCAAGTGATGCGCAGGTGAGGACTCACCTGTTGAGGATTATGCCATCTCACCTGGGGTTCTTCATAATATCTCATCATGGGCTTGACATAAAGACTCAGTTTGAAGCGGGCCTTTAATGACTATACTGGAGTCTCCAATGTTATTGTTGTTATCAAATAGGGTCACGGAGTGGGAACAGGAACTGTGCTATTAGCAAATAATGAATATAGGACAGGATACACATTGGAACGGAATTATTTCGCGCATATTGGCGCACACATGGTTTCACTGATGTTGGTAACGCCTGTATCCACCAACATAATCAAGGATACATTGGCAGAATCGTTCTTTGTGAAGGCTCATAATTATAAAACTCCGTCAGCATGTCCGAGGCCTATAAAATATAATGGTTAGATAAAACACACACACACATATATATATAGATACATATATATATATGCATACACTCACATGCATGCACGCTTGCATGCACGCTTACATGCATACATACAAGCATATTTACATGCATACATCAATTCGTTCATACATCAATACATTCATACATACATACATACACTCATACACATACATTCGTACTTATTTACATGCATACATGCATACATACATAGATAGTTATATGCATACATACATACATGCATACATACATACATACATACATACATACATACATACATACATACATACATACATACATACATACATACATACATACATACATACATACAGACATACATACATACATACATACATACATACATACATACATACATACATACATACATACATACATACATACATACATACATACATACATACATACATACATACATACCCACATACATACATACATACATACATACATACATACATACATACATACATACATACATACATACATACATACATACATACATACATACATACATACATACATACATACATACATACATACATACATACATACATACATACATACATACATACATACATACATACATACATACATACACCCATGCATATATGCATATTTATTCACGTGTGCACAAATATATTCATGCCTTTCTGTATGTGAACACGTCATTTGGCAAATATGAGTGGCTATCTCAAAGGCAATCTAATCGTTGTCGCTTCCGAGCGCCGACCCGCTATCTATCTATCTTCTATCTGTGAATGGATCGTGGGCGGTCTTTTTTAAACACCTCGTAGACAGACAAAATTATCACCTTTAACGTTAAGTTTATATCTATTTGTTCAGGCCTTTGTATAGAGATGATTATAATGTACTTTTATACTGATTTTCAAATAGAAAAAACGACCCGATTTTTCGTTATTGAGCTTTATGTGTCAAAAATGGTCCGAAACATACCTTCGTAGATTGATACTTTCCTCGGGGCTTATTTAGTCGAAATAAAGGATTCAAAGACCATCCATAGTGTGTAGTATGCTCATATCTGTCGTTGACAGGTTTTTTTTAATTTAAAGAAATGGCTGTCTACGCCTGACACAGTTGGAGTTTGCATCCGCTTGTCCTGTCATAGCCAGAGACCCCATGTTGCACATCAAAAGTAGGCCTATCAACTTTTTCAAGTTTTTCACTTTTTGTAAGAACATAACTCCTTGAAAAAGATCTGAGAAAGAGTCAAAGTCATATTTGATATATATCAAGTAATAAGGCGGCTTAAACATGCATATTTAAAATGTTATTTCATTTTTGCGTATTTCTTAACCCTAGCGGTCCCTTTAGGACATGGTGTATATTTTAAAATCCCGATAACGAACTTATCCTAGCAATATAAACGTCAGTAATTCAGGGATTTACTCAATGTCGTCGCCTCATAATCTGGCAACAGCAATAACCACGTTTAAATTCCTCAGTGGCTCTCCAGAAAATAAATAGGGTTACGCACTAGGGTTAGCGATTTCATGTAAACCAGATGCAGCAGACTAATCATTTAGCTACAATTAGCTAACTTTTTGAATGCGCAATAAAGCAACAAGTACTAGAATGACACATCCCTTTTAATAAATTTAAAACAAATAATATAATCAGCACTTGCTGAATCACAAACGTGCGGTTTTTTGTTGTCTGAGTCGACAAAAAAACAACAGCTTCACGGCTTTTTCGATGTTAATCAAGATAGATAGATAGAAGTAAGTGGGTCTTTTGTTACATTGTGGTCCTAATGTTACATGCAAATGCAGCTAAAGGACCACGATGGGCCATGGCAAATAATCCCATGGCCCATGGAAGGAATTAAAAGGCGGCAGTGTACTCTCATGTTGAATGTAGCCACATAGATTTCTTAACATCGGGCTACATGGGCATGCCAGTATAATCCCATGCTGAAAGTAGCCAGACTTATATACTCTGGCTACTCCCATGCTGAAAGTAGCCACATATATAAACTCAGGCTACTTTGTACACGCCAGTATACTCCCATGCTGAAAGTAGCCACACTCTAAACTCGGTGTACTTTGTGCATGCCAGTATACTCCTATGCTTAAAGTAGCCAGACCTATATACTCTGGCTACTCCCATGTTGAAAGTAACCACATCTATAAACTCAGGCTACTTTGTACACGCCATGCTTAAAGTAGCCACATCTATAAACTCAGGTTACTTTGTACACGCCAGTATACTACCATGCTTAAAGTAGCCACATCTATAAACTCAGGCTACGTTGTACACGCCAGTATACTCCCATGCTTAAAGTAGCCACATCTATAAACTCAGGCTACTTTGTACACGCCAGTATACTCCCATGCTTAAAGTAGCCACATCTCAGGTTATACACGCCAAACTCCCAGTAGCCACATTACTTTGTACACGCCAGTATACTCCCATGCTTAAAGTAGCCACATCTATAAAATCAGGTTACTTTGTACACGCCAGTATACTCCCATGCTTAAAGTAGCCACATCTATAAAATCAGGTTACTTTGTACACGCCAGTATACTACCATGCTTAAAGTAGCCACATCTATAAAATCAGGTTACTTTGTACACGCCAGTATACTCCCATGCTTAAAGTAGCCACATCTATAAAATCAGGTTACTTTGTACACGCCAGTATACGCCCATGCTTAAAGTAACCACATCTATAAACTCAGGTAACTTTGTACATGCCAGTATACTCCCATGCTGAAAGTAGCCAGAATTATATACTCTGGCTACTCCCATGCTTAAAGTAGCCACATCTATAAACTCAGGTTACTTTGTACACGCCAGTATAAGCCCATGCTTAAAGTAACCACATCTATAAACTCAGGTTACTTTGTACACGCCAGTATACTCCCATGCTGAAAGTAGCCAGACCTATATACTCTGGCTACTCCCATGCTGAAAGTAGCCACATCTATAAACTCAGGCTACTTTGTACACGCCAGTATACTCCCATGCTTAGAGTAGCCACATCTATAAACTCAGGCTACTTTGTACACGCCAGTATACTCCCATGCTGAAAGTAGCCAGACCTATATACTCTTTGGCCACTCCCATGCTGAAAGTAACTCAGGCACTTTGTACACGCCAGTACTCCCATGCTGAAAGTAGCTATAAACTCAGGCTACTTTGTACACGCCAGTATACTCCCATGCTGAAAGTAGCCACATCTATAAACTCAGGCTACTTTGTAAAGTATACTCCCATGCTGAAAGTAAACTCAGGCTACTTTGTACACGCCAGTAAACTCCAATGCTGAAAGTAGTATACTCCCATGCTGAAAGTAGCCACATCTATAAACTCCACATCTATAAACATCAGGCTACTTTGTACACGCCAGTATACTCCCATGCTTAAAAGTAGCCACATCTATAATAAACTCAGGCTACTTTGAGCATGTCTGGCTACTCCAAAGTTGCCATATCAATATGCTCGGGCTACTCCCATACTGTAAGTAGCCGCATCTATAAACTCAAGCTGCTTTGCGCATACCAGTATTCCCCCTGTGCTGAAAGAAGCTTCCAGCATCAAGTTCATAACAATGGGTAAATAAAAGATTTTTATTCTTGAGTAAAATATCAACATGGAGCAATTACAAGCACAACTGTGAAATAGGTCTCTGTACGGGGCGTGCCCAATGGGAGTTTTCTGAAACATATACACATGTTGTAAAATGAAACCTGAGTATATAGATGTGGCTTCTTTCAGCATGAGTATGTCACATGGAGAAAGTTTAAGGGGCGAATACTAGCATACACACTCTTTAATATTTCCATTTATATGATCACAGTAAATGCGCTCAGGGGCTCCGCTCACTCTCGCTACTTTATGCATGGTGCAACTATGATCCTCCCCGCTCTTGTGCTATGCTACTTACTGCATAACACTACTTTCTGCAGGCGACGAGGCACGCTGAAAGTATCCGAGGTTTTTGTGCATGCGCAGTGCGGCCTTTCGCTACTTTGTGCATTAAGCTACTTTCTGCATGTGACACCGGTTAGCAGGTTACCCGCGTCAGTTATTCTTGCTCAAATAAATCTTAGCTAGCTGACCAAAGTTGTCAGTCCTGCATCCTGAATCATAACTTTTAGTTTCTCCCGTTAAAAGATTTATTCGTAAGAAAGATGAATTTCTGTGACATTTAGATCTATAACCATTGTAGCCAGTAAATAATATGCATAAAAAGTGGTGTTTAAAATGTGTGATACATTGTGTCACATTAATACACTATGTAGAGGATTTTCGAAAGCTGTGTGCATCATATGTGCAGTGTTACAAATACTTATAATTGCATTATAATCAGAGGGAGTATATTATGTCTTAAGTTAAATATAACTTTTAACTTTTCCTAACATGGAATTGTAGAGCTATGGCATGCATAGACTAACTGACGTATACATCTCACAAAAAACATGAATAGGTTCTGATGACACATGCTCTGATTTCTTTAATGAATGCAGACTAACATTTTTTTCAAGAATTATATCTAGGTCAATTAAAACAATTTGAATATGTTGCTTTTATTTATCATGAGTACAGATGATAAAGTACTTATTGTTTTTGTGTGCAGCTGTCTAATCATTGTCTTGGTTATTTATAAAAAAAATCATAATAGCCACGAGGTCCATAAATTATGAACACAGAAAACAACTACAATCACTGATGATAAGCTTTATTTGTGAGGCATTGTGATAAGAATTACACACAGTGAAGCTTTATGTGCTGTAACATATTAAATCCCTGCTCTCACAACTACAAGTCTAATAACTCAAATATACCACCTACCACACTGCGGAGCATTTACATCATCATCACAGTGGAGCCTAGTATTACACTCTTTATATTCATATTTAGAAACATCACATGTATTACAATATATCTCAGTGGTAGCTCAATTCAGAAATAAAACCCGTAGCCTTACAAATTAAGATTACCTGAATATAACTAACTATGCATTTGCATCATGGCATACAACAGTTAACCAGAACTTCTATTTAGAAACTTCACACTCTATAAAACAGCTATGTCAGTGACCAGAAAACTCAAAAATAAAACAGCATTACAAATTAAGATTATCTGAATACAAATTACTATACAGTTGCATCTGAGTTGGTATTCTACAATTTACCAAGTTGAGGTTGATGTACTGCTACTTAAGTTATCAAAGTGACTTCAAATTGCTGCCAACCATTTCACCAAACCCTGGCAGACCAAACATTTGCAAACAACAACAAAAAGCAAAACAAAAAAAAAAAATACATTTTGAACTGTGTAACAGACAAAAATTACTTATTTTCCCTTGGATTGAATTTCCTTAATATGTCCCTAATGCGCCGAAACCTTATCTTGTCAGGAGTGTCAGGGTATTTTAAATTGAGGTAGTGTCTGAAGGTCTTATCAGATGTCATTTCTTCAATGTCCTTCAAAGTAGTCCCAGTAACACCAACATCCCCAGCTGTGGTGGCGAGATACAATATTTCTTCTTCAGAAAGCTTGGCTCGGGGCACACTCGGTTTGACACTTTCCTGTTTAACATAATAAATAGGAGGTCGAATAATCATATGCAAATACTTTTGACTTTGGTTGTAGTTAAATGTCCCACTCAATATACGTGTGTTGTTTGGAGTAAATTATATGCAAAGGTCTTACAGATGACTGAATTTAGTTACTAGGAAAGCTTACCAAGAACCAGTCCTCTGTGCTGTCGTCAGTGTGGTCAGAGTGATCAGAGTGAACTTCATCCTCCTCAGTATGGTCCGAGTGATCAGAGTGAACTTCATCCTCCTCACACACGGGTCTGTCAGTGTTTGCTGACTGACGGGGTGAAGGACAGTCATTGGTTGCTTCTTATATTAGCAATAACACAATCATATAAATTTTTCAACACCTAGCCACAATAAATATGTTGTTCAGTTACTGCATCTCAAATGCTTATGTTATCAATAAAATATTGCACAAGTGATTCAGCATATTTTTCAAGTTAATCTTTTGTATGAATAAGGCCAGTACACCAAACATATGCAGAATACAACTTGTCGCTGCACTGTTACATGGAATGCCTGTTATTGTTGGAATACTATACACACCTTTGCTGCTGGATGAAGCACCAATCTTGATTTTTTTGATGTCATAACCAGGCACTTCTAAATCAGCAAAAAACAAGAACAATTCTTGATTTCAAACCCTGCCAATTAATTGCCACTGGTTGACAATCAAAATTGGTAATTGCAGTATTACCTATGCAAGTCCCATCTTACATGCATACATGCATACATATATCCATACTCGACAGGTTACAACACCTGATCCCACTACAGCACAACTGCTATTATAAATGTTGTCTAACAATTGTCATAAAAGAATAATTTCTTTGGTGATTTAATACCATCCGCCAAAAAGATTACAGCAGCTTGTTTATAAAAAGTAATGTTAATCAACTATCCTCTTCTCTTACACAGACACTGGGGGTTCATTTTACATACCAAATTCAACGTCGTTTAGGTCTTGCTCGTCAACAGCCGACTCGGTGAGGATCTTCTTTAAAACGGCAGAGATGCGTACATTTTTCAATGTCGTTAAGCACTTGTTGTATGTCCTCTGTTGCACTGAAGAACTATGCATCATTAAAGATGCAAGATCATTCCTATCTTTCTCTGGCAGCAGACCAGAAACTAATGTAGCTGCCAAATGTCTGAGTTTAGTCATTGTAATTCTGAACAGCAAACAAAAAATTCAAATAACATCCAATAGCACAAGTGATTACAATATAGCTAAGACGCACACTTGCATTTCTACATTTTTCAACAAGTTCACCGCCATTGTTTCTTCATTAAAATGGAACAGACAAGTTTCAAGTAACTGCACAGTCAGTGTTGGGCATTGTCCCTACCTTTTCTCAACACCTGCATGTCCAAGTTCTGTGGTAAGAGCCGCTGCCACTGCCCCACCATCTAGCTGTGTCCCGTTCCAGGTGATGAAAAGAAAGGGTGAAACAGTCTTCATTCTGTACGATGATATATATCTGCCCATGTCCTGATGCAAGACCTTGTCCATCACCACATCAGCAGGACCATATGTGTTTGATGTTTTGTGGTCAACCACTTGTACAACATAATGCCCATTTCTGAGACTGGCCTTTGAGAACTCCTCCATCCTCATATTGATTATACATCCTGTACGATGGCAGTTGGCAAGTGCAACACGCATAATTAGGTAATTCCTTACCATAGTATGATTTACTTGATTGGTTGCAGCTTGGTCTTTGCATAGCTGTGCTGCTGTTTTTGCTCTAGCACTGCTCATGTATGCCCATGATGTCATCAGGGTTTATCAATGGATTGCTTGTGTTTCTTGGCCGCTGTTTGTCCTTTTTCACTAGGGATTTGAGCCATGAGCCCAGACTAGATTCGAATATCTTAATTTTTGAGCAGTCATAGCCAAATTGTCCAACAGATGACATCATTGCTGCATACTTTAGAAATAGTTTCAGCGAATTTAGATAAGTTCTGGCAGTGTTAGGCAGCCATTCACCACTATCCAATTTAGCCTCAATAACATTCGCAATGGGCTGGTAAGCCTCATCGATAGGACCTGTCACATGCCTCATAAGATATGAAACTTGGAGGGAATGCTTTTCTGCCTGAGACCGTTTCAGTGTACCACCACGGAAACTTGTTAGGTATGACTGAAAACCTTGTAGCTCCTCCTACAGAAACATTATAAGCTCTTTGTGGTAGAGGCATGAGTCATAATTACAAAACATAACAATATATGTGAATCTGAACCATCATAAATGTATTCTATTGTTTGTATAACAAATTAAATGGGTGACAACTAACTGTCATCTCATGCTTGAGACTTTTTATAAATGATGATAGTAATATCTTTTCACACAGCGGGCTATTTTTTAAAAGTACAGATCTGCCAACACACTGCATGGTTAATATGCACAAAATATAAACACATACCTTGTCTTTACAGGAAGTGAATGATGCCTCACTGCTGCAACTGGGGTTATCCTGCAGTAACATATCATAATGCACTAACATTTAAAAAAGTAATTTTGTAATGCAACCAATATTTATAAACCACTACAAAGCTTAAATGTACAGCTTTGATGTGCAAAAAAATCCAACACAAACCTTGTTTCTAAATGAAGTGAAGGATGCCTCACCGCTAGACCTGGAGTTATCCTGCAGTAACATATCATAATGTACTAAAATTTTAAAAAGTAATTTTGTAATGCAATCAATATTTATAAACCACTACAAAGCTTAAATATACAGCTTTGATGTGCAAAAAAAAACCCGTAAACACAAACCTTGTTTCCACATGAAGTGAAGGATGCCTCACCGCTAGACCTGGGATTATCCTGCAGCAGTATATTGTCATATAATTCTATAAATTATTTTGTAATGCAATCAATATTTACAAAACACTTCAGACCATATGTAGCCCACTCATTATGATGTCACTAAATTCAGTTAGCTGATAATTATTTCAACAGGGCTAGCTACAGATTATGTTGGTAAATACATGCATTCATTCTTTACCATAGTATTTTATATTCCTCAACTAGCACATTGATAGCACAATTGATTATACACAAATAGCCTACAGTTTCTAACAACTGAACAATATTTTTAAATAGTCGCTTTTGCAAACCTCAGAACAAGTGAATGCAGTTGACTTCCGTTTATGTCTGCCAAAGTACTGGCAACTGTTCTGTTAAAAGCATGAAAAGCAGCAGAGATAATACTGGAATTCATTTATTCCAGGAAAACAAATCTAGTCTAGGTATAATCAAATAAGACATTTTGCAAACTAATTCTGGCAGTACACAGCATACAACACCAAACCACACGTACAACACTCTCAACATTTACAGAACACAGACTACAACTCCTTATCTCATATAGCCATCTGCAAATCTCATGTATAGCACCCACCCACATTCTGTACACACTAAACGTGAACCTACACATAACACAAATTACAAATAAGCTATCCCATTGCTCATTAATATACTCAAAGACTACTCTACCATTAGCTTCTTGTATGTTGCATCATCTTTTGAGAAGTGATGCTTTCTTCTTAGATGGTGGTCAAGGCGCACCAGCACAGACTCACACAGCGGACACACCTTCAGAAGCCTCTTGGTCTGCATTTCAGAATGAGTGGCAAAGATTAAGTCATTCGTTATTTTTATTCCAATTGATCACATCACAATAACATTGCTTTAACTAGCATGCAACATCATTTCTTTTGTCTGTGACCTTTTCTCTTATAGCAGTGGTTCTCTTTATGCAACAGCCCTCCTTCTTACCAAGTATATGGCCAGCTTTGGCTGATAGAAGGGGTTGCCATTAAAAAAGCAAGAGCGAATGTTTCAGCAAGTCTCAAGTTTTGGCAACTCAGTGAATTAGACCTTGGTGGATAGCCAAGTACAATCAACAATCACTTTACTTACTTTGCTTGATCTTTGATTGTAACTGTCCGCTACAATCATGGGCATGATGTGCACATTTCTGTAATTTCCATGCACCCCCATGCACGAAATCAAATGTCGGTTCAAATTAATGACTTGCTTTTTGCACTTTAAGCATGTCTTTTTCTTGCTCTTTGAGGATCTTACTACTGCTTTGAGTGCTTCAGGACTTGTCATTTTCCTGTTTGAACAGACATGTATTAGGTTCAGTTTCCATTAAACAACTACAACGAACAACATATAAAGACAGCAGGCTCTGTTGACACCTACACCAAGCTGCAGACACAGCAATAACAAACACACTGTCAGTGACCACACACCTGCTGTGTTTCAGGCTTAATAGCAAATAATGTACATACAACCTTATAGGTAATGAACAATATTTTGTCAGGCAAGTAAAGTAAAGCCTTCACCACACAAGATTGTTTTATCAATATTCACAACTGTTTATGTTTTCTGAGAGAACTTAAAATATCATTAACCACTAACTTGATTGGAGAAGTTACTGTGGTAATTTGTGTTGGTTCAAGCTCTAGGTGCTTTGTTGGAGATGCTACTTCGGTGATGTAAGATGTATCAATCAAACTAGAGTCGCTAAAATACAGAGAATAAGCACAAAACATGAGTAGGCTTATTCAAGAACAGCAAGCAACTATAATACCTCACTAGGTAAGTTGTTGATATAATTACCTGCTGTAAGGATCTACAATGGAACCACTAGGGTGGTAGTCATCATCACTGGATTCATCGTTATCAGCCTCACTGCACTCTGCACCCTCCTCCATGACTAAAAAATTAGAGTAGCATTTATGATGATCATGGAAATGATGAGGAGAATGGAAAGTTATTTTATAATATTTAATATGGAAGTTTTAGAACATTCAATAAAATTTCAATATAATACTTTTTACTTGATGAAATAGTGTTGTTTTTAATGTGTTGTTGTACTGCCACAATAGTACTGCATAGATGATACTAAGAAGGATGAAGTAACTCTATAGTATATGGTACATAGGAGATCTTTAAACTTAAATACATCAGTGTTAGGACAGGATTAAAATAACACAATATTGTTAGCTACAAAACATAAGTTACAGTTACAAATTTATTTGTACATAAGATGTTATGTTCAACACACTGACAAATAACAAAACTTACCATGGAGGCCCACTGTAGATTTTGGTTGCTAGACAAGATCAAGCAATTATTGACATTCTTTTTAGAACAGGTGTACATGTTTGCTACTGGTCATATTTGCTGTGCAGAAACCAACATGAATTCAGACATACTGTTAGAGCTCTTACCATGGAATTGTTTACTAGCGCTGGATGTAGTTTCAAAATATGTCGGTAGGCACTGCTCAGCTGAAACACAAATATAAGTGTTATTTTGACTTTTAGCATGCTATGCAGCATGGGTATGATAAACAAAAAATTGTTGACAGTGTACAGACAGAAGGAAATAAAATTTATATATATATATATATATATATATATATATATATATATATATATATATATATATATATATATAAAATTACCTTGTGTTTTTGTGGTGTTGGTGGGACAATCTCAACTTCAAAATCTGGTGTCTCTATAAACAAGACATCACCGAAATGAGTGGAAAAGAAAAAAAACAGTATACATGGAGCACACCAGCCATTTTCCATCCATAATAATGGAAATATTATAATACACTACATTCTATAGCTTTATTGTTCCTAGACTGTGTTAAATAAAAACACACGCCCTCAAACAAAACATTCTATATAGTGCTCTTCAAGTCTATATAAACAATTGCAACTGCTGGCTTGAATCTGGCTTGGTAGTCTACACAAACCTCATTAAGTGTTGGATCATGGTGCAGAAAATCCAATGCATGGCACCTTACAACAAAGAATTGAGTATAAGTAATGATTCATTACCACTGAAAAGAATATTTACCTTCAGCCTGGGAACAAGTATGCCAGATTGCCTCTGTTTCACCTTTAACCTTATCATCTGTATTGACAACAACTGCTCATAAAAATGTCACCATCAAAATCAACACACTTAGCATATTGCATAAAACAGGTTTTAATTGTACTTTAATATTTCTTGAAAAACAAATATCGTAAACAAGGTAGAGACTGCACCACTTTTGTATTCAGTCTTATCATCTGCATTGACATTGACAAACTCTCAATGTAGTCAGCTACAAAACCAACAGACAATAAGCTATATATTAAAATCTTAATGATCTTATTTATGACAAATGCTGACACATACCTTCTACCTGTAAACTATCATGGCAGACTTCACCAGTTTCACATTCAGTCTCAGTATCTGCATTGACAAAAACACAGCCTATAATCATCAACTTATCTGATTTATGAGTATTTTTCAGATTTCAAGGATCGCAGTAAAACATCAGTCAATTATTATGTAAACTTTAAACTGTTCAGCTATAAGCCATACATAACTTAGGTGCTAACACATTAAACAAATAAGAGTAATAAAACTATCCTATAGTACAACTTACTGGTAATGACAGGTGCCTGATCATCTCCTCTGCCCTGTAAATTAAATGCCAGATAAATAACATTGCAAAACACAGATGCAGACAATAAACATAAAACTGATTCAAACACTAGTAAAGCATACTGATATTGCTGATCATAATGAGGATAACAATAATTATTACAGCAATAACATTAATAATAATGCGACCCGAGTTGATGTTGATATGTCCTCTGACCGGAACTAATCTGGGTAACAACCAAAGGAAATGGCCTATGACATTAATGCATGGTTCATTGTATACATACATATGGGAGATCAAGTGAAGCAGGAAGATCCAAAGATCAATCTCTCTGATAAATAGTCATGGAGCCATGTTAAGGCTAACAGCATGAAAGTTGGTAGCCCTAAATTTTTTTGCCACAGATCTGTTTTACGGTTGCCATGGGCTGTTTAAAGTGACAGCTCAGTCACCTCTTTCATACATCGCTACAAACATCCGAATCTTCATCAATACTTTGACACACAAGTGTTCTCATGCAACTGCAGCCTATACTTATTTGTTGTCATTATATTCTGCTCCACTGAAGATAAACGAGTCATTGACATTGTTTACAAACGCAAGAGCAGCAAACATGAACGCCGACTCAAAATAAAAAGTCAAAATTGCCATTTCTATGTTTGTGTGTAATTGGATAAAACTGGCTCAATAATGAATATTTATAATGTTAAGTATATCTCACTATCAGGGTCAAAGTTTAGCGATGTCATGTACATACGTTCCGATTGGTTAACGCTAGAAATGTTACCGGTCAGAGGTCACTGTTAAAAGTGTACACCCCGGTATGCATAGATATGTCTCCCAGTCAGACAAACAGGATGCATTAATGCAACTCACTCCGTGAAAGGGTGTAAAAATTAATGACTGAAATATTCAGTCTTCACACAGAGAAGTATAAAGATAGTAACCATTAAATAATGAACATAAACTTTTATCTGATAACAGAGCAAGCATTTAAAAGTCACCTGATTGAAAAGCTTATCAATATTAACAAGATCAAAATTATAACATCAAAGTACCAGCTTAACCGAATAAAAATCAAAAAGCTGTTGCTTACTTTACTGGATCGTTGCTTGTAGCTCTCTTCCACAAGGTGAGGCATGATATTTATATTGCGTAACCTCCCAGAAACTCCCATGCATCTGACCAAATGTCTATTCAAATTAATAACTGCCTTTTTACACTTCAGACAGGTCTTTTTTTTTGTTTTTGGCTGAAGTTACGAGCATTGGATCGCAGACTTGATTCACATTCAGGGTCCTGTTGGGAGAGATATTGCATGGTTCATGTTAGATGGATATCACACCTTGCACAATATGATATGCATGCTTTATAGATACACCATATGATGCAGTGAATATGATGTTTATAATATCTAAAACATTATAAGACTGACCTTTTTTGTGGGTGGTGTTGGGACTTTGTTGGCTTCATCAGGCTCCATCAATGACTCAGACTCACTGCTATAACAAAATATCCAAAACATTAGGTTGTATAACAACAGCTAGGAAAATATACTTAAAAGTTTGGGATATTCTACACCAGGTATTTACCTGCTTAAATAATCCACATCAGAAACACTTAGCATGTATTCATTGTCACTGGGATTGTCACTTTCAGCATCCTCCTCAATAGCTATATCACACAAAATGTATGGATACAAAATATACTGGGTACTTCATGCACATTGAATGTATACCAACTGGACAGAAATTCTTTTTGAAAATAAGACTTGCTTTGTTTCATGGTTATAATGCCACTGTGGTGATTTAAATGTGAAATATATAGGGTGAATGATGCTTCTGCCCTCTCTATTGCTTGTTCACAAGCCCTTACTCAGTCATAAACCCATCTATTTCTTTGATGGAAACTTGATTGAACATCCACTTGGTCACCCTCCTTAGTGTACTTGTTTAAATGTTACAATAAATGAGAAGGCCTGCTTTTCTCAGTAATGTATTATCGAACATGCCAATAATTAAGGTCCATACCATCACCATCCACTGCTGATCTTCATTTATGACAAGTACAATATCTTTATTTACCTTCCTCCTGAGAATCAGTGCACTTGGCTGCCTGGGGTAGCTCATCAGTTTGCATCTCTGTCATTAGAGATACTCCAACAAATGGCTCAGAAACCTGAAACTCTGTGCCTGTAATTATAAAAACAGCGACCAAGTATTTTTGAAATATAGCAATCTTAATTCAGAGTCAGTTTAAATGTAAATATCCAAGAAAATGTCTTACCATCTTGTTGAGAAGTATTAGTGTTATGCAGGTGATCAAGTGGCACTTTGTCAGGCTCCATCTGTGTCATAAGAGATCCTTCATTTCTTGGCCCTGATGCCTGACAAGCTGTGGTAAATATAAAAATCGTGTTGTTGTGATTATTTGGTGATCTAAAACTTAAGAAGTTGGTCAACTCTCTGAAAGCAGGTATTCAAAAAACAATTGCTATTAACTGTACCATCTACTGGACTTTCCTTCAACGTCACTGCCCTCGATATATCCTCAAGATACGTGTTAAAGTAACTGGGCAATTTCTTCTTTACCAAAGCTGAAACAGCACAGAATAGGGTAAGAACCTACTGATGCACATTAACTGGTTATTTTCAACAAAACAAATTGTAACTTAATGGTCTAAAAGCTATAACACATTGTCTCGTTCACAAACCCATGGCTTGTGAGCTAAGATTTTTCCAAAAAAAGATGTTCGATGTCAAACAGTGCGAGTATGAACATTAAGTTAAAACACGGGTAATGAGGTTACGTTATTTGTTGTTATTGCATCTGATAGTGCAAATGAATTGAAAATTGGGATGCATGTTTAACTTGGTAATAAAGTCATAGGGAAAAGACATCTTAGGGTCAATCTCTCTGAATCCAAAGTTAGACTACTACACAAAATGTCCTTTCTAGGGAGCGACAAACACCTTGTTGCGCAATATCTTTAAAAAAACCAGAGATATATGGCTTATTGTTATTCTAAAGCTGACACAGTGATTTGAAGCAAGAGTATCCTAGGTGAGGCTTGTCCATTGCAGAGTAGCCTCACCTGGTATAATCTTGTTACGAATCCCTGTGACATACTGGTGGACATGATGGATGATGGAAGACTTTTCGCAGTAGTGATGGAGAGCTGTCTAGGAGTCTTTTTAACTGATTTAAGAAGAAGATAAAATACACTCCCTATTCCATTAAAAAGACTGGTGCAATTTTGGTCACCCACCTTATCAGCAGCGCAAATGTCAAACAAAGTTAATTAATTTCAAATATGGGGGATGGGTTAATGGCCAAGTAAAAGCCTGTGAGCAAGGAGATATAATAGTTATGACTGTATAAGAATGAGAATCAGTTGTTTGCGACTCTTCATATCAAGACAATACATACCTTTGCCCTTTTCCAAATATGGATCATCTGCATTGAATTCTCTGATGTGGCTAGGCAGGACCTCAATCCTATTTAATTCCAAAATGAAACATGTGAAAAAAAGAAATTAATTTTGTGTGTGAATGAGTTGTATTCAAAAATTAACAATTTTGCATAGCTGCGTTTGATAAAAAAACTGTCATTCATTTCAGCAGCAAATTGTCAATAAGAATAGCTATGGGAGTCTAAATGCAGTCTGATAATGAAAGGTTACACGAAGTAGCAAGGTCAAATTAGCCATAATGGGTAAGCGAGCTGTTGCATGGATATTTCTAAAAACCACTCACGCATCTGGCTCGTTCCAGAATTTGCACTGTGTAAGATGATTCCTTTCTAATGAAGTCCGCCCAACTACAAATCCAGGCCACCATACCCTCGGTCTTTTAAGGCACACAAGTACTGCTGTTCCTACTGAAAAAATACATAACAGTAGAATCAATTGAATGAAATCTAATATACCAAGCATGCATTCATCTCCCATATTGCAAGTGTGGTCCAGTCATAGGTTTATTCCTTAACTAGCTCATGGCACCAATGCTGCTTACTTATTTTCTGACATTAATCGAGAATAATCCATAAATATCACTGTCCGAGTTTTATTAACCAATAATTGAATAGTGTGGGAGCACTCCAGTTGGCTCTTGTTTGCTGCAGTTGTTGGGTCCATACCCTTCTTAGCACCTTGTAACGGGGAAAACAATACACACATACACCTTCAGAGTAAATCACGCAATGCTTAGGCTTCATTAAGGTTCATAGGCTGAGAGCAAATTTCATCTAGAAGTGTCAGTGCATTTACAAAACCACAAAAATGTGGCCGTTAGCACACGCGCTAGCTATAAATACAATCTACAATTGTATTTCCACAACACTTAAAAATTTTATAAATCAAAGTGACTACTTTGGTGTCTTGAGCACTTTAAATAACAAAGGTGGTATAAAAGCAAATACTCAATTAAAGGAGAAATCATTTACAAAATTCAAACACATAATATAGCATTTACCATGGAAATTTAATGTTTCATCAGCTTGTGAAACATTAGCAGCAGGAACAGACTTTTTCATTTTTCTTTTCCCCATTGTGGTGCTGCAGGAAACAAGTTATCAAGAAAGGGTACAGAATACAAAATTTATGCCTAGTTCAGTGTCATTTTTTGTAAGACCATGTGTACATGTTTGATTTAAAAACATCATTCTGCCAAAAAATTATGCCTAGACTGACTGTGTGTGTGTGTGTGTGTGTGTGTGTGTGTGTGTGTGTGTGTGTGTGTGTGTGTGTGTGTGTATGTATGTATGTATGTATGTATGTATGTATGTATGTATGTATGTATGTATGTATGTATGTATGTATGTATGCATGCATGCATGCATGTATGTATGTATGTATGTATGTATGTATGTATGTATGCATGCATGTATGTATGTATGTGTGTATGTATGTATGTATGTGTATGTGTATGCATGTAAGTGTGTGTGTATATATGCATGTGTGTGTATGTATGTATATATGTTAGCTAGAATGTGTGCATGTATGAGTGCATGTATGTGTGCATGTGTGCATGTGTACATGTATGTATGTATGTATGTATGTATGTATGTATGTATGTATGTATGTATGTATGTATGTATGTATGTATGTATGTATGTATGTATGTATGTATGCATGCATGCATGCATGTATGTATGTGTGAATGTGTGTGTATGTATGTATTTTTATATTTATGTATGTATATATATACCCAGTATGCGAGTTGTCGGCCATGACACCTGACGCCGAAGGCCCACCGGAAATCGGTGGTCTACAAAATCAAAACATTGGTGTGTAATGGCTTCTCCCCGGCGGAACGTTTTTGCGCTTCGTGAGATTCAGCTCGCCAATTGCGATATATCACCCGAAAGTGCCGTGCGATGTAGTTCAGAGATGACAGAAAGTACTAGAGCCTCATTTAGTTCATATACTGTGCATTATTTGGGAGAAATACGACTGAAAGTTGAAGAATCAAAGCAGGAGCTTGCGACTTTGGCCTTTTGGGCTTGGAAATGGAAACTCAACTTCTTCCCAAAAACCCCACAGGTATGGAGTTATTATACAGATATGTATCTTCTATTTTGTGTTTTTTTTTAGACCCAATGTTATTTGTATTGATTTTATTTTGTTATACTGCAATATGCGTATGATTAACTCGGTAAAGAAATCAATTGCTAATCAACATTTTGTAATCTTGGGTGGTGATTTATCCAAATTAATCAAATAATTGGGATATTGTGTCACATTTGGTATTGCTCTGGCCCTTGATTTTTGTTGTGGTCAATGTATTTATTTTTAAAAATTGTATTATCCTGAAGACACATTTGTTCCAGAAATTGAAACACAGCAACTTGCCAAACAGCCTCTGGACTGTCTTCTTCAGCTTGATGGTGAAGCCTCACTTCCCCATCCACAAAGTCTAACAAACTGGTCGTCCCACAATTTCAGTATGGTAACCTCTACAACTAATTGATTGACACACCAGGTATTTTTTTTTGTTTAGTTGCTTTTGATTTCTTATCAGTCATACTTGCTTAGAAATGTTTGTTCATATTTCAACACTACTTACTATTAACCTGTAGTATGAAATGGCCCTTTAATTCACTTACACTGCTAATGAATTATTGCTTCAGTCATTTACAACAAGAATTCTTTGGGTGCATTCAAGGCCTTGGATGCATACAACTATGTTTACTGTGGCTGGGTAGACCAGCTTGGTCTTCACATGACGGCAAGCAAGTTTGAGTTTGTGGCAACAGCTGTCCGTCCATCTCAGCACACCACAATCGCCCCGTATGATGTGTGGGCCCTCATTCACCAAGAAGGATGGGTCAAGGGAGCAAGGTGCTACTGCATGGCTGGGCTTGGGGAAGCAAGCAGTCATAGTTACCACATTTGTGTGACGTGGACATCATGCCAATGACTGTCATTAATATTTATATAAATAACTTTTATGATTCATAGTTATTCATTTGTTGTTTGTCCCTTTAGGACAGATCTTGTCCCCATGAAGCTGCAGAATATCGGCTTCTCAATGCCCCAGTATGGGAAGCGTAACAAGCAACCTAAAGAGATGAAGAATCCCTCTGGGATATTGTAGCTGAGGCTGCACCGAATGCAGTCATTCTAACTGCCATCGACCCAGTTGGACACCAACAGAATTCCATTGGTGAGTTGGTACACTTATGGTTACAGCAAATCAGATCTCATGGAACTATTATATTTATGCATCTCCTTTCTTGAATAATCTAATTAACTGATATTTGTCTGTTCTTCAGCTGATGTTTCAAGTCATGTAGTCATATCAGAGACATCTGAGTATGTAGCCCCTGCCCAAACAATTGCTTTGGTCATTGCTGACAATGCTGATGTGGACCTCATTGCCATCAAGTCCAGCATCAACCCTGCCCAGTCAGACCGGTTGTACCAGTCCACAAAACTTTAGGGGAGATGTGCATTGCATGGAAAATCCTTTTTTAATACTGATAATCTATCAGCTTGTACATTTAATTCATACATTTGGCACATGGCTAAACTTATTGTGTGTTACTAATTATTTGTTTGTAGTCAAGGTAATGTTTTTTTTTCTTCCATACTATGACGGTATGCATAGAACAACTGTCTCGCTTACATTACAAAATATTGTTTATTTTCATAAAATGTGTAATCATAGTGAAATATTTACAGGGGGCAAATGATGTAATAAATTACATTGTTTCCATATATTGCGTACTGTTATCAAGTCAAGTTTCAAGGTCACTATCTTGTACTAAAGGAGGGAGATTTGTTTTGGCACAAACAATTGTCATAATATTGTCAAGCTGGCTAATCTGACTCGGGGAGAAAACAGCCTGCTACACTCATAAGTCCTTTATTCGCTCTATTGCTCTCAACGTGAATCCTGAGGCTGGACACTTTTCTGTGGCGTTCGACTTCACATTGGCTAAGCTGTGTCTTTCCTTTGGTGAATGGGGGTATATTGAGCGTGACACATCTGGGGGCCAGAAGATCTGCAATGTCAAAACCCCGGTCTGCCATAATCTGGTCGTGTGGGTCCAACTGATCAAAGAACTCTGCTCCTGTAAACATTTTGAAAAGCAAATGATATAAACGGGTATATGTACATATTATACAGGCAAGCAACAAGTTAAGTTACACAAGACCAATGATACTCCCTTACCTGAGTTTTTTACAAGTGCTTGTCTGAAGCCCGACCACCCCACATCTTACTGAGTGTAAAAACCCGAGAAATGATGCAATAAAACTAAGGTACTACAGGTGAAATAACAACTATTGCATTTAAACAATATTTCATCATTTTGTATGGGACTCTTACCAGGGGGTAACTGCTTTGACAACTTGAGCCTAGATTCATATTCACGGCGAGAGGACAATCTGAACCTGGAAGTATAACATTCAAATTAAGATTCTCAAACAGAAGTAGATTTTAGCTGTATGACATAGCTTTACTGATGTATTACAATAAATCAAACAGTCACCTTGTCTTAAGTATCTTCCATGGGTAACCCATGTTAAGGCATGGTGTTAGATGTTGAAGTGTTGGCATACCTTCTACAAAATGCTTGGAACAAACAACAGTGTGTGGTTTGATAGCTAAGTTCTTCCTGCTAACTGCCTTGACCCATGCCTTGTACCTGGGTAGCGAATCTGCCCCGGGAATTTGAAGAATTTAGGTTTGGAGCCATCCTGGTGTGTAGTTCTTGAGCTTGTGATGCAATCGACAACGCAGCAGTGATTCACCATTGTGATATATACCATAATTATTGAGATTAACCCCTTTATATACCCAGTGGCGTGCATGGTTACGAGCGGTGTTGGCATTTGAGCAGATCATAATAAACCGTGAGCGAGAGGCCAGCCTCAATGCATTGACTTTCTGCATGATCAAAGGTATCGACATCTACGAAATGCGTCCTTTAATCCTTCCAAACCGCGACACACCCGAAATCAAAGACATTACATCTACCACACGACGACCTGTCTTCCACCTATTTCACAGCTGTCAAAATCGCGTTCCTCGACCACCGATTTCCGGTTTAGCGATCCAAGATGGCGGAACTCGCCTAGTCGGTATATATGTATGCATGCCTGTATGTTAGTTTGTATATATTTATGTCCCTGTATGTATGTTTGAATGTATGTGTTTGTGTGTATGTGTTGGTGTATGTATGTTTGTATGTCTGTCTGTCTGTCTGTCTGTTTATCTTTTTCTATCGCCCCAACAAGCCATCGTCATAGCTGACATGGTAAGCCGAGCAGAATATCGGGTAGCCCAGAACTGACCGCCGCGGTTGTCTGTTACGAATTTAATGAATTATTCATGAGGTTAAACGAGGACACCAGGCTGCCGCTTGCTGCAGCCAACCTCAAACGTTGGCAGCATACACAAATCCTGAGGCGAAGTTTTGCCATAGGAAAAATGTACTGCCAACTGGTCGACTGAATTGGGTACTGCCACTAGCCCGAGCCAGATTTTACTCGCCATGGAGGGCGGGCGAGTGCTCATGTAATTTAAACATGCACGACGTATTATTGGTATATATGTATACTACCCTGCGATCTGGGCTACATGTAATACAACTGTCAAGATGGCGTCGCAATATATCGACAACGTGTTCGAACACGATCACCAAGATCATGCATAACCATCACAACCAACTCAATTAAACATGATTTGAAACTACCCATATATACAATAAAATAAAAAAACATGTTAATTTTCGTTGAAATACCTTGTGTGCTGCTATCAAAGATAATATTGCTTCAACAATCACTTCTAGTTGGTAAACAATCCCAGCTATGCCGCGCAGCTAGGGAGCGGTTAGTTTATGCTGAGGAGAGATTGAGGCAAGGAGCATGCATTTTTTCAACTTGGATCCCCTGTCCGAACAAGGCAGTCAAAGTACGATAAAGGACCGCTTGCAGAACAAGGACCACTAAAATGGAAGCATGAGACCGCTATGGTTGATTTCTGACATTTCTATGTCACACAGGGACCGCTCTTGTCAAAACGGGACCACAGCGGCCCCTTTCTGTTATTTCAATGTCCGAAAAGGGCCGCAATTGCAAGATAAGGACCGCCAAACAAAAACATCTATCTATCTATCTATCTATCTATCTATCTATCTATCTATCTATCTATCTATCTATCTATCTATCTATCTATCTATCTATCTATCTATCTATCTATCTATCTATCTATCTATCTATCTATCTATCTATCTATCTATCTATCTATCTATCTATCTATCTATCTATCTATCTATCTATCTATCTATCTATCTATCTATCTATCTATCTATCTATCTATCTATCTATCTATCTATCTATCTATCTATCTATCTATCTATCTATCTATCTATCTATCTATAACAAGATGTTATTTTACCAATGGATGCTACTACCGCGCCCTTTTCATGCGTGAAATATGTCTTTCACTCGGGAAATCATGCATTGCTGTTAGTAGTTCTAACAGTACATTGTTTAATTTACAAGGTTATTAATCATTGTACATAAAGGCCATTGTAGTCTACTTTGCTTTGTTCGAGGCGTAAGTAATAGCCCTTTTGAGCCTAGCTGCATTCATATAGGGCGGAGCACGTCGTAGCACATATTGGTTTGTTCGGAATCAGTAGCTTATTCGTGCTCAGCGTTGATAAATCATGTAATTAATACAATATGCTAATTTATAGTACAGATTTTTGGAAGAAATAGGTTTCTTCCGGGAGAAACAACACTGATACTTGTTTATGTGTTGTGTGCCTTCTTCAATGGAAGAAATAGTTTTCTTTCGCTATGGAAGAATGTACCTCATACAGTTTTACGGTAGTTTTACTCCCTCATCAACGGAAAATATCTCTTCCATCGTAGAGGAACACTTTGCCTATGAATACAGTGTTCAAGTTATTATTGTTAAATGTGAACAAATTAGATGAAGGGGCGATATTTTATGCAAACATACAGATATCGCATATGTAATCAATATTACGGCGTAGAAAGAGCGGCTGGTGTAATTCCTGTGTATACAAGCATTCAATTGATCTAGGGAATTTTATTTGTTTGAAGCCAAGCCAATTTGCAATTGGTAATTGGTGTTATCATTGATTATACAGGCGAATAATGCATGAAACACGCATATTGTCAAATATTTGTGCCTCTGTCCACGTTCGACAATTTTCCCCGCGTGAATCCATGTTTGATGCTCGTATCACAATGTTCGTCAACATTGACGTGTGGTTAATTATTCCATCACAGGTTATCATGCATGACAGTGAAAACCGTCATTGCGGACACCTGTGCATAATGATATATATATATATATATATAGAGATATATAGATATATATATATAGATATTGCGGAGATATATATATATATAGAGATAGAGATATATATATATAGATATATAGTATATATATATATATATATATATAGTAGAGATCTATATATATATATATATATATATATATATATATATATATATATATATATATATATATATATATATATGTGTGTGTGTATATACATATATATATATATATGTATATATACATATATATATATATATATGCATCTAAATGCACACGCATATGTACATATAAATATATATATAAATATATATATATATATATGTATAGATATATATATATGTATATATATATATATATATATATATATAAATATATAAATATAACTAATCTATATATCTTTATGCATACAATTATTCTTCTGGTCGACTTTTAACCCTGCGTCGCTGCGGGAAAGGACATTTGTTTTGCTAAAAGTGCTGTTGACAAATGATATACTGCATTTCGCGATTGCCTTTAGGATAAGCGGAAGTATGCAGCAATTGATGTTCATTTTATAGTTATCGCTATGTCCGGTGAATACCGCTCACAGCTAATCATTTGTAGTCTACATAGGATGTTTCTGGTTTCCTGTGTCCACTTGACATTTTGAAAATAAGTATGACTCAACAAAATGTAAGTCAATATACCTGGTTATCTGGGTCATTTCATTTTCTTTTTTAAAAGGACATATGATTATTGTTGCTGCCATGGATACATATATTGTATCTGTTTCCGTATTTTGTTTATTGCCTACGTTTTCAATGGCAATGAACAAAAGTATTACTAAAATATATCCATACTTACAGTTTTTAAGGGTCCAACTCGAATATGTGCGATTAACTGTTTGGTTGATTGCTATCTGACTGGGGTAAAATGTGCAGTTTCTCCATTTCGTTTCGTATCTTAATACTAACGAAGTAGGTTTGTGCGGGGTTTTTAGGGAATCATATTAATCCTCTGCTTACTAAACGCTTCAGATTGGCACTAGCTTTAGAAATGCACGAAACGATGCCACATCGTTCGGCATGGTGGTCTAGTAGGGTTTGTGATGAATGTCTTAAAGACTCCTCGCATAGCGCCTCGTTATCATCAAAACTGCTTATGAAGGTAGCATTTGCTCAAAACGCATGCTAGAGTCGTTAATGTTGCGCACATTTTGTAGCACTCGCGTAATATGAAGTTAGGCTGCTGACAACATTCTCACCCATTACTTGGCGCCTAATAGGCAAAACAATTTACTGAGGATAATGCATGTCTTTTTCATAGTGCCCATGTTATTGAATTTCATTGTTCTCTTATGCGTGATAAACAAAAATTGTATATGGTGTGCGAAACTAAAATAATACCTCAGTAGAATTTTAATGGATATAAAACCCCAAAATACCAAGCCGACAACGCGGTGGTGGTTTGAGCCAGATTCACGAAAAACGATAGATGATGGTATGTGCAGCGTTACCCTTTAAAATTCAATATAACAAATGAAAATCCACATACTTGGCGCAGCTAACTAAAGTGCCGTATTTTCTGAATAAATATACCTTTTGTGTACCTTTTTTATCAACAGATGTAATTGTGAGTGATTATCTATGCTTATATATATATATATATATATATATATATATATATATATATATATATATATATATATATATATATATATATATATATATATATATTACACAAAAGTATCGCTAACATAGCTGAACGTATCACAATCAGTAGCACTTATGAAAGAAGCATTTGTGAGCCCCCTGACAACTCGACAGTCAAGTAGCGTGTCGCGATTTACATTGATCGATAGACTTTGTACATTCCTAAATGCCCACCATATGCACCATGATATCAATCCTGGAATCAAAACTCATTGTAGTCGTTACTTGAATGGTGGTATTCAGTATCCGACGCTCGAATTCGTTGAGTGAGTTGTATGGTCGCTCTGGTGTTTAAGCATTCATTTATTGCATCTTACCGCCGCAAGCCATCATCATAATAGTCTATATACTGGTAAAATCTATTCCGCTCTTACAACTCTTGATAGGTTGCTAGGAGTAATACTTGCCATTGGGCAATGTTTTCTGTTCCATCAATCTTAATCATGAGTTTATCTAGCGCAAACATTTATGCATGACCCGTTTTCGTTATGTTACGTAAACGCTGCTTCTCCATCGGCGCCAGTTATGTGGCTGCATGCAATAAACAACTTCAGTCGCAGTTTCAGAGCATGTTATGCATAGCTGCTTCCTGTAAATTTCAAAACATTGAGGGTATTTCTGTAAGCTAGACGAAGTGCATGCAGCGTAATATTTCCATTTTCAGGAAGTTACTTCGTGAGTGCAGCAGCCTGTTGTTGGCGGACTGACCACTCTGATAGCATCAAGTGGCACTCACTCACTCACTCACTCACTCACTCACTCACTCACTCACTCACTCACTCACTCACTCATTCACTCACTCACTCACTCACTCACTCACTCACTCACTCATTTACTCATTTACTCATTCACTCACTCACTCACTCATTCATTCACTCACTCACTCGCTCACTCGCTCACTCACTCACTCACTCACTCACTCACTCACTCACTCACTCACTCACTCACTCACTCACACATTCACTCATTCCCTCACTTTGACTGTTGCCGCCATACTCTAAAGGCCCAATGGAAAACTTCAGCGCTGTGTGACTTCGCTGCTTTCTCTACAAGATATCCAAGCGTTCTTCAGGCAAAGTATAGTCGTTGTTGTATGAGCAGGTTACAGATAGTCAACTCACCGCCCAAATCAGTTGCCGCGAGCAGTCGGCACTATTTGAGGTTTTAATATGAAAACGCTAATCATAACATTTACTGTTCTGATGCTCTTGGGGACACGTGATAATTGAAATGTTTTAATTGGCATGTTAAATCCTATTGCTCTTTGTGCCAACAACACTCACTGGCCGCCCAAATTTTAACTCCACCAGACAGACACATTTCCACCCCTCACTCGTATGCCGATTTCTTCTATTTCCGATCTCGGCCTTCTGGAGATATTATTTTTGGCAATCGTAATTCGTTTTTCATGCTGCAGAATGCCTCGGTTAGCATCTCAGAAATGTAATGTGTATTTTGTTGTTTTAATTTGAACTGTCCCCTCACATGATCCCATTATGAGGGGTCTTACGCCGATGATGACACCAATGATAACGTACAATAAGTTTTCATTTGGCGAAGAACAAAACACCATTGGAACTGTATGATTGACAAATATTGACAAATATTGAAAAGTGTTATACGCGTAGATCATAACGTCCAACTTTTCATACAATTTATGTTGACGGAGAAGAGCACTGGTTTGAGGACTAACTCTTAATAAAACACGCTCGATTGTGTAGAACCAGAAATGTATGACTAACTATAATTGACATAAGAAAAACGCTTCCAATCTATAGTATTATTTCTGCTATTACGGATTGCACTTATATTCATGGTCCTCTTTATACCTTTATGTTGTAACAATACCTAAGTCGAATCAGTTAGTTAGAAATAGAAGTTTCTAGTTACATGGTGTGTTGTGTTGGTCATCAGAAAGCTGTACCCCACTGAACAAATGTGTCACGACGTGTCACAACGACCCATTACAGCTTCGACACAGGAAGAACAATGCAGAAGACAATTTGCCAACGATGGATGAAGAAGAAAAACAACGTGTTTGTAGAAAAACAGATCTACATATCTTGATGGTAATTGCACACTCTATTGCAGAGGGAGATCGGCATGATAACCATACGGTCATCACCAGAATGACCGACACTTCCATGGTCACACGAAGCATACAAGACTATGTTATAATTCTGATGATCCATACTTCTAAAGAGCTGTATACGCAATTAGTATTACTTTTGATAACTTGAACTTCTTGAGGAAATATCTCGCAATTTATTTGTTGCATTGCACAAGAACCAGACTATGCCAGCCTGTGTTGAGCTGCTGTATATGCCTTAACCATGACTTCCAATATCTGCATAGCATTAGCTAATATATTTATATACAATGTCAGGTAGACCTGAAGTTTTCCTTGTAAGATATTGCCAGGGCACTCACCCACTCGCAGATGCTACATATGGCTACATCCATGTCTGGGAAATTGGATTGTGTAAGAGCATTGTATCTTGGTAGTCTGTCAAACACGTGGAGCTATCGTTGTCACTCCACAGCTGCTGTTAGTTCTAAGGTGCAAACTAATACGCGTCGCGACCAATATTTGTGTCAGAATATGGGAGAGTGAACCATTGTATTTACAAAACTGCAATAAAGAATATTAATATAATGAGCGCGTGGTCTGTTAAATAAGATACATGGATCACGTTGTCAATCAGGTAAATGTATTAATATTATGAATGGCCACAAATATAACTGATCAGTTATATAGAGATAATGACGAATTTGGAATGGGACCCTCTCCAATGCGACCAATGATCATGTTTGGCCTGCGAAATCGAGGAATGATTCAGTTGATCGGGCAATGGTTATTATTCAGATGCAATGTGTAACAAAGATCACATCCTGAGGCAAATCTGGAAACAACAGAATACACAATAAAAGCAATTACAATGCTCACATGAATATATGCTCCTGTATTGCATATAATGGGGACACCTGCAACAATAGTGTTTAGGTGAATACGTGGATGGAGGTACCTGTATGAAGTACATTATATAGATTAAAATACCTGTGCACTGGCTTTGATGCAGTTACTGGGAACATGCTATCAACATTATTTAATGGCATTGTGTAGCACATCTACGTCGTTTTTCTACATCTGAACAGTGTTAGGGGATCGTAATGGGTGGATTCTGCATTGACGTGACGTCAAATGTCATTCATAACAAGATGAAAAGAATTACCGATATTAAAGTTTAAAAGGAAGAAAGATGCATAAAATAATCTGCTGCAATTTTTTACGAAAAGGGAATTACTTAAACGAAATTCCATTTTTGCAAACGCCACATTATTTGGATAGCTCGTTTACTAAATTCTAATATAGTTACGAGCTTTAACTATCCTTTTTTTGCCTCGTGTTTTACCCATCTCTAATAGTCTGTGTATTTATTATAGGGACATATCTTGCAGACAGCCTACGATAATATTTTCATACCTCGTGGTCATCAGTTATATCAACGGGAACCAAGCACAAGTCTTCTGTGTAAGACTTCCATGATGATTTTATTTTTCGTTTCGTGACGTCACAATCGAAAGCAAGTTACATCTATAACCTTGTACATAATAATCATTTGTATAATGCATTAGGTATTATGTGGACGCCATCCTGAACCCGCATCACATATGCTTCTTTATCTGACATTAACCCACATATTGGGGAAGGTTAATACGCATTTAGCTATATGATTTAATGCCTAATAAAGCCAATACCAGTGACTATTACGTTCATAAACTGTTTATTCCCCTGCACATTAGTCTCCTTTTAGATTAAGTGATATACCTGTATAGTGCATCTTGATGCGCATCACCAGTGGACTAATTTAAATAAATACAATATTTCGTGTAGTAGGTTAATTTGTAAGTGCCTCCCATCTTTATCACAATGTGTTTTTATGCTCGTATCAGTTGTAGCCTATGTGTTGATACCTTGATCAGCTTCAGGCAGTAATCGACCCTACAGCTATGACAAATTTGGCAGAGGGGATTTCCACATTGGCAGTAAATATTTCACAAAGATTGAACGGTGGACAAATGGTCCGCGTCAAAGCCAGATATATGAAAGAACTAGAAGAACGATGCACATACGGTTTCACTTTACCGCCAGAGGTATCAAAGGGCTATAGCATGTCACTGTAAGAAGTATCAATTGACTACAAGAAAGGCAGACATATGGCCCACATTGCCGTCGGAGATATCAAGGGGCTATGTCAAGCCATATGGTTTACGTTACAGCCAGTGGTGTCATAGGGCTACAAGAGAGGTAGACAAAATGTTCACGTCACGCCTAGTTATATTAATAGACTACAAATAAAGAAAAATGCTCATCCAACCGGCGATCAGCACACCAACTAAAGGCTGTCGAGTGAGAGAATAAATTTATGATAAAAGACATTATTATCGAACTGTGAAATGTTGTCATGGGCCTTTACTAGTTAGGCTTACACTTCAATAGTCTTGGCTTGGAGGTATTTGTGAAATAACGATTATAATAGCATACCTGACTCCCTGATATATTGGGGTTCCAAAGAAATGACATGTTATTCGTGTATGTCCCCATATTTATACACTCAATGCAATTGCAGTCATACCATCAGAATACATTTAGATCGCTACCAAAACACCCATTTGAATGTGGGCGACGAGGGCGGTAAGATGATATAATCTGATATGAATGGGCTTAACGTTTTTCCCTTAATTCAGTCATCCTAAAGGTCAGTTTATATGCAGGAACTGCACCAAGGCTGTGCTAATCAATATCGGTAGCCCCTCTTAACTGATATTTACGAGCGAGTTTATGGAGCACTAAATAAGAAAGTCTGGCTAATTGTAGATCAAGGCCACATACTTCAGTACACTATCTATATATAATTGCTGCTGCTTAATATTGTCCGTGGGACTCTAGCTGAAGATATCTGCCCAAGAAAATTAATAACGACGCCGGAACACCCTTTCTTGGGCAAACTTTACCTGCGAATATCTTGATACATTGGTAAAATTAAACCACACATGTTAAACAACTGAATAGACGCATAGAATACGTGAAGAATACAAAACATATAGCAGACCGTGTATTAATTATCGTTTTTCTTGTTTGCAATAAGCGGTTTGGTCTTTCAAACTTAACATTATAAACATATAGGCGACCGTATGTAAATTATTGTTTTCTAGTTTTCAATAACAGCCACACACTAGTTATATCGGCTTTGTCCTTTTTACTTTGCATTATAAACATGCAGTTGGATTGTCGTTACGGGTGATTGCGTTGGTTCAAATAAGCGACAGCCAATGCATATTGAGGACACTGATGTGATCCATCCTTCATCTATGATGTATTGCACAAGCGGGCTGCTGCCTGGAACAAATTGACTGTTTCATTTATCCTTCTAACATGGTAGTATTGTGTATGTTCAAACATTCCATGGTCGTTTGTGCAGCTCACCGTCCAGTCGAATGGAAAACATAATGCACCATACTAAACGCTGATTGGCTGGAAGCCAAGTACCTTGCCATTACAGCCATTATCATGCAAACTATCTTATGTTATGTTTGCTGTGGCTGCAGTCTTACTTTTATCTTAAATCATTAAAAAGTATATCCATAGAACGATGATGTGTTATTACACCGTTATAGCGCCTACCGTCAAGTTCACCAATGTATGTAATGAGTTTTACTAATGAGCCATATATTCCATATATTATTTTGAAGATTGTGATCCTCCCTATATTGACTATTTGTGTCTCGCTGAACATTCTTTAACCCAATCCATTGTGTGCAAACGATCCATAGTGCAATAACAAGTATTGCTCAACCTGTGTCGTTTGCCTTTTGAGTACAGTTAATTCCCACTCCTGTTTACCGTAATCATGGCAAAGTTCTACCAATTCACACATTTACATCAGGTTAACAACAAACTCATCTAATAACCCACTTCTTCCACTCAATAACTCATTCAGTCAACCAGTCAGTTACGTACTAGCTCACTCACTCACTCACTCACTCACTCACTCACTCACTCACTCACTCACTCACTCACTCACTCACTCACTCACTCACTCACTCACTCACTCACTCACTCACTCACTCACTCACTCACTCACTCACTCACTCACTCACTCACTCACTCACTCACTCACTCACTCACTCACTCACTCACTCACTCACTCACTCACTCACTCACACATTCACTCATTCCCTCACTTTGACTGTTGCCGCCATACTCTAAAGGCCCAATGGAAAACTTCAGCGCTGTGTGACTTCGCTGCTTTCTCTACAAGATATCCAAGCGTTCTTCAGGCAAAGTATAGTCGTTGTTGTATGAGCAGGTTACAGATAGTCAACTCACCGCCCAAATCAGTTGCCGCGAGCAGTCGGCACTATTGGAGGTTTTAATATGAAAACGCTAATCATAACATTTACTGTTCTGATGCTCTTGGGGACACGTGATAATTGAAATGTTTTAATTGGCATGTTAAATCCTATTGCTCTTTGTGCCAACAACACTCACTGGCCGCCCAAATTTTAACTCCACCAGACAGACACATTTCCACCCCTCACTCGTATGCCGATTTCTTCTATTTCCGATCTCGGCCTTCTGGAGATATTATTTTTGGCAATCGTAATTCGTTTTTCATGCTGCAGAATGCCTCGGTTAGCATCTCAGAAATGTAATGTGTATTTTGTTGTTTTAATTTGAACTGTCCCCTCACATGATCCCATTATGAGGGGTCTTACGCCGATGATGATGACACCATGATAACGTACAATAAGTTTTCATTTGGCGAAGAACAAAACACCGTCTTAAGTTTCAGAAATTTGGCTGGAATAATCGCTGCCATTGGAACTGTATGATTGACAAATATTGACAAATATTGAAAAGTGTTATACGCGTAGATCATAACGTCCAACTTTTCATACAATTTATGTTGACGGAGAAGAGCACTGGTTTGAGGACTAACTCTTAATAAAACACGCTCGATTGTGTAGAACCAGAAATGTATGACTAACTATAATTGACATAAGAAAAACGCTTCCAATCTATAGTATTATTTCTGCTATTACGGATTGCACTTATATTCATGGTCCTCTTTATACCTTTATGTTGTAACAATACCTAAGTCGAATCAGTTAGTTAGAAATAGAAGTTTCTAGTTACATGGTGTGTTGTGTTGGTCATCAGAAAGCTGTACCCCACTGAACAAATGTGTCACGACGTGTCACAACGACCCATTACAGCTTCGACACAGGAAGAACAATGCAGAAGACAATTTGCCAACGATGGATGAAGAAACAACGTGTTTGTAGAAAAACAGATCTACATATCTTGATGGTAATTGCACACTCTATTGCAGAGGGAGATCGGCATGATAACCATACGGTCATCACCAGAATGACCGACACTTCCATGGTCACACGAAGCATACAAGACTATGTTATAATTCTGATGATCCATACTTCTAAAGAGCTGTATACGCAATTAGTATTACTTTTGATAACTTGAACTTCTTGAGGAAATATCTCGCAATTTATTTGTTGCATTGCACAAGAACCAGACTATGCCAGCCTGTGTTGAGCTGCTGTATATGCCTTAACCATGACTTCCAATATCTGCATAGCATTAGCTAATATATTTATATACAATGTCAGGTAGACCTGAAGTTTTCCTTGTAAGATATTGCCAGGGCACTCACCCACTCGCAGATGCTACATATGGCTACATCCATGTCTGGGAAATTGGATTGTGTAAGAGCATTGTATCTTGGTAGTCTGTCAAACACGTGGAGCTATCGTTGTCACTCCACAGCTGCTGTTAGTTCTAAGGTGCAAACTAATACGCGTCGCGACCAATATTTGTGTCAGAATATGGGAGAGTGAACCATTGTATTTACAAAACTGCAATAAAGAATATTAATATAATGAGCGCGTGGTCTGTTAAATAAGATACATGGATCACGTTGTCAATCAGGTAAATGTATTAATATTATGAATGGCCACAAATATAACTGATCAGTTATATAGAGATAATGACGAATTTGGAATGGGACCCTCTCCAATGCGACCAATGATCATGTTTGGCCTGCGAAATCGAGGAATGATTCAGTTGATCGGGCAATGGTTATTATTCAGATGCAATGTGTAACAAAGATCACATCCTGAGGCAAATCTGGAAACAACAGAATACACAATAAAAGCAATTACAATGCTCACATGAATATATGCTCCTGTATTGCATATAATGGGGACACCTGCAACAATAGTGTTTAGGTGAATACGTGGATGGAGGTACCTGTATGAAGTACATTATATAGATTAAAATACCTGTGCACTGGCTTTGATGCAGTTACTGGGAACATGCTATCAACATTATTTAATGGCATTGTGTAGCACATCTACGTCGTTTTTCTACATCTGAACAGTGTTAGGGGATCGTAATGGGTGGATTCTGCATTGACGTGACGTCAAATGTCACTCATAACAAGATGAAAAGAATTACCGATATTAAAGTTTAAAAGGAAGAAAGATGCATAAAATAATCTGCTGCAATTTTTTTACGAAAAGGGAATTACTTAAACGAAATTCCATTTTTGCAAACGCCACATTATTTGGATAGCTCGTTTACTAAATTCTAATATAGTTACGAGCTTTAACTATCCTTTTTTTGCCTCGTGTTTTACCCATTTCTAATAGTCTGTGTATTTATTATAGGGACATATCTTGCAGACAGCCTACGATAATATTTTCATACCTCGTGGTCATCAGTTATATCAACGGGAACCAAGCACAAGTCTTCTGTGTAAGACTTCCATGATGATTTTATTTTTCGTTTCGTGACGTCACAATCGAAAGCAAGTTACATCTATAACCTTGTACATAATAATCATTTGTATAATGCATTAGGTATTATGTGGACGCCATCCTGAACCCGCATCACATATGCTTCTTTATCTGACATTAACCCACATATTGGGGAAGGTTAATACGCATTTAGCTATATGATTTAATGCCTAATAAAGCCAATACCAGTGACTATTACGTTCATAAACTGTTTATTCCCCTGCACATTAGTCTCCTTTTAGATTAAGTGATATACCTGTATAGTGCATCTTGATGCGCATCACCAGTGGACTAATTTAAATAAATACAATATTTCGTGTAGTAGGTTAATTTGTAAGTGCCTCCCATCTTTATCACAATGTGTTTTTATGCTCGTATCAGTTGTAGCCTATGTGTTGATACCTTGATCAGCTTCAGGCAGTAATCGACCCTACAGCTATGACAAATTTGGCAGAGGGGATTTCCACATTGGCAGTAAATATTTCACAAAGATTGAACGGTGGACAAATGGTCCGCGTCAAAGCCAGATATATGAAAGAACTAGAAGAACGATGCACATACGGTTCACTTTACCGCCAGAGGTATCAAAGGGCTATAGCATGTCACTGTAAGAAGTATCAATTGACTACAAGAAAGGCAGACATATGGCCCACATTGCCGTCGGAGATATCAAGGGGCTATGTCAAGCCATATGGTTTACGTTACAGCCAGTGGTGTCATAGGGCTACAAGAGAGGTAGACAAAATGTTCACGTCACGCCTAGTTATATTAATAGACTACAAATAAAGAAAATGCTCATCCAACCGGCGATCAGCACACCAACTAAAGGCTGTCGAGTGAGAGAATAAATTTATGATAAAAGACATTATTATCGAACTGTGAAATGTTGTCATGGGCCTTTACTAGTTAGGCTTACACTTCAATAGTCTTGGCTTGGAGGTATTTGTGAAATAACGATTATAATAGCATACCTGACTCCCTGATATATTGGGGTTCCAAAGAAATGACATGTTATTCGTGTATGTCCCCATATTTATACACTCAATGCAATTGCAGTCATACCATCAGAATACATTTAGATCGCTACCAAAACACCCATTTGAATGTGGGCGACGAGGGCGGTAAGATGATATAATCTGATATGAATGGGCTTAACGTTTTTCCCTTAATTCAGTCATCCTAAAGGTCAGTTTATATGCAGGAACTGCACCAAGGCTGTGCTAATCAATATCGGTAGCCCCTCTTAACTGATATTTACGAGCGAGTTTATGGAGCACTAAATAAGAAAGTCTGGCTAATTGTAGATCAAGGCCACATACTTCAGTACACTATCTATATATAATTGCTGCTGCTTAATATTGTCCGTGGGACTCTAGCTGAAGATATCTGCCCAAGAAAATTAATAACGACGCCGGAACACCCTTTCTTGGGCAAACTTTACCTGCGAATATCTTGATACATTGGTAAAATTAAACCACACATGTTAAACAACTGAATAGACGCATAGAATACGTGAAGAATACAAAACATATAGCAGACCGTGTATTAATTATCGTTTTTCTTGTTTGCAATAAGCGGTTTGGTCTTTCAAACTTAACATTATAAACATATAGGCGACCGTATGTAAATTATTATTTTCTAGTTTTCAATAACAGCCACACACTAGTTATACCGGCTTTGCCCTTTATACTTTGCATTATAAACATGAAGGAGACCATATTCAGTTGGATTGTCGTTACAGGTAATTGCGTTGGTTCAAATAAGCGACAGCCAATGCATATTGAGGACACTGATGTGATCCATCCTTCATCTACGATGTATTGCACAAGCGGGCTGCTGCCTGGAACAATATGACTGTTTCATTTATCTTTCTAACATGGTAGTATTGTGGTTTTATGTATGTTCAAATATTTCATGGTCTTTTGTGCAGATCACCGTCCAGTCGAATGGACAACACAATGCACCATACTAAACCCTGATTGGCTGGAAGCCAAGTACCTTGCCATCACAGCCATTATCATGCAAACTATCTTATGTTATGTTTGCTATGGCTGCAGTCTTACTTTTATCTTAAATCCTTAAAAAGCATATCCATAGAACGGTGATGTGTCATTACATCAGTTGCCATAGGCATCGGCTATTACCTTGTCCTCTACCTCGATCTCATCCTTGTCTCCTGCCCCCACTGGTATTTTGGACACATTTCCGTCATCTGATGTGTCAATGCCCTGATACTGGGCTTTTGCTCTCTCCCGTGCTGTTTTTTCCACAGGTTGCCGTAACAGTGGTACACATCGCTGTTATCGATGGACATGACCTTGTTGGCAGAAATGTTGATTGTTGTTTTCTGAAGGCCGGTATGCCCAGGTTTTGTACAAGGTTTGTGTTGGTAGAAGTCAGTGAGATTGTAAAGGCCAGCCGGACTGTCCCCGGAAAATGATATCTTCTGAACCCAGGTTGGGGAAACAGACCAGCAATTGTTTGTTCTGGTCAATATTGCTTGAGCCCTTAGTAATAACCACAGAATGCCCCACGCCTTTTAAGGCCCGGTCACACAGCCTTTCGCGTCTGTATCGCTGGTAAAATTTCGCGATTTTTTTTTGCCCGCAGTTGCCCGTGGTGGAAAATGTGCAAAATTGGCTTACCCACGATTTACCCGTGGTATGCCCGCGGAACAGACGCCAGCGACTGTTCCGCGTCCTTATCGCGGGTGAAGCGCGGCGGTACCGCGGCCTACCGCAGGTATAATAAAGCAGCCGAACCGGGCTGTAGAAATCATAACCGCTCAAGACACAGTCCCGTGAAGATCAAGCTATGGCACCAAAGAAGAAGCCCACGTCGAGTTCCCCGGCCAAGAAGAAGAAGCAGCGTGCGAGCAAGAAGCCGAGGGCGAAGGCAGCAGATGAAGGCAGCCATACTCCAGCCATACTGCATCTCACGGTACTTGGCGCCAGAAGCAAGGTGCCTCAGGGTGAGGGCAACCTTCAGGCCTGGATCAAGGGGTGCTCGCCAGTTGGTGGTCTCCTTGGTAAGGGCTGGTGTCAGTCTCTGCACAATTTCATCGAACATGGCAGGTGGCATTCTCATGAAGTTCTGGAAGGCCCTTGGATCTTCATTACGGAGCTCCACCATGAGACGATCGTACAGCCCCAGCTCAGGTCTCCTGCCAATCCAGTCGCGCACCCAGATGTTCCGGACCACCCTCCTCCTCCTCCTTCGTCTTCTTCTGTCAATGAGGAGCTGATGGTTCTGATGCTGCTGGAGCAGCAAGACGAGGTCATTACGGTGACGGGGATCCATGTTCACCCCTTGACGTCTGGAGCACAACTGACGAATGCTCGGCAAATCGCGCTTTTTATATACCTAAAATCAGACGTTGTACGGACGCGATTAGGCCGTGGACAATCGTATTTGGGACGTGTACAAGACGCAATTGGACGTGATTAGGCCGGTATTGGGGCGCGCTGTTTACGCGGAGAAAGGCGTTTGTCCGTGCTTACACGCGGTACACACGCTAATGCACGTGATAACAACGCGGTACAGAAGCGGAACAAACGTGCTATGACCGTGCTCCACCCGCGATTACCCGCTAAAATTTCGCGTCCTACCGCGTGTAACCACGTCTTAACCGCGGCCGTAGCACGTCCTAGCACGTTCGTTCCGCATCTGTACCGCGTCTTTACCGCGTGTGTACCACGTGTACCGCCCGCGATTACCCGCGGTCTAAATTTTTGGGCAGCCCAAAACTTTTTCGCGCGGCCAACCGCGTGTGAATTTCTTACCGCGTGTAACGACGGGTAAAGTACGGCTGTATCGCGTCTTTATCGCGACCTCAAAGCGTCCAATAGCGTCTGCTTCACGGGCAGAAATTTTTGGCAGTGATTCGGCCGCGATACGCCCGTGGAGGGCTGTGTGACCGGGCCTTTACCCAGAGGAGCTAGCGTATCCGGCGATATGGATTTAAGTTACAGCCCTAAGTACTCGTTATGTTGAATGTTAGTTTAACTGAACTATTACAAGTGCATCTTTAATACAGTCACATGAATTTTGAGAACGTAGCATATGACGATAAGGGGAGGAGGGTTTCAATGATCCATTTACATGGTTGCTACCATATCAGTAGGGTCGTCCAGACACTGCTATAGTGCCAATCAAATAATATTAAGATGGATAAGACTATACCACAGGCCGGCTCATGATAGGGGCACTATTATGGTGCTTTAGCTGAAAATGGTTACACATCAACCCTCAGCCGCGATTATACAAAGTTTGAGCTTGTTGAAGGAGAAGGACTACTCTGATGTAAGTATCATAAACGCTTGTACCAGAAAACCACTTGGGCTGACAACAAAAGGTCTGCGTGGCGGGATGGATGCCGGCCATGATGGATTGCGGTTCACTGAGTAGACCCGACAAGCGGTGTTGTAAAAAGCGGTCTCAGCACTAAAAGTCGTTGACCGAGCTGCTGCTAAAGCCGCAGAGAAGTTAGAAATGAGCAGTCCCAAAGGTGTGACAGAGAAAGGTGGCATAGATAAAATCAGCTTAACAGAGGGCGTTCATAACGCTTTTGAAGACATGGGCACACCGACAGATGGTCTGCCACTCCGAGAGCTTATTGGGCTTGACAAAGCCATGCAGACCCAGAAGAGAGAGCTGGTCAACAATGAGCCGCGGCTTAGCAAAATAGACAAACATAGAGTCAGTTGGGAGCGTAAGCTAGAGGAGCTGCCAGATGAGGCTGAAGACGAGAGAAAACTACAAGAGCGTGAGGTTGCAGAGCTGCGGGAAGAATAATAAGTAAGACTAAAAGCTACCTCTGTAAACCGGGTACGGCTGCAGACCCTAATCAATCGCATCAGGGAAACGATCAACAGTTTTATTAACGAAGACACAACGCTAGCCAAGCATATCTGCACCCGGTTCCGGGAGCAAGGCATTACAATCGCTTCCATCCTCACTGCGATCGGGATGGTAATCGCATCCCTGGTATTTTCTCTGGCAGGTGGAGGGGGCACTAGTGCCACCCCAGCACCAACCCGGACACCAGGTGACAAGCCCGGTGTAAAGGAATGGATAAAAAAACAGCTGAACTCATTGGTAAACGCCCTGAAGGGCTTAGCAGGAAAGGCAGCAGCTGCCCTTTCAGGGATCATTGGCTCCATCGTATCATGGCTGCTCAAGACAGCAGCAAAAGTGGCTGGTTGTATGGCAGAGCATGTATGGGCCGCAGTCCTCATACTTCTTAACCTATTAAGTAGTAAGCCAGAGCTCAATTAAGCCTATAATGAACCTGCCTTATAAGAGCATTTTATTCGTGGGTGCAACAAGTCCTTCGGACACTGCGGCAGCCTGGCTGCCCAAATCATAAGGTGGATGCTGTGTGTCAAAGCTTCCTCTATTAGAAGATGCAGCATTCACGTCGATATTAGTGTTGATGCCGATCTGCTGTTGCTCATTCGCGATGGTAATCAGGTTGTTGTACCCAGCTACTTTTCCAACGGCGAGGCTCATGTCTGAAGGAGTCATGTAAAAGCCCGTTCAAAACACATAATCAACCTTTGACGATGTTTTCTGGAGCAGGTTTTGATACCTGCTGATGCACGAGAGAATGTCAACTGGTGAGTTGATACCATCCTCAATATTAGCCTGAAACTGCTTTCGGGCGTCAAAGGATGTGCCTGTACCTAGTATCCTTGAGCTGGTCTGCGAGAACGGTACCTTCGTGGGTGCATTCCTTTGCCCTCTTCCGTTTGAGCCAAGTAATTTCACTCACTGCTGTGGCGAGGAGTATGCCGAGTTCTGCTGCACCCCTCAGGATGCTAGGTACTTACACATATCGCCTTCCAGCCGTAATGAAGTATTAATCATTTGCATATCGTGCAGATGTGTGTTTTCCTTCCGAGCAATGTACATCACACCTGTGTTTGTATCCCATTAATGAATGTCATCATATTTCTGTTGTTTTTGTTCAAGCAACTCGGCTGGTAAAATTGTTGATTCTGTCGTTGGACCGGTTCTCTTCATTATTATCACTGTAATCAGGAAAGTGGTTATCTGAAAGGCGACGAAACACTACACATCCGCCAGCTGGCATTTTGTACAAACAATCACCCATGATCTTAGATGTAGCCGCGTTCCTCATGATTAACCATACTGCTGACAATGAGGTCTTTATGGCCAGCGGCACACACCACAATCGCATACATGGATCGTGTCAAGCGGATTGCATTATTTTGAAATAGTAATCGTCGATGGTCAAGTAGTTTGATCCCAAATAGAACAAAAGATTTGTATGAAAATATATAACCGAAATTTAGTTGTGGTACAATGAGACATATGCGTCAATTTGATTGCGATAACATTAGATAATTCTTCCATTGTCATCGTTCAACAGTCCCTTTGGCAGATGGCGCTTCTTAAGAACCCCATTTGGCATTTCATCAAGACCAGAGGTCTGTCAGCAGACACTAGAACATTTCTTCACAGGTCAGCCTTGCGAAATCATTATGAATGATCTCGTAATCTGGGGCACAGACATTACTGATCATAATCGTAAACTACGACAAGTATTAGATGTCGCATGTCAGCTTGGACTAAAAATGAACTCTTGAAAGTGCAAATTCCGAGTTAAAGATACATAGGACATGTTCTCACTGACACAGGTGTAAAAGCTGACCCAGAGAAGGTTAAAGCTATCAAGGACATCTCAGTTCCTCATGATGTCAAATCACTGCAACGATTTCTTGGGATGGTGAACTATGTTGGGAAGTTCATCCCGAACCTCAGTAGTGTGACTGAGCCAATGCGTCAGCTACTGCAAACAAAAGACCTGTAAATGGATGTGGTTAAAGCCTCGGCAAACTGCTTTCGATTAACTTCAAAGATTATTATCCGTTTCACCAGTGCTTCGCTATTATGGTGTCAAGAAGTCAGTAGTGCTGATAGGTGATGCTTCGAAAGGCGGAATAAGAGAAGCATGACTACAGCAAGGCCAGCCTGTAGCGTTTGGTTCAAGGTCATTAACTGAAACTGAGATGGGATATGCACCCTTAGAGAAAGAACTGTTGGCAGTGCTGTATGCATGTTCAAAGTTCAATGACTATGTATATGGCAGACAATTTATTATGGAAAAAGACCATAAACCATTGGTCTCAATCAGCAAGAAACCATTGCATTTAGTTCCAAAGCGACTTCAAAGTATGATGCTCAAACTTATGAAATATGACTTCCAACTAGTTAATAAACGAGGAGCAGAGATGTACATACCAGATATCCTGTCCCGTGCTCATGCAGCTGACACTGACCAGTCATCAGATGAGGATGACCTAGAAGTGATGACTGTTTGGCCAATATCTCCAGAAACTCATACAAGCCACAGCTGATGACGGTACCCTGCAGTTACTTGCAAATGTCATTCAACAAGGATGGCCCCAGAGAATTTGTGAGGTTCACCCTGACATTCGACCCTACTTCCTGATCAGAGATGAATTAGCCGTTGAAGATGAATGGCTTACTGTTTAAAGGGGAACGTCCCATCATTCCTAATGCATTGCATCCTGAGTACATAGACAAACTCCATGCAGGTCATATTGGTGTGGAATCTACCAAACGTAGAGCCAGAGACATAGTGATTTGGAAAAAAACATGTGTAAGGACATTGAAATCAAACTGAGTGCCTAATTGCACCAAAGCTCATCAACAGAAAGAGCCTATGCAGATGTACCCTGTGTCAGATTCGCCTTGGTCAATACTTGCATCAGACTTATTTGAATGGAATGTGATGCAGTATTTGGTCTTAGTTGATTCATATTCCGGATGGTTTGAAATGAACTATCTGAATGATACTTCATCCAGAACTGTTATCACTAAGTTGAAGAGTCACTTTACCAAAGACGGAATTCCACATGTCATTATCACAGACAATGGTCGTCAATTTACAAGCAAAGAGTTTACTGATTTTGCCAAAGTATGGAACTTTGAGGATGTCACGTCCAGCCCTACCTACTCTCAGTCAAATGGTCTTGCAGAGAGAGCAGTGGAAAGTGCCAAAGGTATACTTGAAAAAACCAAACGCGATGGATCTGATCCATATCTAGCTCTGTTAAATCTCAGAAATACTCCTCGAGATGCCAGTTTGGGCTCACCTGCTCACCGTCTAAAATCTCGGAGACTAAGAACTGTTGTGCCAACTCCATCATCACTACTGTAGCCGCGAGCTACGCAAACTACATTTGCTCAAAGTGCATTGTCACGTGTACGCCAGCAAAAGAAGGCCTATTATGATAAAAGTGCCAAGCCTTTACCAACCCTCCAGCCAAATGATGTAGTGTGTAGTACTAAAGGCTATGACAAACTTGGCCATGTTGTTCGAATGGACAGTGCACCAAGATCTTATATTGTGAGCTCGAATGGAACTGAATATCACCGAAGTATCCGAAAAGCCAATAGTTACACCTGAACTGGTTTCACAGACTCAACTAGTCTCGCCACCTGTGCCAGTTCCGCAGCTAAATCAACCAATTAATAACCAGCCAGATAATCAACCACCTTTTGATCAATCTGTCAAGCACACTCCAGTGCAAACATCAAGAACAAGTGATGCTTCAGATGCACCAAATTATTATGTAACTAAAAGTGGACGCATATCTAAACCAAATCCTAAATATAAGCAGTAACCATATATTTATTCATGTTGTGTGATATTGAACTGATGTGACATGATATAATCTAAGTTGGATACGTCTAACAGTGTGTTTATAACTATTTGCGAGTTCATGGACTATTTCGCTTCATGTTACTTTATTGCTTGAGTGCATCTGTGCATATAAAAATTTGTGGTAATTTACTTTAAAAAAGGGAAGATGTAGATTACTTGAGTTGTGAACTGTGCATAATACTTTTGCATGAAACAAACTTGTTTCTTGATCATGCGCTGTAGCGCTTCCTATGTTGATCTGGCTTAGTCTGTACTCGTGTTATCATGGACATTAAAATATCATATTAACATTTGTTGGTTGTATGCCTACAAAACTACAGAACTTATAACAGCTTTGCACACATGATTGAGCACGTCTTCCTGGTCTGGTTTGAAAAAAACAATTCCTCACGATTGAAAACGGTAGGCTCGTTTCACATGTTGTGCTTTCTCGACTTTAAGTTTTATTTCTTCAAAACAACCCAACCACAGTGTTGATGTCAATTTATGGCCAATTCGTTTACTTAAGACTTTTAATGCAATTCGACCTGTCAGATGAACGTATCGCTGAGGCAGGCCACTGTTTAACACTGACTAATGCGATAACAGGCACAATGTGGAACATATTGGTTTTGAATTTCTTTGTCAGCGGTCGCAATTCTAAAGCCGGCTGTATCAAGTAAGTTGAATGACTGAAGTCTTAAGAAACCGTTTTTGATCGCAGCATACCTGGCAAAGTTAACAACATCATGGCAAATATCACACGGCAAGTTAGAATACGAAACAAATCCCATAACAGCTGATATCAACGAAAGGACCATTCATGTATTTGACACAATCTTAATTCAGTCTATGGCTGTAAATGTAGCAAATATTCTTTGAGAATCGTATAATTTCAACTAAGGCAGACGAATAGTGTACCTAACCTAAATATGCCCTGTTCATGAATAAGAGGACCACACATGTGTGGAGGGGTTGGGGATGCAAAGGTTAGGGCGGATGGGTGTCATGTATTTCCAAATTAGTTTAGAAATTGTGGCCAGAATGAGCACGAGATTTAATCATTTTGAAGCTGAATGAAGTTCGACCAGCAGCGGCGCATACACTAAAAACAGGTTGTAGGGCGATCGATATAAATCTAACAAATTTACTCCATGGAACAAATCCTAGTGATTGATTTATTCACTTATATCGACTAAGCAATATTGTCCAGTTTTACAGCTCTTAAAGACGTTTTCACCTGCTGCCAGTGCAAGTATGCTGTGCCATATCGTGTATAAGAAAAAATATACCTCAATATTATGGTCTCTAATAGGGAATTGTAAATAAATCATAAATCAGCAATGGCATTGCGCTGTACAATGCGACTTCCAACATAGAAGCAGTATTATAGAATCGTGACGGACGTAATAAAAAGCAAGTGCACTCTCGAAATCAAAACCTGCAATGTTATTAGTCTGAAAACTTATTTTACTGTGTGATTTTTTGGTTGAAATGTGCAACGATGCTCACAATAGCCTGATTTTATTGTTGCTAGAATTAAAGGTAATACTTGTGCTTACAACAACAAAAGCCTCCACTACTACGCATAGTCAATTAACGGCTACGATTCATACTAATCGTCGGCATCTATATCGATAACCGCTACTAACAGTCATCGTATTATTAATTTATCAACGTCAAAGAAATGTGTTATTTTCGAAATGCAAAACTGGTATGCTCTTGGGCTGTTCATGTATGCATTGGAAAGTTTACGGAGCATTTGGCGATGAGACATCTATGAGAAACAGGTATCTGCAGACATATCCTATATATTGAAAAAAAGTGATGGTATGCTTTCTTAAGTTTCATAGGCTCCCCTCTCAGCATTTACCCATTGATAGTCGTACTCATTCACCGATTGCAGTTTCTCATTTCACCAAGTCATCCACTTGCTCACACAACCACATACTCAATAACACACCCATTAATACACCCACTTCTCCCACAGAAGAATTCATTCAGTCATTCGCTCACTCATTCACTCACATTCTTATCATTTAACCCACTCTTTCACCCGCTCACCCACACACGCATTCTGCCACTCACTCGCCCACACTCATTCATTCACACTCTCACACTCACACTCTCACTCACTCACTCACTCACTCACTCACTCACTCACTCACTCACTCACTCACTCACTCACTCACTCACTCACTCACTCACTCACTCACTCACTCACTCACACTCACTCACTCACTCACTCACTCACTCACTCACTCACTCACTCACTCACTCACTCACTCACTCACTCACTCACTCACTCGCCTTGCCGTCAAAAGGCTCAGCTTTTTCAGTGCTCAACGCCGAGGGCTGTGTGCAACGCTTCAGTAGTTAACGATTTCTCTTGATGACGCGCACGCTACTCGAGCGCTTATTTTTGCCACCGTAGCCCACTGACCTCCCGAATTTCAGCTCCACCTGACACACTCCGTGTCGCGGGCATAACTTTAAGTTTTCCCCGCTTACTGTCGCTTATATCACGATCTTATAGTCCCGGTTTTGTCAACATCAGATACCTTGGCAATGCCACAATATCGCAAAAACCTTTTAATTCCGCTGCAGGTGCCACGACGACAAAGTTCAAACAAGTGTAGATGTCGGAGAGTAGTGACAAAGTAAACTGCATAACCTTATATGAGTTACATTTAAAGTTCAGTACCAAAAGATATCGTAAGGTAGCCGCTTCCCACCTGTATGCCATGTATTTACCACTTTATGGGACACTGCTGTCGAAACCATTGCGCACTCTGTAAAGAGATTTGGGAAGGATTTCACCGGTCATAAGGAAGCAATTGTCAGCTCAGTCTTCGCGGAAGGAAATTATTAGGTTTTGCTTCATTTCGATGCTGTAATTGATGCAAGAGACGGACGATGAGCGGAGGATCAAGTGGGAGATTTAGAGGGGGATCTTCACGATCGTCATTACGATCCATTTCACGATCCACTTCGCGAGCGTTGTACTCTTCCAGTTCAGGCCATCGGATTATATCAGGTAATGCGGCAGGCAGTTAAATGTTATAAACTAATTCATTTCACTCACTACGGTGGCGAGGATTATGCCGATTTCTGCTGCACACCTCAGGTTACTAGGTACCTACACATATCGTCTTCCACGCGTAATGAAGTTATCATCATTTGCATATCGTGCACATGTGTGTTTTCCTTCCGAGCATTGTACATCACACCTGTGTTTGTATCCCATCAATGAATGTCATCATATTTCTGTTGTTTTGTTCCAGAAAGAAACTAGTGCGGCTGCTGCTGTCATTTGATAGATTTTCTTCATAATTTTCACTGTAGGTGTATTTGGCAGAAGAAGAACCACTTATCACCCATCAGTTGGCATTCTGTACATACAACCTCCCATTATCTGAAAACATTAAGTCGCCTTATGCGCTATGAGGGATCTTTGACCTGTTAGGCAGAAATATTGAAAATATTATGCTGCGAAGTGGTAATGGTATCAATGCTCAGTGGTCATTACACCAAGATGTCGATACTCAAGCAGTTTGATCCCGAGAAGAAAACATATTTGTATCTAAATAAATAAGCAAAATTAAGGAAAGATTGCATTTTGATTGATGTGACCTGTACGTCAATTTGATTCAGACAGTATTTGATAATTGTTTCATTGTCAAAATTGCAATTGAATTTGATATGTTTGTGTTAATCACCGATACAAAGATGCCTTCGTGTCTGCTGAGTCACTGGTCTCCAAGTTGGTCAAGAACTGTTTCATCTTTATGATTAAACCATACGAGACCTTGTCTATAGCTTCTACTTAAATAAACGAGAGACAAGGAATTGATATTAAGAGAAGATTAGATAAGTCTTACTTTCAATGGTTATCGGTTTAAATTTGTCTTTGTGGGGATGGTTTGAATTATAAATACCATTTTTGGGGGGGGGAGGGGTGGTATGTGGTTTATATTTCGTTTTCACTAGTTGTTGTGATGACTCGTTTTTAGTCCTGTCGTATTCGTAACTCCAGGTCATTTACTATCGTTCGATACTACCACGTTAAAACCAGCTTACGCATTTGTTCACAAAAATATGAAAACGAGATGCTAACGAGCTTTAAAATAGTTTTCTATTGTTTTAGGTTAAGAGGATGGGAAGCAGTTGCACTCAATGAACCCACTAATGATCCCACGATTGTCACATTATCATTAGTCTCAATTAACATTACATCCTATGACACACTCCACGGTGTTTGACATTTGTTAATATGACTATAAATGTACAGGAGACCTCCTACTCAAAGAGGTGCATTTTCCGTCGATAATTGTCCTGGTAAATAGATTGATCGTTCTTATTGATAAATATGATTAGGTTACTCAATAAGTCTTATATAATAAACAAAGGTACATTTATTCAGCAGAAATCGTACTGATAAATTTAGGAGTGAATTGCAGGGTATTTGCTATGAATCCAACAATTACAAAGAGTACCAACTGGAACCAGTCCTGCTTGTTTATTCACTGATATCCACTGAGCAACATTTTCGAGTTTTCAGCTTTGAAACGGCATTGTTCCTGCAGCCAAGCGAAGTATGGTTCCGTTGTTAAGTTGAATGGCGGCATTTCTGAAGATTCAGTGGGTGTTTAAGTAAGTTGTGCCTAATCGGGTATAAGCAATAAACCTAGCTACTGTAAATGTATTGGGAATAAATTATATATGACGTATCAGGTATTTCATTGCATTGCGGTTTGCATTGCGTCTTCCTACTGAATAGCAGTGATGTAGTGATGGATGTAACAAGTGCAAGTGCACTTTTGAAAGCAACGACTGCCATGTTGTTGGTCTGAAAACAAAAATATGCATACAATAACCTGATGCTATTGTTAGTTGTGAGAATATTTTTCTCTATGCGCGTCCAATGTTATGGGTCGCAGTTTAAATGCTTCAACGCACTCTTAATCCCTTGAATTGTTTCTATATGCGATCAAACCTTCATCATTCGTGATGACGACTGCAGGTATGTTTTGAGAGTACACTATACATCATCTGCAAAATGAACATGTTCTGTGCAAAATGATTCATACTCTGGTCCAATGCATGTCCCATCAACGGAAGCCATATAAAAAGACCTACATAATCCGTGCATGTAATCATTAATACAAGTGCCTAGAGCACAAAATAGAAATCGAGGGTCATTTTGTCCCCAAAGCGTCACATGAGACGTGTAACCGATGCCACTCGGTTTTGTCTTAATAAGCATCCTGACGTGATATGCATTGATTGATCTAGACTCAATGCAACGTTAAAAATACAACGAATATATATATATATATATATATATATATATATATATATATATATATATATATATATATATATATATATATATATATATATATATATATATATATATATATATATATATATATATATATATATATATATATACAATTTTTTTAAATACATCATTACTATTATTTTGTTCTGATTATTAAAGGTCGTCCACGAATGGTCAAGATACTAATTTATGCGTATAAATCCAACCTTTCGTGCCCATATATATTTGCGTATATTTGGGGAATACATATATATAGGTATCAATTGCCGTCATCAAGGATAATGAGAAAAAATTGTATTTCGGTATTAAAATTATAAGATTTTTCAAATCTTTATAAACTTCAAATAAACATATTCTACGTTTATATTCAAACATTTTTTTACCATTTGGGCCAAAGTATATATGGTTGTAAGGAAGATATTGAGGTTATCAAGTTATGTCAACGAATTGTTACTTGTTTAAATTTAATTTCCCTATATTATTCAAAATTCAATGAAATAATTCCTAAAAGATTATCTTTGTACGTTTATTTCGACTAGTCTATCATATTAACATGGTCAAACCAAAATATTTGTAAATATTCTGAAAGAAAAAGTGCATCGACTTTATGTGGACATTGTAGTATATTGTTTCGCGGACCCAATTCCACGAAAGGTTGGCGGTTTGTCCACTAAAGGTTGTGCTCTGCTGCTATATATATATATATATATATATATATATATATATATATATATATATATATATATATATATATATATATATATATATATATATATATATATATATATATATATATATATATATATATATATATATATATATATATATATCTATATATATATATATATATATATATATATATATATATATATATATATATATATATATATATATGAGAAGTGGCACACTCAAGGGTTGAAAAGACATTATGAACAATGTCGGCCATATACTAAGCAGCATCACTGACATAATACCGTTGTTTCAGGATGTAAATGACTCCTATCAGTGTCCTGGTCGTCCACGACCATTGCCTCTTAAATGGACAATGCACTGCTGTTCTTTGTCTACCATTTATGCTGACGGCTGAGTTTAATTGTTAGGGGAGGTGGGGGGGTGTAATAAAGGGAACATAGCAAGTTGTAATAAAATAGATTCAACGAGCGCAATGATACAGCGAATGTGATGGATGAGGACGGTGTTGATGCTTTGATAATTTCCCATAGGTGTCATTATCCACACAAAAAGGCATTTAAAATGCAGATGGCGGCAACCAATGCAAATATATCACACCATTAAGACTATTGGGGTGTAAAGTTCAGGTACAAGTTATAAATATCCCCGAATTGCACACAGTTGAAATCCACATTCAGTTCATTTACGAAATAGTTCCTATACTACGTGTGGGCTGTTTGCGGTTCATGAATGTTACATATATATATCTCAGGTCATCATCATTTTTTGCCGTTTTGGTAAAATTACACACCGGAATGTCTCTTTACCAATTATTGAGATGCAGTGATCGTGCTATCGCGGCAACAGTCTACAAAAGGAACAACGAAATATTCATAAGGTCAGGCACGAGATTTGCAAGTGCATGGTGTCATGCCATGTCAATAGACGACTTGATTGGCAGGTAATCACTAGTCTGACATGTACAATTATGTAAGATTATAACTTTGAAATAATGATAGCTGCTGAGACAGCATATCGTAAATAGCATGTATTACTGCCTTCTATATACGCGTGCTGTGCCTTTGTGTTTAAGTTGCTTACTCCATATGTAACACAGTTTGTGCCGGTGAGCCAGTGTTTTAAGGTAGGTATCCGCCTCAAATATTCATTTTTACAGGTAATTGTTTCATGAAATGATAGGTAATGATAATATGCAACATCCTTGTTCGCCGGCTGTAAACATTTCGCTATGCAATTTCCTATTCTCATAATTTAAATTGAAAATAGCTGCTTTTATTTTAGAAGTATAATGAATCACAGCATCATTCAGAAAAAATCACTTCACATCATGGTTTTATGGTGAATCTGACAAGAATTAAGTTGTGAGGCCTACAGATCCGTACAACAAATGTGTTTGCCGTCTTTGTTTGTAGTGTTGAGGGAGGTGAAACAAAAAGACAGTTATCCTAAACAAGGCATGTTTCTACCTCTGTTTTCCAACATGCAGTTCGGTGGTAATAAAAAAAGGTTATTTTGTAGAACAGGGCGTGAATCATCTGAGAAAACTGATAACGTATGTAGCGTACGAGCTTGATAACTATTTCTTGATGGGCTGTATCGCTTTGATCAGACATTGTGACATATCAGGTTCTCAGAAATGCTGTTCGCAAATTCCCTTGATTTCATCAGAACATCATTTAAGCCAAACTCCTTTTATATCTTTTTTGATTTCCTCATGCTTTTACATACAGCACTTAAATTCTGATATGAAAAAGTTTGCATAAACATTTAATTCGCCTGAGTACGGTCTGGTGATATGAAACATTTAATTCGCCTGAGTACGGTCATGGTGATAGCATTATGTAAATTCGTTGATTTGAGCATTGATAACGACGGAGAAAGTAAACACAATCAACGGACGCCTATTATGTTACTAGCAAAGTACCTATGACAATCTCGGTATAAATGAATATTAACAATTGAGGTATGACGACTGAAATACAGTTTAACATAGAAGCTATCCACATCCACAGTGAGTAATTTCCCGTCATATGCCGCTAGATATAACTGTGTACATACCAAATATTGTTAGCATTATTAGGCTTAAGCAGGTACAAGAAGTAATCAGGACTGGTTTGTAGGCTGAAGTGAGCATTCACGATGAGCATTGATAACGACGGAGAAAGTAAACACAATCAAACGGACAGTTCATATCGTTCGGTGCTTAACTGCAGATACAGGCATGGCATGATTGTCTTGTTTCATTGTCCATAAATGCTCTCAAAGCAACTTATGGTATATCTAGAAATTAACAAATTAATTTAATAATGTCACACTGCATATACATTCATTGTACTTGCTCCACAGGTTTCGACTGCAATAAAATTAGGAAATTGACGCCTTCTACAATTAACCTGAGCTGCAATGTATTGCTAGTTGGCGCTTCATGTGAAACCAAACGGATTCAAATGTGACCCAGGCACTTAATCGATTTGGAAATTTCCGTCACACACATGTGATTGCTGTTTGCTACAAGGCAGTTTCCTGGCATATTGAGAGCATTTCCATGATGGCTACTGTGTCCTGAATAATATGTTATATCATTGAACAGTATCCACAGT
>CM067347.1:30032985-30050485 GCA_034190875.2 Urechis unicinctus
ATTCCAATCTATTCTTGGCATATTAGAAATACACACCAAAGACAATGTATTGAAAGTACAAAGTGCAATTGTCGTTGCTATAACGAATGATCATACTGATTATAAACCTATAATTTAGTATCTACAGCTTTGGAATGTTTGACTACCTGATGTACTTAGTATGCTGCGTTTGGAACAGGCCGGGGATATTTTGTCTTTATAAGTCCCCCTCATCGTTATGGAAGCAGATGGCTATCAGCATCATGAGCTGTTATCTAGACGTACGTTATGTGGTGCCGGATACCATGCTGGTTAAACAGCACTAGTAACAGATTATAATTACTACCGCTTATTATTAAGCAGTTAAAGGTGTACATGTTAAAATGATTCCCATCAGAAGTGGTACGTATCTGCAGGATCATGAACATTTTAAATGCATCACTTTGTCCATTGTATTGACAAAATGAGTAGTATTTACGTGCCATATACAAGCAGGTAATACACACATAAATCGATTGCAAACATGAGGGGCCATGAAAACGGATGACTTTGGAGAAAACCACAATAGAGCGCCAATGTTGCTTAAATGTACAAGCAGGTTATTAATGCTCTATGTGGACAACATAGTGGTCCATGAAAAAATATGACAAACGATTGAGCCCCATACGTTTGACCAATACAAAATTCTTGCTGGTATATTAGGAACAGATGAGCTGCATTGCATGCATTTCTCTACCTGCGATGTCTCGTGACAGGCATTGCGAAATTAATTTGCTGCAAATAGATAGCAAAACCTGTCTTGCCATTGGTCTGCGAACTCGATGCAACTTTGATATTACGTTAAAAGGTTAAAAGATGCATGTGGCAGCTGATTGACATTTTCGCAGTTACAAAACACATGCTTTATCACACTTGACGTAACGTAATTTACAAATGTATTCAATTATACACATTTATTACATTTATATCAATATGCAGTACCGTTTATGCTTCGTTCGCCTGGTGCGGTATTTATTTCTACTGGGCAGTGTACTTCTAATATAGGAGCTTTGATCCCTCATACAATTCTCCCTAGACGCGTGAACGTAATAGAAATTAGTGGTACCCACTGGTCTGTATAAATCCGTTCGGTTTGAAACCTCCTTGTTAGGTACTATTTAAATACATCTGTGGGTTGGGCCAACACGCGCGAAGTACATCTCTTCCCAGTTTAACTCCCATGATATTTATTTCTTCTTTACGCGATGTTTCGTGCTCATGGAAGTTGCCGCCATGAATATGAGACAAGATAAAGCTTCACATATGGTAATCCTGGTGGTTTTAGATACCGTGCGCTGCAATCACAAAGGGTGCTGTACTTCGGTCTAATCGCGATTCGGTTCCAAAAACAGACCACTGTTGTCAGTTTTAATACGCCTGAGGACATCAATGTGTTACGTGCACTAGCATCAGATGAATAATGAACCTGTGGCAGCATAATGCTTGTAAGTGGCCGCATCAGAAATCGTCGCATATGTAATAGCCCATGCATGCTTCATCAACGCGATAGCAAAACTGTCTTGCTTTCCATGTTGGCTCTCACTTAACTGCCAAGTGCCATTCTTTCGTCGTAGAGGAGTGGCTGATAACTGCAACGCTAAATGTAGTTTCGGTAACAGACGAATCCCACTGAACTTAAGTAGCAATGCAAACTTCGAGAATGGAAGGCGGTGATGTAGAGGTGGCGAAGGGTGCGCGGAAAATTCATATATATATATATCTAGATAACTTATATAGAGCATATCAGATCAGGGGGCATATATATATATATATATATATATATATATATATATATATATATATATATATATATATATATATATATATATATATATATATATCTATATATATATATATATATATATATATATATATATATATATATATATATATATATATATATATATATATATAATATATATATAAATATATATATATATATCATATACATACGAACGGTTGTTTGCAACATTATTAACAGCTGTATATATACATACATTTATATATATTTATACATATATATACATTTATAAATATATATTTGTATAGATATATATATATATATACATCATCATGATATATATACACACACACACACACACACACATATATATATATATTTACATATATATATATATACATATATATTCATATATTTATATATATACATATATATATATATATTTATACATATATATATATATTTACATATATATATATATATGCATATATATATATATATATATATATATATATATATATATATATATATATATATATATATATTATATTTAGATATATATATATATATATAAATATAGAGATATGTACAGTTTAAAGCTGTGGTATATATTCGTCATTTTATGTTAGATATTGGTGTTATTTTGGAGAAATTTATTAGGAATATCGTTCTTTAGACTATATAGACTTCGCGGAAGCAACCATGCCCAGGTTAACTTGCGCCCTCGTGGACTGCAAGGCCGATGTTCGCAAGAAAACGAAAAAACATCCGAGGATGAGTTTCCGTCAGTTGTATTTCTGACGTGACAAGTATAAAGACTGTTTTATTGCAATTGCCAGACATGACAATTATCAAGGTGACAAGCCGTACGACATGTCTCTTCATCAGGCGGTAATGCTGGATTAGATACAAACATCATGGCCACAACATGTTTGCAACCACCATCATCTCTGCAAGGAAAGATGAGAAATTAAATAAAAAACTTTTTATCTCTCTTCCACTAGACGACAACACCACTTAAAACAAAACACAAAGTTAATATTGTACTAGCAAGTCTTCATAGGTATTTATACATATTAAAACTTATCTGTATTCAACGTTCTTAAGTTATATATTCTAATTATATAAATTAAGAACAACCCAGTTCCGGTAAAAATCACGGTGCGCGACGGTGGCCCTCCCAGCGGCCGCGACGGAAATCCGAGAATTTGAGGACCCCTATTGTTTGATGTCGCTAGGGTATAATACCTGGTTATTTTAATATTCGACTGATTATGTAGCAGAAATATTACCCACCATTTCAAAAGTTTAGTACAAAAGATTGTTTGTACAAACCAGTTTCTATTGAGTACACCCAGGGCATAATAGGTTTCTAGGCGTGGCATTCACCGACGACCACAAGTGCTCATTACCAATCGATGAAAATAATAATGGGTAGATTGGCAACTTACCTTGCATATTGTGCACTAATGTTTGAAATGAGATATTGATTTGATACGCTCCAGCAGGTTCTAAATATAATAGAACGCCGCAATCGTTGTGCAAGGTTCCGTTGTGCACAACATGAAATAAGGAATTATCAAAATCAATCACTTTGCTTCAGCACTTGTTTATATTTGGCCTAACCATAACTTGCAGTTGGCGGAATAAGCCAACCCTCTAATAGAAAGTGTAACGACTATCAAGTTCTGAGCAAAGCGTTAAAAACTAAGGATGACGACAATAAGCAAATTTCAAACAGTCATACCTATATGTGTATGTAAACCCCATTTTGCGTTTGCATACCTTGCGTCACCGAGCCCGTGCATCCCATTCACTCATCCATTTCAGTGCCAGTTTTAGTCAAGCAATTTCTATTTGTCGGCACATTCTTGATAACATCAAAAGAAGCGCAAATAAATTTCCTATCAAGCTTGCATGCCAATATTAATTTATTTTGAAGCTTCTGTTGATAATACCGATATGATATAATCACCCTATACTCATGGGATTGATGCTGATGCACCTTCACTTGATGGTACGCCACAGTGTATGTCATTTGTAACCATGTACACCTGCAAAACCCCCTGTAAGTTGCTGGGAGCATTCGTGGTAAATTCACTCTTGGGTAGGTAAAAGAGTACAGCCGTGTTTTATGCACCAGTATATATGAACACATCCTATAAATAGTTACCCATGGAAAGTCAACAAAACCGCAATCACGTTTCATAACTCCCCAGCTGCGTCAATCAGGCACGTCACGAAGATGAATCTAGTAATGTGCTATTGTTCTCAGTTTAAATAAACCAACCTTGAAAAAGAATTTTGCTTCCCCTTTATACATATTCCAATCAATAGCAGTCGAACGCATTATTTTCCCCTAATTGCCACGTGTCATTCATTCGTCGTGGCTGATAACTGCAACGCTGGGTGTATTTTTGGCTATGATTGCAACCATTCGCACAACCTTTTGTTCACTTAAATCTTGTGTCCAACATTGTCCCATTTTTAGCTATGAACCTGGTTCTTAAAATTTCACGAACCTGACGACAAAAAACCGCAACCGTGACAGAGCACCCAGGTGGTTCATCAATAATTGCGCATGAATGTCATAAAACTTGCACATCTGTTATCGCAGCTAGACATTGGCCCGCTGATAAGTTGGTTGGCATACAAGCATATGAGCTTTTAGTAACCAAATGGTGTTCCATCGAGTAGATTATTAAATAATATGTCTGGTAATGTTGCTCACTAAAAGTTAAAGGTAAATCTAGTACGTTACGTTTACACGCTAAAGGAGTTATATGACGTTTGCCTATACACTTGCCGTGCTAGATAACCCATTGCATTGTCCGAAGCAAGTGGAATCACTTTTTTTCCGATGATATAGCCTAACATAACAAGAAAAGCCATATTATTCGTTTGGGTTTTCATCTGCAGAGAGTAAGTGATATTCAAGGACATAAAAGCCAGAGTATAATTCCAAAGGCTTTCTGTGATATCTGATTGCGCAGACTGACATCAGAACATTGTTAAAGGTTGTTAATGACACTTTTTTAATAACTTTACTCAAATCGCTTCCCTGATCACCTACGATATTTGCCATTTAATAGAAAAGGTATGCTGCTAACTTACGATTGCTTTTTCCCCTGTGTTCGAAGTCATGTCGAACTTGTCTTTTGATGGGAGGTTCATTAAGGGCAGACACCACGAAATGAAATATAGTTTAACATAAATTCAACAAACGCAATGGTATGGCATCTGCAAAGTATGGGGCTGATTATGATGCTTTGACAGCTACCCTCGAGTGCAATTGTCCACGTTGCGCAAACTCATTGGTCAGACATGGCTGCAAAATCTCTGACTCCAGGATAGTAGTCTAATGTGATATTATCGAGCACCCCTGTCGTGGCTACTTATATCAAAGCACGTGCCAACTTAGCGCTCATAAGTTGCTGTTTAAACCAGTGTTTGCTCATGCCAATTATTGTATACGCCTTTCTATCACAACATGCATGTAATACGTCATGTTGTCACTAAATATTTTGAGAAAATAACAATCGATTAAGAGTTAAATTGCACGAATAGATGAGTATGTTCATTTTGCCAACATTTTGTTTACTTCATATCTATTTGCATTTCCTGCCCATATTTAATAATGCCAGTTCTGCCCAACTCAAGATGTTTCGTTCCATAAAAAGGGTTTGGCTATAAACGGTATTAGATGTTTTATGCACTTAAGGCTACATTCGCAGAAATAAGATTCCTAGAAGCAGTGTATCAAATCACTTTAATTTATAGATGAAAAGAGTTGGATGATGTTTGATGAAATGCACCTTTAGTAGCCTTCACGTTTTATATAGCACGTTTAGGTATGTCTGTATCCCCGATGCAGACTTAAGTTAACATTTTCTAAAACTGTGTTTGATCAGTTGAATATTTACCACTTGCTGCATTTATTGGTGGTACTGGTAAGGACATCGTGTATGATAAATGTTACCTAACAGAGAAAATGCTGGGTCATTGTAAAATTTAATAAATGGTTCTTTGAGAATCTGTCCTGTTCCATTTGAATGTTGCTAATAGCGTCATACTGAATATTACGACCGCATTTTATTCCCTATTAAGGATTATACTGAAATCAACTAGAGATATGTTACATATATTTATTTTCGTTTTGCATATCCAAATATATCGCAGTTCAATCGTCATTGGCATCTCCAAAGCCTTATACAAGTATATACGTGACATTTTATTTACATCGACGACATCTTGTACGACACACTCAATATCATAATTTATGAAGTTGATGTCCAATATAATGTACTTGGCTTTTCACTATAATGTTTTACATCGTCAAGCAAAGAATTCAAGTGACTGGGTATGTGCATATGTCATCGCCATATGGGACTTAAACCTGAATTGATTTTCAGGACTTTTTTCTAACTCAAGGTCATGCTATGACACAAAATTTTAATATATTGCTATCATATTTTAGTTTTTCTTCTTACAGACAATGATTATTTTACAACAGACCGATTCAACACTTTATTTACCGACTGCAGGGAGCAATGCGATGCCTTGTATTTGCGCATATACTCCAAACAATTCAACAGATCAATGTAGGAGAATTTAATGATTGGAGGAATAAAGATTTTCCAACCACTGTAGGTCAATAACAAATTGATATCCGTTCAACCGCTGCTAAACAAAATAGTTAATCGCCGTATGGTTCGTGGTCCTGTCAGGTGATAATACCCTGCAATCTGGTATTTTCGGAATTGGGAATTATTTATTTTCAAATGTGTACGACGATCACGTGCAAGATGTAGTAAAATGCCTTACAAATAACATTACTAGCCAGATGCCAATTATTGCAAAATGACAAATGTGGGATTTATGCACTCACATTTACTGGTTCGTTCCTTAAAGGGCATGTCAATCCTACTATTTTTAATTCTGAAATCCATACCTAACCATCTGAAAAACAATTACCGAGCTGTTCGTGATGTCTCATCTGGAACTCAACATGAATAAAACCACGTGCCAAGCGTTTAGAGTGGTTAGCAGTGGTCTGACGCTTGACATGACTAGAGTTATTTCTATGATGATCTGAGTGGCCTTGCCGTAGAGAGTGACACAGTAAAAACTGAAGAAGCTACATGACCACAACCATGCTAGCATGAGTGTTCAGCGAAACCCCCGAGCAAATATAACGTGGCAAACTACTCCTTGATCGCAATACGAGCTGGTAGGTGTTTTCGCTATGAATTCGCTACAAACAATATAACTATTTCCTTTGTCATTTTGTCAAGCTAATGACACCTTATTCGTTGCCCGTTGACGCTCTTCATCGGACGTAGTTGCGAACATCTAAGGAATTATAGCTTTGGACAGATCCAATGAGAAGTGGCCCAAGCCGTGGCCCAGGGTTTGGGAGTGGAGTTGCAGCATGGTTGCTGTCTTCTTTTGATGGCTTTGGTTATACTAAAATCGATTCATACCTTATTAGATAATCTCAACCGGAGCACAACCGTTTTTACAATTAAGGCTGAGCCAGGTTCTGAATGCTTCTAGTAACATGGGTCCTTAAAACTTCCTGTGTTCAATCATTGTTTTAACGGAAGTACATTTTTGCACATTGTTTTAATCATTGTCGTCGGCATTACAGTCCCCGTGATGTGACTGGCTGTAGTGGTCGGCGTTTTAAGTAAGATAGACGGATTAACCTTCGAAACCTCGTTCAACAAAGAAGTATGATGCCGTTTTAACACGCGATAAGTTTTGTTTTGAACTGAAACCCAATCAACATTCTACTTTCCAATACAGCTAATGAGATATTGCGATAGAGATCCTTAATCTCCCGTCAGTCACTTCCCACTAATCGGGTTATACTCCGCATGAGACTACCGCTGCTTAAATCATAAACTAATGTTATTCTCAGAACCCTCAGGTCCCTCATCATTTTGTAAGCAGGTGGCCATTAGCATCATTTCTTGACTTACGTGACGTGGCATTGCCCACAATGCTGGTGAAACGGCACAAGTAACCGATAATAATTACTGCCACTCTTGTTAGTGAAGTTAATTTACTTTAAAAACATATATCAGTCATTCCTTTTCTGTTATAAGATGAGTGAACATAGATTGTACAATACTCTGGGGATGAGGGTGGGGTTTTGTTCCGGTGAATACTAAAAGTCCAACGAAATGCTGTCGTCTCATGATAAATGATAAACTTAGTAGAAGCCTAAGCCGGCGATTAAGCTACCATGCAATAATTCTGGTAAAGAGTGCACTGGTTTTACTGATTAGCTTAAGGATGTTGCGGGATGTAATGTTACTGAAACTCTGTACGGTTTCCAGCAACTGTCGCTCGCAATATGTGATCACTGTAATTTTGGAAGCGTAATGGTTAATACTAGCCCATTATATATCATAGTAGATCTAAAAGGGTATATAGACTTTTTGGATGCAGTAGTAATATTAATAATGATAGTTTATTTCAGGCACCTGGCCTGCAGTATATAAAGCATGCATACAAGATGCCGGTCATTGCGTCACATATAAAACATGGTATCAATGGGTCCAAATTGTTACATTCATTAAAAGAGTGCATAACTTATTTAGGAGTCTCATTTTCCTTATAAACGGTTTTAGGCAAACATATGACTACCACTGTCTCTTTTTGACACATATATATATATCGGTACAATGTAAGTGTAAGCAACTTTGACTTTATCAAATGACTGCAGTGTAAAATTTGGACAAATTCTTAGTTTTACATGCAGTGAGCATAGATAAAGTAATCACTAACTAATACGTAATAGCTTAAGGTTTTACAACTACAAATGTAGGGTCGTTGTGCTCAGTCAGTACGCGTATGTTGATTCATTTATGGTTTCTGAAACCAGAATGGTACGAGATAAAATAAAACAATAGCGAGCCGAACAACAGAGCTGTGCCGTGGTGTGCGCCGATTAGACTGGGCCGATATATACAGCTGCTGGAGCTAGTTAAGTGCTTCCGACATCAGTAACCAAACGCCGGTGATTGCCACATACCACGGAGGGTATGCCCTCAGGCTTTGCAACCACTTCATCTCAAGTATTTGGAGCAAAGTGTTCAATGTATCCTGAAATAACCCCCGCAGCGTTATAGCATGACTGCACACTGCAAAGTGAATGGCGTTGTTTCGAGTCTGATGAATAAGTAAATGTCTTCCACAAGACCTGCTCATTGGTCCATTGCAAAACCCACTGCTGATACGGACACACAGTAAATGTAGCATGGTCACGTATTCATTTGTTTATAACTTTGATAGCAGAGGTGATTCAGGGGTGCTTTGGGCTGAAAGATACATATGATGTGTGTACAACCCGGGAACGCGACATGTTGTTTACTTGAATTGCTGCTGTAGGATCGCCAATACGGTGGTGAAGATCTTGAGGTAGACCGATACACCCGCACTCACAAAGCTTGCTTGCAGCGGGGAACGTAATTGTTATTGTAGATGTCCATAGCGGAAGTCATACAAATCGTATTACAAAGCAGAAGTGCCGCTTAAGTATGTTTATTTTCTGCTGGAGTGGCGGCTATTCAATGCTTGAGTGCCTTATTAACGTAACATTATAACCTTCGTAACAAGTATCACGTAGCTGTATCCCCGTAAAAGTAAACATTTGGTTCATGATATTATTGTTGTACTTATCTGTATTCCCATGCTGTGAAAATGCACAAGGGATACTGTCGTTACCTGAACAATAGTTGTACGATTGCACATGAAAAGAAAGAGCTTGATTGTTATGCTGTTGTTGTGGCTTTGGTGGATATATATCAATAATCCAAACATAGAAATATAGACAGTGGTTGTCATTCATTGAAGGCTGTTTGTTTTAGCTTACTTCACCCATAAATATATCCGTATAACTAAACACGTAGATAATATGTTTGACTTACATGCGATGACACCGCTCTGGAGTCGTCTGTATTTTTTCCTTAGGTCCAAAGTTTTTGTTCGTCATTATCCTTCCTCCATCTTAAGGTACTTTAACAATTGAATAATGACAATTTAGGCAGACCTGACATATTGTTGCTCTAAGAAAATGGGCGCAGCTATTCTAGATCGTTGGCATCGCAGGTTCGCTTATAATATTTTATGAAACTGAATTGTTCAGTAAACCTTCGCATCGCTACGCATGACATCGCCAACGGTTTAGCCCATAGCATACAGATAATGGTTGCATGTTGTTAAATATTGATTGGAGACGACATCGTGTGGGACAGTGTTAATTTCCAGCGGCAATACAAAGGCCAAGATAACATTCACAAAACAGGCTAGGTCTTATGCTCAAGCTATACAATAAAATGGCCATTCGGTGTTGCAATGGGGTAAATTAATTACCTAAGTGTAGCCGCCATAGGGTTTGCTAATGCTGAGTAGAGCACATAGTTATGGTGAGCGTGATGTTTAACCTCCAAATCCATGCATAGCGACTACGATAACTACCGACAACTGACACCAGCTTGCAATGCCACTCAACACTATAAAGTGTTTTAGCAAGGCAATTGTAAGAAGCACGGCAGTTACACAAAAGAATATTATGCTTGATAGAAAGACAAGGCTGTATATTTAACCCGCAAAAACAATATCAGTTGTTCCTAAAATTGTCTTGAAGCTATAATTCATGAAAAAGTTAACAAATTTTGCAACAACCGAAAACGGTTATTGGTCAAATGGCCAAAATTATGCAGATGTTGGCAGTTTTTCAAATTTTGATATTATGCTTGTCGCTATCACTACCGACGCCTTTGTTTAAAGATATATTTTCGGCGATTCTTTGGAATTTTTAGTTTGTTTCGATTTATGTGCAGTTGCTACAATGACTCGTTTATAACCCTTACATATTACTTGGAACACCAAATCACCCATAATAAATCGATTAAGGCGCACTGAAATCAGCAAATAGCGAACTGGACCAGGAACTACGCATGCGCAAAAATACGATTTACTGGTATTATCGCTTTAACTCCGTCCGTTTTCAGTCTCGGATGTATTTTAAAAATTCACATCCCGCCAAAAATAGAAAATCGAACTTTACAAAGGTCATTAACATTGTTGGGGTTCTCGACTGAATTCGACTTTTTCGATATCAGTACTAAGAACTTATGGAACACATTTGATAATATTCTTCCGTCTACTTATTTATGTAGATAATGGCATTAGTTGGCCCGATTTATTTAATGGTGATAGACTATTCACTTGCCCCGTTCTTATGTCACAAACTGCACCCACTGACACCTGACAACCCTCCTCTCCTGAAACCCTGGAGCACTGGTCAATTTTATTCTGAATTGCCGCAAAACGTTATGCCACAACGCTTGACCATGACGAAATATAGAGAAAAACGAAATCTAACAATTCATTCCACCAGCAAGCAACTGCGCAATGACGGCGCGCTTCTTGCCGGCTGATGGTTGTGTTCCACAACTGACGCCACAAGAAGAAAACAATGGCGGTGATATATAAAACTGATATGTCGCATTTATGAATAAGAGAACAGGGTTAAATGTGTTACAAACCCGAATCTGGGGGTTCGTTCTATTATAATTCTGTCTCCACATAGTGAGGAATTTATTGTTATCATTCCCTTTAATGATATCACGATAACCACTTTGCGAAGTAGCAGTACTACTATTGGGGATTGCGTTCAGGCTGAGCTGTCAGAAGTACCATACACAGTTAGTGGATCTTGATATTTGCACGTATCGTAAATTTATTAGCCGAATTGCGATTATAATTGCATATCAATATTTGAAAACAAACATCGTTACCTATGCATACAATTTCAATGTACGTGAGGAAAGATTAAGCAGTCACATTTTGTACACACTGCATTGGATCAAAATAAAATGTTCCTCTTCGCGTGCATACACAAGGCGGACGATTGAATCATATGAAGCAATACTCTTTTACATGCCCAATACATAAATGAGCATTGAAATATTAAATATTGAAATATTAAATAGCTACGTTCGCTTGCTAGGTATCAGTATCTTTCATTCCAATATCATGTTATAACATTCTTATCGATCATCTTAAGTCGCACCCTGAAATCTGCTTCACAGACCGCATAGTTGCTGTCTTCCTTATGTGATAAAATGATAACAAATTACTGACCAATGTAGCCACTGCTCCTTTGGAGACCACGTAAGATGCAAAAATGCACCGTCTAGCGATATAATATTGCAATGCACGTGTGAATCAATAAATTTACGGTGGTTGCACAATCAGTGAATGACTCGACGAAACTTTGTTGTCGTGCAAATAACACAAGCATATCCAGATTCAATCAAATGCAAAGGTCAAAATATTGACAGGTGATTCTCATTCATGACATGAAAAAGATATATCCAATTATGTTGCGCCAGACACAAACGATTAATTAGTGTAGCACATAAATCAGTTGTTTTGCTTTGTTTAAAATTTCCAGTCTAACTTTATTCAATGTCAGCACCATGTTGTGGAAAACTCTAATCAACGTTATCTGTTACTTATGGACGAAACCAACCAGCGGCGAGTTTGAAACAACCATTACGTTTATATTGTGTTTCCGAATACTAAATCAACTACCGATAGATTAAATGCTGAGCACATTGGGATTGAGCCAACTTTCTAAGTAACCTTGATAACAACCATCTATTTTGATAGTAAACTACCTTACAATCATCATCTACTGAAATACTATGTTTGTTTCCCTAGGGGCTCGTAATAACTAAATTAAATTTTTTTTTTATATTTCACGATCTTTATTTCAGTTCTAGTCGTTCGTGTGCCTCATTTATCGGAGCAATTAGTTATAATGCAAATAGCCAAGTGTCATTGTCTCCTTCCAAGTCAAACGTGAGCTGCTTTATCCTTTCTTGAATTGCATCTTATATTGTACTGAACCAGAATATCAAATGTGCTATTGTACCTTTGAAAGAGCATCTAGTCTTATTGGGACATTACCGTCTTTAACTGAAGGCTTTATTGGAACTTCAGGTTTTAGGACACTTGCGTGGTGGTTTAGAATGACGCACATCTGTCTGCTGTGATAGATTGATAACGTCAACTCACATGTGCATTCCTTTTCAATGTTATATACTGCGCAGCTCTATTACGGAACCTCCACTGTTCTAATGAACACGATTGATTAAATGAAGCTTTTCCTGACTTTGGGCTTGCACGAGATACTACCCGCATATCTGGTCAGAGCAAACTCTCTAATCATTCCTGTAAGTTATTTGGTACCATAGCGGCGCCCTTCTAGCCATCGACCAAGGTACATTGTTAGCAAAATAATATCTTCAACAACTTCATTGTACCCCTGTTAAGCTGGTGCCCAAGATATTAGCCGTACCGAATAATTTGATGTATATCAGTCACTAATCTTAACGTTGATTGAATGTGGGTAGCTCTGACGTCAGCCAATCGCAATAACCGGATAATTAACCTTTAAACACACTAGGATTTTGAGTACAAGCTATGCGGTTTATTTGGAACTCCTAACTTGCTAATGGACATTGCGGATCCAGTTATGTCGTCGTGTCGCTGTTTCAGCATCATTTGAAAGGTCAAACCACCGGTGATGATAATGTAAAACGTCATTACTATTTGGTGGCATCCCTAATATTCTTAAGATTTAGTTTTGTTATTTTTCCTCATAATTCATCACCGCATTCCGTCTGGGTCTAAGATGTACATGGCTGACGGTGTCCTGGGTTTTCTCGCCTTAGGATGAATGCTATTTACGCATAAGACCATCTTGTGGGGGGGGGTGTGAAGGCCAGTTATCTGGATAACTTTAATCGCTTCCCTATCTCTCATCGACGCGGACCACCAACTGTACACGCCTCGCAATCGCAGCTTACGTGTAATATATCTTGTTGCCACTTTTTGTATTATGATTAAGTAACCACTTATCAACGGTAAAATTACATGAAGAGATGTGTATATTCATAGGTATTAAATGTTTCTGCATTGCTAAAAATTAATGTGCTTTGCCTGCCCATTTTCATGACCAGGCGCAAACTATGGGGGTTTAAGTGGAAGCACTCCAGAGTTTGCACAATGCTGCGGTCAAACTTGAGATGAACAATTTTATACAGATCCACAAATGATAAAAGGTTCTGATTGAATTAAAACGTTCACACCAACAATATGTTTTACTACAGCCATCAATGAGGAGACACTGGTCATATCTGTCCTGCAAAGCGATCACTGCGACGCGCTATGCAACAAACTTCTACCACATTATTGCCTGAAGTAATGTGCCGTATTACTCAGTAGTATTCGGTATTTGCTACCACCCACACAGTTACCCCTGTTGTTTTTGCAATTGATTAATGCCTCGTTGTCCAAACGTTCCAAATAGCGTATATAACTACATATGATTTATGGCTGCTTTCTATGAAATAGGCTGTGTAGATCAGTGGATCAATCCATCTTCTGATTTTTAAAATGGATTAATCACTTATTAAGTCATGATGGCCCTAGGTTTTGAAGTTACAAATGTAGGCTAGTTTTGCATAATATGACATTTCACAGTCGGGACGCGTAGTGTGATTCATATGCAATTACTGAAATCAGAAGAGAACTGGCGCATGGCAATGGATCAAATAAAACTATGACGGTGCTTAGATTCATCTTTATTGCAGCGTGGTTTGTTTGTCGTAACAGAGCATTGGAGAATAGATTTGGTGGAACAATGTAAGCTTTCAGAATTGGTCAAATAATCAAAGAAACACAGTGTCCTGGTTAGCCCGCTTAATCTTTAAGTTTGAAGGTAGAGCACACCAATTAATTGCAATAGAACCCCAGAGCGTCGATCATTCTACCGTAATAAAATGTTTTGGGATCCCACTTAATATATTTATCGCATTACCTTCTAGAATCGACAATATCCAGATAGACGGTGCGATACAACATATCGCTGGAATATACTGAATGGCAATGGAAGCCTTTAAAGTGATATGAGTGTTTATTACGATAATTACCCAACAGGAAAGAATGGAAAAGGCATATCTATTTCTCATTACAAAGACTAAAAATGCAAATGGCACAAAGTGTCCCACATAAAACGTGTCACAATTGTTAGACTATAGAGATTTATTCAGTTACAATCTATATAAATATTTTCAATCTTACGAAACATACCCGAATTGGACTGACGCTCCTGTCGAACTTCTCACAATTATGAAAGCGCCAATCGTGCTGCTGCTGACGAGGAAAGAGTGTTGTCTATGAAGATTCCTTATAAAATAGACAGCGCAATGATATATCCGAATGAATATTGTGGCCCGTGGTGATAGGATGGCTTGCGCGCTTATGCTGCAGACATGCTCTTAAGTATAGCTAACTCTGGTACTTAACGAAGTTATCCAATGTTCTGTCTTGTACGCTTCGTTTTGATCAGAAATTTTGACTTGTCATATCTTTTTCCTATTCATTGCTCCTGTTCATGACCGCTCTGCATGAACTTTTATTGATTATCTCACTGCCTTACTTGTGCGCTTATGTTCTTAATGCAATTTCTTGCAGCATTAATAATATGTCTAAATATGAGAGCGTACGAATGTACACTATAACTAGGTACCCTGAATAAGGCTTGTCGATTCGCTTCTTGTATTCATCTCTCCATATGCATACAACTAAAGCACCAATAACGTTCTCATAAAGAGGGGTCATTTCCAAATAAGGAATGGCAAAGCATGGCCATCAGAATGATAACTAATATATGGTTTTAAATAAAAGCTATTGGCGTTTAACTGATCGAGAAATTTCCAGTCATAAGCCACTTAAGGCTAGGTCACAACAAACCCACGACGCATTTGTGTCACGACACGACAGAAAATTTGGGCAAATCGTGGGTCATTGGGGGTCGTCACAAGACAGTCTGCAGTGAGTCTATCGTGCGATGAATATCTTGTCGTGGGTAACAGAAGAAACTGTTTTCGTCAAACAATCTTACGACTGTCGCACAATTGTCCTACGACTGGCGCAACGTTGCAAATCGGTCGTGAGTTAGTCTTGCAACATATATTCGTCTGTAAGGGGTGTATAGCACGGACTAATGTACGCTTGGAAATTAAAACTGACCGTCGTCGCGAGAGTGGATGGCTTATTTCACCTGAGGAACTACCATTGACTTGAAGCATAGCCGGGAAATCAGTGCTGTCTCTGAGGACTGTGCTGAAGACACTGTGTAGGCCTCCTCGTCGTCGTTATCCAGGACTTCTTCTGCTTGTTCTTCGTAATCTGTTCCCTCTAGTAAAGTCGACACCCCCTGAAGCAAAAGCAAGCAAAAATGTATGGAATAGAGCATGGAATAGAATAAGAAATGCGCAGGAGAGAGTTATGTTTTATTTTGTTTTATTTAATGAAATCTGTCCCCACTGAAAAATCTCGCGAGCAAATAGTGCGGCAACAGACTATACTAATGGATAATAATGGAGATATTAATTGAATAATACACAACAATAACACTTTCCAATCGGAGAAAACCTCGTTGCCTTCTATCCACACACAATCGCCAATTCATCTTTGCAAATGCTCACCCTGCTCATGATGACGCCGGGGATCTTGTTCCTCACATGGGGCTTCAGGAAGGCCAAGTGTTTCCTGATCCAAGCTGCCCTGTAATTCAAGACTTCTGAAACTCTTTCTCGATACGCCCGTAGAAGGACTGCATACCACCTGTCTGTACCTATCCCTGCCACAATTTTCGTTAGAAAAACACATTTTACACATTGGAATATACCACATTTTATCCATTAGATGGTAAAAAATGGTAAAAATATCAACAGGGTAAAGAAAGTACCTGCAGCCTCCACCTCACCCTTCGCCTCGGCGGTATCAGTCTCAGGAAAGACATCCGCAGGGTCAACGGTAGTCACAGAGTCGTCATCCGTGTCATCACATTCATCAGCTTGGGAGAAGGGGCACCTCTGTCTGGTGCACATAAGCTACTTTCACCACCTTTCTCTTGTTGGTTTTCTTCTGGGAAGCATCCTGGATACAAACTTGGATTAAATCTGCAAATTGTGAAATAATAAAAGTTGATCAATGTCAAATATTCGGGCAGAAGTTTCCACTGAAAAATCTCGAGAGCAAATGACCGGCAACAGGCTAGGCCTCGTATAGCCGGAAGACGGACGTGCGAGCGTCTACCAAGTGACCCGTGAAAAAAGCACCCTCTCCCCCGACAATGTCCGACGACTCACGATGGTCCCACGATTGTCGCAAGACTGCTTTGCCACACACCGACGACATATTCACGACATATCGTTTTGTTCTGTCGCGTCCCCACCAATCATCTTTAATATGTCGTAGCTCTTCTGACCACTCGACAAATATTTTATGGAAAGGTTAACTACTTTCTTGCCACTATGTTTTTGCATTACTGAAATCATGCATTTACCACGAATGTTATCATTGCGTCTGAGGTACTAGGGTACACGGAGTGTGTATTCAATGATAATCTTTGTAACGACGGATAAAGCACAAGTTAATAGCTCACTAGATGAGTTCCTTGCCCTCGTTGCTTCACTGCAATGTAAACAATATTTGCCAGATTGTATGTTTCACCTCGATGACCAGACAAGCGCATGGGAAGTTCGTCTTGTTTTCTTGCTCTTGGCACCGCAAAGCATCTTGCAGCGAATCACGCATTCTTCAATTGTTTTAAATTTCACCCGCAAAGTAAACAAGGTGTCGCACTGT
>CM067347.1:30055485-30137985 GCA_034190875.2 Urechis unicinctus
ACACCACCATGTTAAACGACTCGGGTGCCAACATTGTTGGTCGTCCTTTTTTTAATTTCCTTATCATTCATCATTGTATTTCTTCTTTGACTAGGTTGATTACATGGATGACGGTGATTTGTAGCTGTGTCGCCTTAAAGTTATTTGCGTAGGAATTATGCGGTTAATCGTTCTTCATTCCCTATGTTTTTGGTTTCTTAAGATTTACAATGAACGTTTCCCAATAATCGCTGAATTTCGCTTGGACTACGTCTATAGCCGTGGGAAACCGAAGAAGCCATTAGCGGATGTGTATATCTAAGAAATCTCTTAAGCAAACACAATCAATGCTTCGGTTATTGCAAACCGTAACAACGCTTAGAAAGTAGCACGTGCATCCTTTAGAAAAGTGTTTTGCTATTTTGTTATGTTTTGAAACATACAGTTGAGGCCAACGGGCTATAACAAATGCTGCCATCGGTCGGATCTCTCACGTTCGGCAGTCAGGGAAGAGAAGTTAACATATATTGGGTGCAATTATGGCATCATGTTTTCGTTACTACAAATAGGTGTGCCCAACAAAGTACCCTATATTCTCAATGTCACACAAAGCAAATCTTGGATATCTCGGCCGCTTAAATAAGGGACGAAAACGATATGCTGGATGGCTAAAACTTTGACCCGGCAAAATGGAATGTAGGAAAGCAATACCGTTATTTATCATATCTATGCAACTCGTTAACGTATTCTGATTGCTAGTGTATTGCCTTTGAACGCAGTGCTTTCTACCGACGGGCACTATCCTAAAATATGACGCTTCTTTTTTGCCTCATGAGGGCACTGTGCTTCGATTTATGATGGAAACACTACAACAGCTGCAATATGCATCATAAACTCAAAATTAGCATCGCACACCGTGTAATTGGATTTCACAAGGAGCATGCCATTACTATGACTTGCGCTTTGGGCCTTATACCGAGCTAGCAAACATCTGCTCAGCACCCTGTGCATAGCATATTACCTTATTTATTAAGCTAATATATTCAAAGAAGTAGGAATTCCGAGTAAAATAATCAGCATAATTTGGCAGTGCATAATTAACTAGCCACCATGTGATCTCCCAAATGCAGCTTCTGACCTCTCAGATTCTTCTTTCTTGTGCTTGACAAAGTTGCCTCAAATGCATGGCGACTGTATTTCTACAGTCCAGAATATCTATGCACATATATCAAATTTTTTTCTTTCACTGGAGATGAATATATAGTTATTCTCAGGTTACAGCCAGTCATGACGACGGGCACGTTGTATCAACTGGGTAGTTGGCAATAAGACCGTGAAATTGATCAACTGAGCAGTTAGCAATAAGACCGTGAGATTGATCAACTGAGCAGTAAGCAATAAGACCGTGAAATTGATCAACTGAGCAGTTAGCAATAAGACCGTGAGATTGATCAACTGAGCAGTTAGCAATAAGACCGTGAAATTGATCAACTGAGCAGTTAGCAATAAGACCGTGAGATTGATCAACTGATCAGTTAGCAATAAGACCGTGAAATTGATCAACTGAGCAGTTAGCAATAAGACCGTGAGATTGATCAACTGAGCAGTTAGCAATAAGACCGTGAGATTGATCAACTGAGCAGTTAGCAATAAGACCGTGAAATGGATCAACTGAGCAGTTAGCAATAAGACCGTGAGATTGATCAACTGAGCAGTTAGCAATAAGACCGTGAGATTGATCAACTGATCAGTTAGCAATAAGACCGTGAGATTGATCAACTGGGTAGTTAGCAATAAGACCGTGAGATTGATCAACTGATCAGTTAGCAATAAGACCATGAGATTGATCAACTGATCAGTTAGCAATAAGACCGTGAGATTGATCAACTGATCAGTTAGCAATAAGACCATGAGATTGATCAATTGGGCAGACAGAAATAACACCATGAGATTGATTTGCTGGGCAGTTAGCAATAAGACCGTGAGAGTTTTCGTTGCGATAAATGTATCGTATTAATGATTAATACAGTAACTAATCAATTTGTGCGGAGATTGGCACCATACCAGCTTTCATCTTTTATAGAGCCAGTACCCTTTAAAAAGTTGCAAACGCGGGTTTGTGATAACATAGCATGGTTCGAAAATAATATTTCATTTAGAGGATCCGATATGACTAGAGTAACAGTGCCTGATGAAGCATTAAACCGCTGCCCATGGATGCTGCTTGTATCTCACATATAGCTTGGTGATCTTTTCGTCAGACATTAACTCAACCTGATCAATAATTAGGTGTCCTCTGGTCTGCGCACTCAGGTACTGGCTGGCCTGACACCCTGCTATGGCAGCAGCAAACCTATCTCTTTAATTCTTCGAAGAAGACATGACCCCTCAGGGTCAGTCAGCTGGGGCAGCAGTATTAGAAGTATTGGCTGGGTAATCAAAGAGCAGTAGGATACCTATCATGCTGTGGGCCTGAAGTTCTGATTGATGTTCCACAGTGTGTCACATTTATTGAATGCAATCTTCCTGTGACGGAGCAGACGCTCAAACTAAATCGCGAGCCGACCTAGTTGGGTAACCATGTCATGCTCCATCGATTGTGTGGCTGGCGTTGGTGTGACCCATTGTTTGAATCACACAGCTTTCTTGTAGAATGGCATGTGACTGTCGAGGTGTTCTGAGTCAAGCGAGCTATTAAATAGGTTGCCATAGGCACAGGCTATTGCCTTGTTCTGTACAACCCTGATGTGAAGGAATTTGAAAAAAAAAAATTCCCTGACAAACGCCCTGAAGTGCCTCGCCACTAAGGCAGCACCTGTTCTTTCAGGTATCATTGGTTCCATCGTATCATGTCTTCTCAGCATAGCACAACTAATCTTATCATGATTCCGCCCACAATAAAAGCGTTTTTTCATCCTTGTGTGGGTGACCCTGGACCATGGGTGCAACAGGTGCTGCGGCGGCCGGATTGTCAGTCCCATATCCTCCAGCGGGACCTGTGTGTCAAAGCTTCCTTCATTAGACATCCACGTTGACATCAGTGTTGATGCCGATCTGCTGTTGCTCATTCGCGATGGAAACCAGCTGGTTGTACCCAGCTAATTTTCCAACTATGAGGCTCAATCTGACAGAGCCGCATTAAGGCCTGTTCCAAACACATAATCAACCTTTGACGAAGCGTTCTGGAGCAGATTTTAATTACCTACTAATTGACAAGGGAATGTTCACTGGTGAGTTGATAGCATCCTCAATATTAGCCTGAAACTGCTTTCGGGCGTCAAATGATGTACCTGTACCTAGTATCCCTTAGCGGGTCTGCCCCTGAGCACCTAGAATAGCCGAAACATAGGTTAGAACAATGCGTAAGACATCTGAAGCTGTAAACCACTCAGATTTTTCCAGAATCTAAGTGCTCCAGACAGTACTTGCACTCACAGTATCGTGTATCACAGCTTTATGTATTCAACATGTGGCTAGCTGCCATGGAAAAAGGAATCTGTTCCTTGGTGGGTGCTCCTGCTTCTGCACAGTCCAGCAGACTGAATGATATCGACCCACCTTAATAAACAGAATAAAAAAGTGTGTAACAAAAAGTACTAAAAGGGGAAAAACCTGTCAAAATTAGTGTAAAAGAAAGAAAAAAAAACAGTTTTAAAGAGCGTAAAATAATGTAAATAAATAGTGCAAAAAAGTATTAATGAGATGTAAAAAAGTTTTAAAAAAGTGTAAAAAAGTAGTGTAATAAATGTTTAAAAAATGTAAAAAAGTGCAAACAAATTAATTAATCAAAAGTGTATAAAATAGAGTAAAAAAGTAAAAAAGTGAAATAACGTAAAACCTCACATATGACGACTGCTCACCAGTTTCAGCTGGACCACAAAGGCCCAGGAAATTCTCTTGCAACCCCAAATACACCAATGAGTGGGCTGTATGTTATCTAACCAGGCCTACCACACCTGTCTCAGAACTATCCCCTCCACTATATAGTGTATAGTATAGAGGGCCTGGGAACTGGGGCATTATTTAATGACAACTTTGCGCTATAAAAGGATGAAAATGTGCGTGCACATCAAATATAGGTGTTCACCACAAATACTGTTGCTCTGATAAGCGTTAAATATTGGATGACGCTTGGATAGAAAAGTGAAAATGGTCATATTAACATTATATCAATTGATGGTATTTTTATTTTACTTCAATGATCATGCACCAATCATAACGGCAAATTCTTTCTAGCACAGTATGATTAACAGCCGTGTTCCCAACTCCCGTCTGCACTCTACCATGCATGATTTTGATCCAAGAAGTATTGTTGTCTACCTGAGAAAACCCCCGGGAAATCCGTGCTTGCTTTTGTTCAATTTGTTTTGACAGATTGGCCTCAAACTTGTCTCGTAAACAACTGACACCACTTTGCGAGTGGACTTTGCCTGAAGGATGTTTTTCACAAACTGCAAATACCAAGACGTTTTTCCATTGAATAAACAAGGTTTGTTGGGTACAGAAATGAACATCAAAGAACGTATTGGTGAACTTGAAGGTTGGAGTTGGAGATATAGATTATTTGAAAGGAGAGAAAATAGATTTTGAGATCGAGCTGAGAGATGCTGTCAGTGGTTTTGAGACTAAAAACGATGACCTTATGGAAAGAGTGAAATACTTAGAGGAGCTTGTCAAGAAGCTGGTTTTAAGTGCACACTTGCACTATAAGGGTTGAGAGCTGGTATGGTCCCTTAAAAGATGCAGCGGAATAAGGTCGTTTAATATGGTCGGCCATACTGCTGTGAGGGCAGGAGTTTGCTCTAAAAGGATTCAGAGCTGGTATGGTGCCTTAAAATGATATCCTCAAAAATAGTCGTTAGTATGGTGGGCCCTGCCACTGGTTTGTGCAGGAATTTGCTCTATGAGGGTTGAGAGCTGGTATGGTCCCTTAAAAGATGCAGCGGAATAAGATCGTTTTGCATGGTCGACCACACTGCTGCTGGAGATATATTCCAATGGTATCTTGCTATTGATGGATTACTCATAGCGTCACACCACACAAATGATGTATATATGCACCCATGGTAATTGATTTCTTTTACAATGTCTATGACGTGAAAAAAGATGCAACCGTTGACCAACCATATATATATACCCTTTACAATATATAACCAATGGATAGTCAATCTTGCATATATATATATATATATATATATATATATATATATATATATATATATATATATATATATATATATATATAGAGATATAGAGAGATATATATATATATATATATATATAGAGAGATATAGAGAGAGATATATATATCTCTCTATATATATATATATATATATATATATATATATATATATATATATATATATATATATATATATATATATATATATATATATATATATATATATATATATATATATATATATATATATATATATATAGGACACAGACACTGACTTGCTGAATATTGAAGTACTGCAAAACAATATTAGAGGACATAACCAGATGGCATGAAGATGCCCAAGGCAGTCTGTACTGGTGCCTACCAGAACAACGATCTGTAGATAAAGACGAAGCCCATCAGAAACGCCAATTATCGAATGTTACTGATTCCACGTAACTTATATTCATACCATGGTAAAATACTCTAAAAGAAAACCCATTGACTGGCTAGGCTATGTCTATGGTGAATGCAAACCATGTGAGATTTTCTTTGGTAAGATATGCGAAAAAGAAGCACATATGTTAGATGATACCCATTTTTTCAAAGCCATTTAGGAAAACCACTCCGCCGTGCGCATGCATTCGCGTGCTTATAACAGGAATATTGAACTCTTCCACATAGGTAGGTGCGGGGTGACTTCTTTAATGTGCCATGAGTGTAAGGCATAAGACTTTTTCCTACTAACATTCATGAAAATATGCCCGGTCGATAGTTAAGTTACACTTGTTTAATATCACAGATTTGGATCAAGTGAAATATATATGGATTATATCCACATAATGACGTCATCGTTTAGATTATTAATAAGACTTCCGTTTGACAGATCATGCCAGAGCCAAATGTTGCAACATATATTAAACTAATCATATCAGTGGAACATAATCCATTTGCTGCAATATTTGAAAAATAGACCCGTCTTCCCAATAGTGAATCTCGTGGCAGTCACATCATCCGATCACATGAAGCCATGAGGCTGAATAATACTTGTTAGTCTGGCGATGATGCTCAGTGCGTCTTATTAGGATATCAGACTACAAATGGAACAACTGGTTAAAGTAATTACCCCAGAGTGAATTTATAATAGATAACATTACCTTATTCGTGAGATGGCATCAGTAAACCATTTGCAACAGCCCGTGTTATTTGAGTGCACACAAGCTTTTGAACAGAGGTCCAAATCGAATGAGTGATAGATTACATTTACCTCCTGGATGTGATTATAAAGCGGTAGAAAAGGCCACAACACTATCAACCATATCCTGCTGATAATTGACACTCAAGATACACGCCAGAGGATGTCCCACAGGCGAAACAATCGGGAACCATATTCTGTGTGTACCGCTGCTGTCCCTTTGTTATTTATATGAGCCTCTTTACGATATTGATATAAGTGATATGAACTGTGAAACATTCGTTCAAACGTCCGTTAGATTTATCACAGTTTGTGTCTTCCACTCAAATAGTCAACACATGGTCCTAACCGGTTAATATTGCAAGTCGTGAATGCTACCTATAGTAATTTACTTCTCTTCAGTGAAATCAGACAATGCGAAAAGATGGATGAATATTTGATTAATGACTATTGGTAGTAGACTCACGCTTTATTCTATATCCTTTACCCTCTAAGTGCCCCGTTTTCTAGACCACTTAATAGTTGTTTCTCTTCTGCTATATATAACCAGTTTGAATAGACTCATAGCGACCGTAAGAGCACATTATTTACGTATAACATCTTTGTGTAGCAGCAGAAAGAGGGCACTGACGTCACGTTATATATATATATACATATATATATATATATATATATATATATATATATATATATATATATATATATATATATATATACATATATGCATATATATATATATATCCCCCAAGAGTCACAAACGTAATTAACGAGCCACTTCATTGTGATGGCTGTTTTAACTGTACCACATTTGTACCATAATCAGGCTCCTTGACACTTTACTCTTTCTCAGTTATGTAATATTAAGGCAATGCAATATTTTGCAATATCAGTCAGACAACTGCTAAACACGACAGAACTGAAACAGAAATAGGGCATTGACGTCATGCAATAAATACTTATGAGGTTGCATCCTCTCGTGACAGGTACCAATCGTGACAAAAGAACGAGAGCCTCATTTTGAATTACTTTGATTTCCTTGTTTTTGGGCAAATAGAAAATTTGATGAATGCAGAAAACGAAACAATCATATCACAATCGCACATTTAATAATATTGTCATTCAATATGAATTCACAGCAGCCTATTCGAAGCGTAAGTTAAGCTTTGACGTCATCTAGCCGTAACATTAGCAGAGTGCTTACGCGTAGATTTCCTATTCAACCATGATGAAGCAAGTTATGTTTTTCCTGCACACTGCTGCATCAATATAGATGTTTTATGATAAACTGGAATTGCATAATGGTTCACTACTATATCTTGGTTGTGGTAATTCAAATGGACTGTTAACCTATGGCATCTTATTTACATGCCGGGCGGGGGGAAACCTTGGTAAACTCTTCTTGCAGTTTCTTCTGCATAGTTTACTCTAGCAAGGAACCTCACACGTTGGTTAACATCATGGCAAAAATTGATGTGTATTTAGAATTTGAAACACAATGTTGAATTTCATTTAAGCCACTGCACCGATATATAATGGTAAGGTAATGGCTACTTATATTGTACTCATGTGGCTACAAATTATTTTCTACAGAGTCTGTTTTCTGCCAAATGCTCCATAGTTTTCTGAACTGTTATATCGACACCGAGTAACTATGTTATATACCATGGCACCGGTCGGACGGTAGTATACATATATACAATAAGACTACGTGCACGGCTTCATATACCCAAGTCTGTTGTGTCAATGTACAAGTTTGCAGCAAATTCGCGTGGGCGAGAGTAGCCAATCGTCCATGCTTCGCGTCCGGGATGGACGAGGGCGAGTATCAAACAATCCTTTCATTATGTCCGCACAATACGAGAGTGCGACCACCCGGAGAGCTAGTAGCAGTTTATCGTGGGTGGCTTACGCCTGATGTAAAGGGCTACTTTCTAACAGCCATCATTGGTGGAGGACGAGGACATTGGCACGTCTCTCGCAAACACACGGCGGGAAGCTGCGGTGCCACGAAAATCAGCGGCAGCAGTGACCAAATTTGTTGTTGCGTCTCTGAAACTGGGAGCTCAATTATTCAAAACTTGGCAGCCAATCTACTGTGAAGAACCTGGTTTTGCCCAAGCAGAGGTGAAGGCCGACCAACAGTAGCGCACATATGGCCATAAAAGGACATGCGACAATAGAAGACTATTGTGGACTGCCCTGACTTGAATCGAAACTTCAACGAGAATCGATAGCATTAAACTATGAGCCAGCTGGCTGCGTCGCGTGGTCGCACAATTGTTGGGGTACCACCACCGAGATTTGGCAAGTTGCAAAATGTGACAAGCGTTATATGCTTACAGAAATTGATGACGCCACAACTGCATGATCCTTTCGATGTTTTAATGATAACCGCCTACAATCTGTCAATATAAAGTGGCCTTGCTTACAAATACTACGGTATGATGTGACACCAATAAGTACCGATATCCTCTTTCATCTGATTCATTCATTGGCTTGATATTGCTGATGTGGCATGCCCTGGTTCTCATCTGATTTTGTATATCGCATATCAATTGCTTCACGCGTTCCAACTGCAAACTGTCTTATATTGCAAAAAAAATCCATCTATAAGACAAGGTGACATGATACTCTGCTCCTAGGCTTTCAGTTTCAGAGTATTCCAACGCTACTCCATTAAGCTACAAACAGCGATATTTATAGCCTAACAGGCATTAATCAATTTTAAGAACGGCTTCGGTAACTGCGGAAGCGGGAGGTTGGCTTCCCAAATGTATGTCATACTAAATAACAATTACTATGATGTGTGACATTTTACAGATGGCAATATGGAAGATCACCAGATTATTCCCTTTACAAAATAGTGTGCTGGAGCCTTGATGCATAGCACATCATTGATCAGCAGGACAATGCAGGATTAGTATTGAGATGTTATAATAACACAACAATGTCCATTTATGGCAGAAATGAAACTCTTCTCACCATGAACGTTTGAACTTCATTTAAACTTTGTTAACATGATTCTTTGGTGTGCATCTTATTGGATGAATATTCAACTACTGCAGTTGGGATCAATTAACGACGAAGACGGAATATCGGTCTGATCATCGATTGATGCAATTTAACCCTTGATCGAGAAATGGCATTGTATTGTTTTACTTACGATCGTAAAACGTGACAATACCGTACGTTTCTTGTTTTTGTCTTACGTGGCTATGCTCGGGTTTCGTAGCTACCTTTTTGTTTATTTGTTTGATGAGGTTTAATGAAGTCACACAGTGTATGCTTAGAATGCAGCCAGATGCCGAAAACAAGCCTTCTCTTTTAGTAGCGTACTTAATTATTACGAACATAGCTTCAACTTTGTCCTTCAACCAATAACAATTCTTATCAAACACATTTGAAGCATACACAGGGCGTGGTTGCAATTCACCCGATGTTTGCCACCATTTGTTTTTATTGTCGTGATCATTTATTATGATTGGTTATATTCTTCGCTTTGCTTTCACAGAAACCTGAGGCTAATGAATTTTCCAGCCACTGATAACACACCACAAGCCACAGCAGCGATCTCAAGTCCGATTACAATGATGTCGCGACAATGGTGGACAGCAGCACCCCATTAGCCAGCCCCTTACTTAGTGATGAGTATTGTCTAGTTTGAAGACACAATGCACTCTTGTATATGACAAAGAACGCGCAGCACTCACGTCCTCTATTAGGGGTAAATCAAACGACCTTACAATAAGTGCCTTACTCCAGGATGTTTTCTGTACGGATATAAGCGTACAGCTGTGATAGAAATAGAGCGGAATCACGGTCAAGGTTAGGGTAGGTCATGACGTAGATAACGGTGGTGTTACAGTGAGCAGAATGATAGGACACGGTGGACATTAGGGTGATCCATCGAATGCAAATAACAAGTAGTAGCGGTTGGCATTCAGCAGCTTGTCTAGACTGCTAACCCACGCAAGAAACCTGCCTTCTAATTTTCAAATGGATTGGATCATACAACAGCTCAGCTTGTCTGACTTTGTCTTAATGGTCTTGCATACATGATTTAGATCTAATATATATGGTAAAGCATCGGCCTATATAGCTATAGCTTACACAACTGCCCGCCAGACCTACCAGAATACAGGACACTTATTCATTCTCGAATCCTCAAACCTCGTAGCTCCAACAAATTACGAACTATCCAATTATTGTACTCAAATATGTGATGCTTGAGGTGTTTTGGCTCGAGCACGAAGCTGACTACTTTTTAGCCTTCAAGTCTTTGAGGCTTAAGACACGTTATTGTTTTCACACAGGGAGTATTTGCATTTGATGACTGAAGGTTATTAAGTCAATGATCTCACTTAAAACGAGTTGTTTATAATTGTATTAGGGCTGCTTTCCAATGCATCGCCAATTATTACATTATTTGTGGCTTGTAGGCAATTGGGCGCATCCTGTACGCATGCATACCAGACGCTTATAGGTCGAGCCTTTATTCGTACAACGCTCACTCTTTGTACTCCTTCTCTCGTATGAAGTTCAGGCGGGAAAACTATTCGTTTCTTTACAGCTAATTGATTCAGTTGAAGGGATTTGCTTATTTTTAGTTTGTGAATTGGGTGCGTCGTAGATTTCATTTATGATTGCATATTTCTAACTAATAACACACGTCTGCTGTGCATATAAGTCAGCTAGAAATTGCTAATCAAATATATTTGGTAAATGGTATGCACATGGGATCACGAAAATTCAAAAATTCACACCAACCATGGCGTACAACAAATTGTTAATTTAGTAGGTTCTACAATGGCAACGAATAACCTGCCATCGCCTAAATCATTCAGCACTGTATCTATTGGTACATCTACTGTAAAGATAAATATCGAGACATCAGTGCTGACTACCCATGCCTTTGGATGATTACACAACGTTTCATGTACACGTTAGTCCTATTATTTATCAAATGATTCACATGCCAACTTCATTGTCATATTCACACATCAAAGTGACAAGCGATACTTAAAGTAACCTCCGCGATGTAAATGCATCCTTCCGCTAAAGCATGAATCTGCCATGCCAGATAGGAAAATCACTAGAGTATACCGCATGACGTCAATGACCAACTTCTGTTGCTGTGGATATTACGTTACTGCATCTAGCATCTTGTGGCTCTAAAGGTCAGCACCTGCCTTAGTTTAACAGCCACATATAGCATTACCAATGTGTCACAAAGCAGACGAAATAAGCAAAACTCGTTTATTTCTTGAAATAGGTCCAGAATATCAGTTATTGGGATGAATCATAGCTTGTTACATATACAAACAAGCCGTTCCTTTCTCTCGCTCTGTATTACCTGCATTTAGACAACAAATGCTAGTTAGTTCTATGAAACTGGCGGCATTCAATGACATGACATATGGTACGTGGTTGTTCACAACGATCTGGGTAAATGATTATCTGTTGGAAAGTATTATTTGTCACTCATTTCGGGAAGCTTGAATATTCATTCAGTATTGCAATTAAAGCACTGACGATGGCAAAATGTGAACATGGCACACGAAAATTCCATTTGTTGCATTAATAATTGAAGAGAGATTTAGTCGTCATCGTCGGAATACTCAAATATAGCACATGAGCGATCATAAATGAATGACTGACTTTCAGATGTGACGTTAACTAACTACGAGCGGTGCGAGCCGAAAGAAAACACAATTCAGCTGGAACTTGTCCCGTCTCATCATACCATACCTTGTAAACATTTCACAATCCTTCTCATTTGACAATTTATCCATGCATATATTCAAATTTACATATATATAAATTTATAAATATATATGCATGTATATAGATACATATATATATATAAATATATATATATGTATATATATATATATATCTATATATATATACATATATTAATATGTATATATATATATACAAATAAATATATATATATACTTGTATATATATGCATATATATGAATAATTAGCAAATGAGACGGATGGTGAAATGTTCATATGTATACATGCATATATACATATATATATATATATGTATATATATATATATACATATATATACATATATAGGTATATATATTTATATATATATATGTATATATATATATGTTTATATATGTATATATCAATATATATATATATATATTTATATATATATATATATATATATATGTATATATATATTATATATATATATATATATATATATATATATATATATATATATATATATATATATATATATATATATATATATATATATATATAAAATATATATATATATATAATCTTAGACTTTACAATATGTATGTTCGTTACTTTGTCCGAAAGCGCAACACATATTTTTGTAGGTATCGGGTCAACTCGACACCTTGCCAACTCGACCCCCGTATATTACCAACTCGACACCTAACCTGCTACCAACTCGACCCCTCGCCAACTCGACACCTGTTTCCTTTTTTTATTGTAATGTGAATAGACTAACTGTATTTGCTTTTAATTTTAATTTACAATTTAATATCTCTCAAGTGTTTTGTGTTTTAATAAAAAAAGTATCTATCTATCTGCATACTTAAAATCAAATAATTACGTGTGTTAGCGATGCATTGATGGTTGAAATTTTACCCGTGATAACTAATAGCAGTTTACCGCACACATTTTGGGGCAAAAACTTTTATTTCACAAATACATAAGTTAGAATATGAACGTAAGCTGCTAAGATACAGCGACTTCTATTTCAATAAAACAAGTAGGAACACATACAGCATGAGATACAGCGCCACAACTGAAACCATAACCAAACACTTTAATTCTGGACAGGACCCGTCAAATGTGCGCAAGCTCGCAGTAGCTTCCGAGCACTCCTTTCCCCAGCAATAAATTCCTCCCAATATTTGAACAACTTTGCTTGAAGGTTAACATATTTTCTTCGCTGATAGCGACGCAGCTTTTTTTCGGACACGAGGCGAGTTTGCAGAGAGACAAGCTTAGATTCGTTGTGCAATAGTTCTATCAGTAGGTACATGGGGAGGTTGGCTTGGATCGCATGGCAGTTCAGTCTGTTGTGCCATCCCTCTAAATCGTTATTAGTCCTAATGGGACGGAAAAAAACACTCCATACTTTGGGTGCCCATAATGGATCATCCAGCCATGTGGCGCGTATGTATTCACATGTAAACTCAATGTTAACCTCTTTACGTACTGCTCGTCTGTATAGAACTCTATCTATTCCCGTACCACAGGTACGATGTTGCCATCTCTGGCAGACAACGCACTGCAGTGCTTCTTGACGAGTTGTAACAGTCCGATTACACGAAATACAGGCCATAGCGAATGTTGAACTGACAACTGACAAACAGATTGACTGCCAGAGAGTGTAGTGAATTATGATATTTTTTAGGTAGCTTATATACAATTTCATATAACGTCGTTGAAGGGTGAGAATCACACCTCAGTTTCAATGACGCGCAAATCAAAGTGTTTGCGTCCTGTACGTCATGACAAGTGAGTTGTGAAAACGCGAGTACACGATCAAGGGGTACATGACGTGACACATTGTGAGTTGTGAAAACGCGAGTACACGATCAAGGGGTACATGATGACACATATGAGTTGTGAAAACGCGAGTACACGATCAAGGGGATACTGTGACGTGACACATGGTGAGTTGTGAAGATCTACATTTAAATTTTTTATTTTCATGATCACATTAAAATTATGAAGTGATAGAAGATAATTAACGTACATTTTTTGTGTTAAGATGGCTTACCAGTGATGAAGAAATATTTATGTCATTTCGTATGATAGTACTATGGCATTTAAGTATATACGGCAATGTAAAAATCGACAGTATATAAAAAAACAACATGAAAATATGCTATATTTTTGGCCCGTGAACACGAGGTCATAATCATCACACACCAGCACATGCAGAAATTATGTTGCTTAACATATAGCCTCAAACATTATATTAGAACATTCATCAGAACACCTCATTTAGATGGTCGATCAAAGGGTGTCGAGTTGGTTGCGGTCGAGTTGGCTGGGTGTCGAGTTGGTAGTGGCAGGGGTCGAGTTGGCAAGGTGTCGAGTTGGCAAGGTGTCGAGTTGACCAGCATCCATTTTTGTACAACCATGGAAATGTCCAGATGAATAAATTAGTTGGTATCTGCTGTATATGGGTGACTGATTTCTTGTTACAGGGAGATCAATGATGACAAGTGACAAATATTCACGCCCACTGAATGTTTGCAGATCGATGACGAAAGATGAACCATCAGTGTATTGCATGACAAAAGATGAACCATCAGTGAATTGCATTACAAAGGAGGAACCATCAGTGTATTGCATGACAAAAGATGAACCGCCAGTGTATTGGATGAAAAACGACGAACCATCATTATATTGCATGACAAAAGATGAACCATCAGTGTATTGCATGACAAAAAATGAACCATCAGTGCATTGCATGACACAAGATGAACCATCAGTGTATTGCATGAAAAAAGATGAACCATCAATGTGTTGCATGACACAAGATGAACCATCAGTGTATTGCATGACAAAAGATGAACCATCAGTGTATTATATGACAAAAGTTGAACCATTAGTGTATTGCATGACAAAAGATGAACCATCAGTGAATTGTCTGACAAAAGATGATCCATCAGTGGTTTGCATGAAAAAAGATGTATTGAGAACATTACATAAATGCGCTTCTTTCTGTTATTAGTTTGAGTTTTAAAGCGCGAACGCTATGAATCACCTCTTTTCTATCTCTATCACAGCAATTGAAATTCCAATCACATGTGTGTAATAAGGTCAGTGTGGACTGCCTTGTGACATGAATGTCTGCCTTCTTGATATCATTAACCCTGACATTCTGGTTCAGTAACCCAATGCTTCTCTGTTAATTTGCTTAAATCGTTGCTGCTGCTTCACTTTGGGTACTTGGAATGTTGTAATGGCTTCGTGTTATCAATAGTAAGCGACTTTGTTTAATCATCGGTGTATAGTATACTGGCATAGACGACATACATGAAGAATATTTAGTAGACGTTAGATTGGCATAATTTATTTGCTTTTATCGAATGATCGAGCGTTGCATCTTTTATCGTTAATTTTGCAACTAAACGCTCAAGTATATTCAGATAAGTGAATTATGTTTTGTATTAGTTAAATTTATTAGGATAATTTTTTCTCAGAATCTATTGTAAGTAGAAGTTTTAACGGCTGCTCAACAATATTGAGTGTGAGTTTGTAATCGAATGTCAGCTTCCTAATAGCATCTTGGTCTATCAGACTCAAAGAATTCAGAATATTTACAATCGAGACATTAGTACGTCAATTTGATAGTAAGCAAAAATGATGCATTTTATCTGTCTGTTCATAGCTTGAAGCTCACCAAACACGGATAATATGGTTCCAGCGGTGGTTGTTGGGTCTGTGTGAATTATATTAACTAGTTAGCTGCACCAATTGATGCAATCATTGGTTTATTCAAACCCCATGATAAATACACATTTGATTATGTTGTGAAGAGGGTGAATACAGCAGCCGCATGTGACACGCGTGCAATGTGACTCTAAAACATGGGAGCAATCATGTCCAATACCAAGTAAAAGATAAAAATCGCTAAATGTGCCAACCGCTGTGCTTGTCTCTTTCATATGAACACTCAGTCAAATGTTTGTTTCGCTTATGAAAACGCGTTTCTTTAACAGCTTGTATGGTGTCTGTCACTGAATAAGTGGCTTTTGATGAGGGAACCTTCAAGTGATATATGGCTAGGGTGTGTGTTCCCATGCGGTAAAGACATGTACTAATAAAGTATAACATATTTGCTCTACGGGTCATGATCAATTTGAATTATACTTTCCTCTTTTGACATCGCTCCACGATACACAGCGCACGACATGTTACTTAGATGAGCATCTATTACGCTATTTTGTAAACAGCCGCTTACCCATACAATGAATATAGATAGCGGTCTCCTCTCAGTCATCTGTACAAATTAGCCTTGATTTGCTTTGAAAATAGTACAGGCCCTAAGGGGGTGGGTGTGGAGGTGGACGGAATAACATGAGGTGTTCTAGCGTGCAGGTTTCGATTATTGTTGACTGCTCATTAAGTCATACCTCCTGAATACATCCCCGACACAATTACAAAGCTGAAATGAGATGGGGTTAATTGTTTAGAATGACGAGTATACAAGGAAAGCTCGCGCCATGCTCCTGATCCTAAAGCTACATTAACCGAAGATAATGCAGGCTGTCTATTATTCCTTCCTGTATGTTGGGTATCTTCATGGACCGAGAGCTGCTCATTGCACATCGCCGGTATGGTCTCACGTTGGCGCTCAACCATACTTATTCTATGAGGGCCTCAACAGATTGTTCCCCCGCACAAGGAACTATATTTGGATTCTTGTTGCATGTGCAATTACTGCTGTTTTCAATTTAATATGTCTGCATGATGCCGTCCTCTGTATTCCTGTTATTTGATTTGTGCTATTAAATAACGAATAATTGCAGTGATACAATCAACTAAACGAGAAACAGGTTATTCTATCCCTTCTCTCTAAAGCCAGGTCGCCCTCCATGTTTGGCTAAGAAACAGTGATTGATCACAGCTCCAATAGTATCGCTATGCATCGACTGCTTCCGATATAACGACATTACTCTTATATGAACCTGCATATTGGCGATATATCTAGTAATGAGAGTTCAACAAGCAATATGTTGTCTATTAAAACTTTGGGCGTCTTGTTCTTTGTCGTGATTTAATCATATCTTTCCAAATATCAAACTTAACGACAGACATACGCGCTTGGTATCATTTTTATGCTGCTATTTAAATGCCAATGCAAAGCATTCATCGAGCTATTAATGAGCATGATTATTTCCATTTCATATCAAAGGACTCAAATAGAGCACGTCAGCATCTGTAAAAAACTAAATTAATTGGCCTTCAACAGGGAAACGGGGGCTGGCCTCGCTGCCACATCCATCCTCCTTGGCACGACTTACTGAACAGTTTTTTGGAAGGAAACCATGCTGAGCGTGTCAAATTAATATACTAAGTTGACTAACGTAACAGACCAAGAAACGCCGAAATTCCCTATTTCTCAACCCGACACTATCTCGGAAGAAAGTAAACAGTCGGTAAGACAGAAGTGACCATGGATGCAAGTGATTGAAATCATGCGTAGTTCTTGTCAAAACATAGCTTCAATCATAACGTGCTTCTTAAATGGCATTCCCGAAAGAAATTCAAAAACCGCAGGATTATGTGACACAAAGGAAGACTAGTATGCAAATGTTAGGAAACGCATATGTATGTTTAAGATGAAGGTAATCATCGCGTGTTCACTGTACAGCCCAGCAAACTGCGTCTGTAAAAGATTAGTATCATTACAATATAATGTTAGTCATCGACATCGATACCATACGTTCTCCACCCTTGATGCTATTCAACACATGTCATACTAGTGGTTGCCTAGCAATGGCATTTGTTTGTTCGCCCTATGTGTGAGGCTTTAGTGTACGATCGAGTACCTCACCTTATTCACAAGTTTCCCTGTTCTCGGGACATAGTCCATCCTCGTTCACAAGTGGAGGAAACATATTAAGCTTATTTTGCATGGAACCCAGTGTCGAGTACTGTTTGCTTAGTAGCCCCGTAACCACAGATTCAATAAGTAAATAAGTATAGAATGCATGCACCAATCTTTACTCCCTTCCGCTTTAGTCTTCGGGGTTTTGGCCAACAGAATCATTTATTCTTTCTATGATGTATAGCTTGGTATGTAATTGCACATTCTTAAAAAAAGAGACGTCCTTTAATACTTCGTGCAATGCAATAATACTTTACGCCAGTCGAACCGCATAAGCTCACACCTTTGGGATGTAAATTGGTGGATTTTATCTATGAGCAATAGATGAAATCATTTTGAGCATCAGTGCGCCAACATTCAAACGTTAATATATCTAGTACTGGATGACAAACACAGAGTGTAGGGCTATCAAAAGTGTGCCAATTGTGGCAATGCGATGCCCCTACCCCAGAAACGTTCCATAAGCAAGCCCAATAAAGCCTATATTCGGGCATTTATGACCATTGCCTCACTGTAAATTTTAAACGAGCAGTGCATCTTCTTTTGCAGTCCATAAGCGACGAATTCCGTTTTCTGTTTTGTCTACGCCACCCATTATTGAACTGCAAGTGAGTCAATCACGTGCAGTGTTTTCAGACTGCTAGCAATATGGAAAAATATGCAGCATTTTGTCCTTCTCTGATTAACCTGCTGTGTACCTGGTTAGTGGACATATACACCATCACACCTGCCTTGTGATGATAACCAAAGCTCGTGTTGTTTTCTGTTGCTAGGAGCATTATAAAATTGCCACTGACGTCGTTGGCCTCATACAGAGTAACCGAACTAACGCCCAGTTTTGTCAGCTTTCCGGATCAACACATTGCTTATACTTTTGTCATTACATTAATTCCCATGTTACAGAGGATGCCTCCAGGAAGAGAATATATTTACATACTAAAAGAATTCCGGTGGAATACTAAGCAACATATATGGTAATGAATAATTGTATATCAGTACGTGATGACATTCAGGTTTTTTTAGCAAGTTTATGCTTGTGTAAACTAGAGTACAATATCGCTTTAATGTGTGGTTACCTATTGAGCAATCGGATTTTTCCAGGTGTGGTAAACATTCGTTTTACTTATTAAAATCACTCATTCCTTATCGTTATGTAGTTTTGGAGATTTCCAAGCCGATGGTGATTACTAAATACATCAGCCCTATTACACACAGGGTGATAACATTTCTTTCCAATGTGCAGCATAGATAGAATATTCATTTGTGAATAATTTGAATAATTTGATTAGAATTTTTTGCATAAACCAAGTATGTAGTCTGTTGTTAATGGTACACCGCTTCGAAATGCCACCTTCCAAAACGATCAATTGTAGGTAATGCGACAGATAGCAATAAATTATCGGCTGAATAGAAAAAAGTGAGGCAAGGGATAAAAACTCATCTAAGATTAAAGAAGTGGTAACCAAAATATATTTTCTAACCCATCGAAGAATCCTCATTAAGGATAGCCGATAACAATATTGTTTCAAATGAGTTCTGAAAACGATTTACATCTGGCTGCTTGCATATATTGTACATCGATGCAGTTCATGTTTCTGTCATACCATGTTTTCTTCTTAAAATTACGAGTAGTTCATCACACAGATTTGTTGCAGTAAACCGCGAATGGATTTTTCGGCAAGCAGTGTCAATGCTAGAACATTTTCGATAAGCCTTTTGATTGCATGCATGCAATCTGACAGTTAAAGCTTCTTAAATATCCTTCATTGAATTGTAAATCATTTGGCCATACTTGCCTTGAAACAATATTACTTATCACACAGCATTACATATGTACTAAGTTGTCTGAAGCAATGACAATTGCAAATGCACACAAGTTGCAATTATCAAGCACTCTTGGGATTAAGCACAGCGTGGTAGCGGTCGTTTAGTGCAGATAATTGATATGAGAGTTTTAGCTAATTATCGCTTTGCATTGAATTGTGCCTCTTTGTCATTATTAAACTGAAAATTGTACTGAAAATCACGTCAACTCGTTATAGCTTATCTCATATTAATATTGGTGTGGAAGGGAAACTCTAATTATAAATAAATAAAGCCCGCTGTTCAGTACTCGCAACGTACTTGCAAGGTATTTAGTAGCATTGAGGTGGATAAAATGTCACATGACATGGCTAGACGATTATCAAGCACTCTGCTCACTAACACTCGGCCTCTGAAACCTGCTTAGAGTGAATACTGCAATAACATACGCATATCGTACATTATGACGCAAATTATTACTGTAAAACTCTGATTGCGAATACTACAATTTATATATATATAAACGACCACGATCTGCTCTAACAATTGCATGCAAGTTTCGTAATAGCGAAGGAATAAACACGTGTATTTTGCGTAGTGACCAGCTTGGAACAGTACCGCTAATTGTCGTTCCTCACGAGGTTTAAAATAACTAAGTATTAAATTGATGCACTAAACTCTCCTTCCTTTACCAAATATATCTGCAAGTCGTCAGGGTTCTGACCGATGGAGCTATAAATCATTGTTGGGTGCATAACGTTGAAGGTAAGTAAAGCAAATGTGGTTGAGAACCTTTCCAATGTTGCATGGGTGTTCCAACAAAAATTAGTGCTTTGTGATATATAATTAAGCTTATGGTTCGTATGTATATAAGCCCTCATAGCTCTCCCAGCAAATGAGTAATCATTAAGGAAGTAAGCTATCTGACTATCTCGCGACTGACCAAGTGTTAATTACATCTAGCTGCGGACGAGATATGCAGGGTGTAATATTATCGAAATTGTGCCCATTGTTGAGATATGATATCTCTGCACGAATAAATAGCGCACACATAAGCCTTTTAATTGCACATAAATGGATATAACATTCGCATTACCATAAAACAAAATAGAGCATTGCATCATACTAGGCAGTCTAGAGCAATGAATTATGAAAGCTATGATAGTTGGAAAGCAGCATGTATCTTTCCTAATTTGTGTATATGTTACGCAAATCTAATGAAATCATTGGATAATAGCCCTAATGACTGCCACGATCAGTATATCTTGTGCACCAGTTGACACAATCAGGAAGCTGACTCCATTTTGTAAATGTCAGTCACATAAAACAAGGCTCAGTCGAGCCCGGAGCATCTCATTCTTTGGCAACGTTCGTAGAAAAGTCATTAATCTTAAGAGAGACAATTTACACTGTTCATTAATGCTTCATACTCGCTCAGCCATAAGTCGCATGAAATTTCATCCACCTCAGTGCTACTAAATACCTTGCAACATCGTTAAGATGACCAAATAACAGACATCCCTTCCTCGCCCATATGAAATTTTCTCATCAGCTGACTTTAGCGTTAAAATACGTTTCATGGCGACCTATTATACATTGTCACTTTATACAACTCATTTAAGAGCGATTATTGATTGAAATTCCGCCGTCGACTATCTGCACTAACGACCGCTTCAACGCTATACCTACCCATATTCCAAGACTGTGATAATTTCGACCTTTGTGCATTTGCAATTGTCATTTTTCAGAAAATCTAGATCATATATTGTGTGTTTGATAAGTAGTATCTTTTCTAGCATCAAGTCAAGTTGAATACAAGACTTTTGATAGCCACTGGGATGTCATGAGCTTCTATTTGACGTTATCTGCACGAATAGCTTATGGTCCGCATAAGGCTACCACTGTTGAAATAACACTGCAATGTAATCATGCTGGCTCGTCTCGCTCTATTATTACGTCGTGCTCATCGACACTGAGGCTTGCTGTTGGGCGAAAGTAACAAGTCAGATGTACAAGATGATTATGTTGTCTGCGAGAATCGGAGCTACAGGGCTGAATAGCAAAACGGAAGAAGGTCAGACTTAAACCTCTGTACCGTACCAAGAGTTGCATATTGATGCAATGTGCAATTGTTTATTATGTGATTCAAGCAGCAACCCACAAACCTGAATGAAAACAGCGCGACCAAGCAGTTATACAGAATAGCCCACTAGAAAACCGACAGAACTATATGGCAAGGCATCGCACTCACTTCGTTTTCGTTTCGAAACGTCCCCAGTCTTAATATAGATAATAGCTAACGGAAAATGTGCATTTCATTGTTATTGATTAAACCGACACTGCGTTAAGGCAGGCTACCTGAATAAAACGTAAGCAAAGCCGCTTTCTCCAGCGACAACAGATCTTTTCTTTAATTGTAACTTATAATGCACAGTTTATGAATTATAGCACACAGCAAATATTGGTATAAACCACTGTTACATACTAAATATGAACCTGAAATACGCACCTTTTCCCGATAACTAAATGGCGTGGTGACCAAGATGATATTATACGATGCTCATATTCTACAAATCGCAAATGGCTTATTGACTTCGCAATAAAATATTCAAATTGATGTCAATTTAAAACTAATTCATCCCCAAATCCAAATTGGCCTTATATCTTAATTCAAGCACGACTGTCAAGCATGCTGTGAATATCAATTCTAAATTGCCATCCCACACATTAAGCATGCCTTCTACTTTTCAAATGGATCGCCTCAAATGAATTCCCAGAACCACAGCTAATGCAGCACAATCGTAATGATCTTGCATTCATGATTTATATCTAATATATATGGTAATGCAGAACCTACGCACAAATAGCAAAGAGTTTATAGCTTCGCTAAGAGCGCTCACTCGAGCCTTCCAGCCGAGGAAATATGTGATGACGCCACCTGTTACTTACGGCGTTATTATCATAGCTTCTTGTCATAGCGTCTTGTCATAGCGTCTCTTAAAACCACGTGGCGTATAATTTGGAGCTGTAGTCGCCTCGACCAATCACATAACTCCATATCTTTAACAGCCACCGAGTGCTTTTGTTTATTTCATGGTATTGTCGCTGATGTCGGAGATGTCTTTCATGCAATTTCATAATCGTCACGCAGCATGCTATAAACTCTTTGTTCGAGACTTCCACATCCCCCTGACATGCCAATAATGTTAATGTCGACCCCAGGTCAGTTCCCTCGCTTCAGACAATCTAAAATACTATCCACAGTGCGGTCACGAACGATCGAGAATCTTAACAGCGCTGACGCAGTTAGAGGCGAAATTTTTTCGATAGGTGTACCCCAGACAGGGTAATTTATCAAGTTGACATTTATTAAACAGTGTACTTGTATTTTCGCTCTTCATAAGCCTATTGTTTGACGTGACGTGGCTCTACGAAACGACATTTGTCCCGCTCTCATCAATGGCAGTGACGTCGGCCCATTATTCCCATGTGCTTTTGTTTGTGTCACGGTAGCGCCACCTTACGATTGCAATGTATTATAATTAGGGAAGCTATCACCGCAGAACCACTTGAAGTGAACCCTCTTAGCGTAGCTCTAAACCAATAGCACCAATACACTATCGGGTAGTCTTGTGATTAGAACAACAACAAACTGGTAAGTATGCAGCTGGTTACATGATCTGATTCCAGTGGTGTCATGTGACCTCTTATGTGTGGTATGAGTATTTCGGAATAATGGATAAAGTATATATACTGCAGCTTCACCACATCACAATTCATTCAAATGATCAAAAAGCGTATTCAGTGTTTTTGAACTTGCACTTCATTCACAATAGAAGGTTAAGACCAGGTACAAATGGCACGAAACATCCTAAATATCATTTGTGTCACTTGTGTCATCATCAATCAGCTTCTGATCAATGATATGCATACTGGCATTGACCATATTTTCAATGGAGATTACACAAAGGAACACCTATAATTTGTGCAGAGCGCTGGTCAGCTGATAGAAGTGCTCAATAATGACATTACACACATTCCTGGCAAACAAGTGCGTAGAATAATTGTTCGTTTTTGCCCACGAGAAGCTTCCGATTGCTTGGCAATTTATTGATACCAGCTCTTTAAACATCAGTAGTACCCATTATCATATGCTAATATATGGAAACGTTCAAATTATTGCACAATTGGACACATGGATCTACAGATGATTGATCTAAGATTGATGCATGGTTTAAAAACTATTTTTGTCCGTTATTCATGTTAAGTGTAAAACAACTATTACTACCTTCATCTAAAATCGCGAATTCCTTCATTGCCACCAACAGTCAATCTTTTTGCAACATTCCTAGAAAAAACATCAATGAGCTGTATAAACGCATAACTGACTCATGCCCGAGGTTGTGTCAGTACACAATATAAAACACAAGATGATTACACTACCCCAGTTTTACACACAAAAAACAACTAACGTATATCGAAACTGAAGTTTGGGACATTAACTCTGTTATTGCGGTATCTTTGCTGTAATCACTGATAATTCCGACGCATGCATTTATTACTGTGTCGTTCAAAACCTGTTATAAGCAACGATAACATTACCACAATACAGCAGATTTACTATTCAGTCAGTTAATCATGTAAATTACGAAACAAATCACCGAAATGAGCCTCTTACACTTGTGAGTGTTTGTCATGTAATATTCTGCACACACTGTTCCTATCCGAAGACCAAACAATCTGTAACTATAATTGGTATGTTTTATACCAATCCCCAATCACCTGCCTGTCTACGTCTTTAACCGCTCTTAGATTAATCTGACAATCATGAAACCTGCGGCTCAACAAAGGCTATGTTTGTTTATCTAACATCGGTAACTGCAACACCACTGATATTCATCTTACACTTTAGCGCATTTAAACGGATCAGCTTTCCCTGGCGCTGGTGACTGGATATACAGCAATTCCCTAACACTCGGCCTCCTAAACTTACTTGTAGCAATTACCGCAATAACAAACACATAACGTACATTATGAAGCTAATTAATACTGCACAACTTTTATTGTGAACACTACAACTTATACATATACACGACCGTGTATTTCTCAGAGGAACCGGCGTAGAGCAGTTTCATATTACTCCTGGTACTCACGAGAACTTAATTGCATGCATTAAACTTTTCTTCAGAGGGTATTGAGGTGTTGTTTCGGACGAAATGTACACGGTATGATGATATCGAAGATGTGCCTATTGTTGAAATGTGAAGTCCTTGCTCAAAAACATCTCAAGCCCAAATAAGATACTAATTACGCATTAATGGGTATCACATTGCATCATACTTTACAATGATAGTTTGAAAGCAGCATTCATTTTCCTTAGCAGAAAATTATACAGCACTTCTTTCGCCAAAATGGATGTAGGCATATGTAACGGAAATCTAATAAAAGCATTGAATATCAGCCCTGATGACTGTCATGATCAGTATATCTTGTGCACCAGTCGGAAATAACACCAGGCTGATAAATGTCAATTACACATTAGAAAGGTAAATCGAGCCCCAGACATCTCATTTGGTGGCTACCTGAATGTAGTTATTAACCATAAGAAAGACCATTAACTCAATTTAATCTTGAGATTCGCCGTGTATGCTTATCCATTGATCCGGGGGCATGGTAATTTCAACTTGTGCGCATCTGCAATAGTTATTGCTTTAGAAAATCTAGAACATATGTACGGCTACGAGCTAAGTAATAAATGTTCGAAGCAAAGTATGGTCAATTGCATTAAAACGCAATTAAGGGGGTTTTTTTTACTTTGGAACCTTAGTAATTTCGCAGGCGGCTCTTTTCCTTTACAGCGCAGATGTGAGAGATCGAAAGTAGCAAATAGCGCAGACGCCGTCAGAGGCGAAGTTTCTTTGCCTAGCATGTATGCAATCATAAAGCTGATAGAAAATGTTCTAGCACGAATTATCCAGGCGCGGACAACAATCCATTCACTACGCATTATAGGTGAATATGAAACGAAGACACAAATGTGGCATGTAAAAGTAGGAAAGAAAAACTAACTGCATTGATGGGCAATGCTTTCATGTTAACCCATGAACAACCTGTTCAAAACTCAGTTGACAAATTATTCACATCGGCAATTTATTAAAATGATTATTCGCTGTATATGTTGGGATCCTTTAAGCGGATCCTTAGTTGAATAGATTGGATAGTATATTTTGGTTATTGTTTTTCTTATCTTTCATGAGTTTGGATCCCTTGGCTCACTATTTTTCATTCAGCCGATAATTTATTGCTATCTACTGCATTACTTACAACTGATGATTTCGGAAGATGACATTTAAATGTGCTGAACCCTTTACCGTCACTAACATGCTAGTTGTACACAACAGCTCATATTAAACGCGCCTGCAGTTCAATACAGATTTGAAAAAATGTCCTTTCTATGCTTATGTCATGATAACATCAGGAACATTTGGCAAGTAATATTTAGGCGAGGAGTGTAATGACCCTGTTCGTCACGGTCATAAATGCATGACGAACATTTTAGCCATCAATTGTGTGACTCTGTTTGTCACAGTCATAAATGGAAGAGGAACATTGTGACAAGGAATGTAATGGCCCTGTATTGCGGCTGATGTCTGTAGTAACCACTATCGTTCTCTGTCCTGCAAAGCCAACTCCCATTACCAATTTCCTAACCCACATATTGTAAATGTTTGATTTTGGTGACGGTTATAAGAATCGATATTGCACACTAGCACAAACATATAATGGTTTTCAACAGTTGATTGAGGATGCTTCCACTCATAGGATGCTATTTTCATTTCGCAAAGTGGCTTTGTAAAACAGTACTATTTGTTTATTGCACAATGCTATGAAATGTCATTAGTTGCAGTGACACGGCACTTTTTTTTTATCGAGCAGGTCGGCGCTGAAGTTGGTTTTTTGTTGCAACTAACAGGTGTAAGGTGAACGATCTAGGTCAGACCGAGTCCAAACGGAATACGAGAATGTTGTTTACGAGCATTTGGAGATACAAAGTTGTACACAAAACAACGGTGATAAATAGAACTAGGAAGAACAACACAAGCCAACAATTTTATCGTGCTGGTCTGCATCAGGTAACATATTTCATTTGCTTGGGCTTACTAGCTCGAGTGGCATCAATCATATCGCCAAGCAATATTGCTGCCAACAGATATAATGGCCATGATGTACTGTTTGGTTTAACTGCGACCAGCTTATCTGAAGAGGACTCTAATGGATCTACTATGTAAAATATCACAAGAGCGTTGAAATTGAGGAAATGGCTATCACTCTAAAATACAATATAACACAAAAATCGCAATCGCATTCAAAGAACTATATTTTGTGCTTACATTGCATTAATCAAGGCGTGCACATTCATGTTCGCGCTGTATCAGACAAATATTTGACGCAATCTGTCGAATGGATGTCGTTTAAATTACTCAAAGATTAGTTATATAATGACGACGACAATGTGCGGATATGATACCGATATAATTTACTTGGCTAATCGGGAAATGTTCATATGCATGTTTAGGAAACTTAACAATACCGTAACAAATGTGCATGTTTTTGATTTTGCTTTGCCGTTCTTATCTTGTCTATGCTATTAGAGCCCGGACTACTATAATCTCATAGTTGATAGGGGCATATATAACACATATCTTTGATAAAAAATGATTTTATATATGGCAAAAGTTAAACAGAAAATGACATCGAAATTACATGCTAGACTGGTTTGATCATATTGTATGATATATTTGGCCATGTCAGCCTCTTTCATATAAATATGTCCAATCAGCTGGTAATATCAAATAGCCCACAAATAACTGCTTAGCATCAGTGACATGTAATAACACTTGTGTTCTTTGTAGTCTAGTAGTATCAGTAATATGGGTTGAAGGGCACACGAAGGATTCAAGATTTCTTTGTTATTGCACAAATAGCGGATTTGATTGCTTTGCCAAATATTACTACACCTGTTTAGACTTCCCTATTGAGCGCAACCTGGACTCAGATGGTTAGAGGAAGACATTATGTGCACTGCATCGCGTACCAGATCCACTTTACTCATATAACGCCCTAGCAAATCCTTTAATGCATTTGAGTTGGATGATGTTTTGGTGACACTGCTAAATTGCTACAAGCGATAGTCATATATTTAGCTATCATTTCGGGGCCACTATTTGCGCATAAAAAGACAAATGGACGCTTGCTATAATAACCTAAATTAAACACAAGTCGCAAACATATTACCAAACGCTGAAGCACTTCTCTTCAAATGCGTGTTTTGAGGCTTGCTAACAGCCCCATCACAGAAATGGATAATGTGTTTCATCTGGTTACCCACGAACACCACCGAAGCCAGGTCGCTTGTGTAGCATTGCTACGTATATAGTAAGTTTCGTTTTAATCCATACGTTTTAAGCTTCTCAACTACATAGAGTGTGTGCTTGCAATCGTTAGACAGGTTATCTCGGTTTTTGCGACTATGCGTATGTATGGGTACACTTGAGACACCCATTAGTATATCGATTTCTTAACACCGAAATGGATGTTAATTACCCGTTCGCCCTTGCTTTTGAAGCTCACCCAAAGTGTTCACCATTAGAAACACAGATAAGGTGGCCATTGGGTCTGTGAAGGTGATACTTACTACTTCTCGGTACCTATGAGTGCTCTCGATGAGCTAACGTTGACCCTTGAACATTACACAACCGGCAATATCACGAACAGAATGAATACAGCGGTAACATGCTTGACCCATGCAGGAATGACATATTGTGCCCACCGCAGGCCAAATACCCCAGCATTACACATTGACCAGATGCATGAAGATCATGTAACACTACTGCTCTGTGCATGCTTGTTCGACAGGATTTATAACAGCGTGAATTAATAACACGTCTTGCTTTTCTTACTATCCGTTACTCTCACCTCATTTGACATCGCTCATCCAAGCGCAACAAAGCAAGTGACCATTCAAGCAAGCCAATTTTTCTTTTATCATTAAGACGCCTTTTTATCAATAATGGTACAGTTCTATAAACAATGTGGTGAGCTGTTATCCTCAATAGTGTTAGAAATATAATTCAATTCAAGTCTAGTGGGCATATTACGATATATTTCGTGTTTATTATAAGGCAGATTTGAGGAGCAGGGGCATTATGCCCTAACACCTTACAGAGTTAATGTTTCAATGATGTTGGACAGCTCTATATATATATATATATATATATATATATATATAGATATATATATAGATATATATATAGAGAGATATATATATATATAGATATATAGATAGATATATATATATATATATATATATATATATATATATATATATATATATATATATATATATATATATATATATATATATATATATATATATATATATATATATATATATATATATATATATATATATATATATATATATATGTATATATAGATGTATATACACACATATATATATCTATATATATATATATATATATATATATATATATATATACATATATATATATATATATATATATATATATGATATATATCAATATATATATATATACACATATATATATATATATATATATATATATATATATATATATATATATATATATATATATATATATATATATATATTTATTTCATATAGCCCACGAGAGAATATACCACTATGTTCACATGAAGTCAGTGCACATTTTCTTTAAAATATTCTTGGTTTGACCATTTTAATATTATAGTCTATTCACAAGTTGCGCACAAAGATGATATTTCACGAATGATTTCTTTGCATTTGGAATATTATAGCGAATTCAAGTTTTAACAACTAACCATTCGTTGACATAGCCCGAAAACCCCACAATACTATATAAACTTTGACCCATAAGGCCGAAATAATGTTAATCATGTGTGTTCTGTATGTATGTACGTAATATAAAAAGATTTGATTCATTTTAAGATTTTATTACCGAAAATTCTATTATTCCTCATTATTCATCTTTCTGCAACATTGCATAATATTGCGAAACGCTACCAAAGATCAAATCTACAACTTATATTATTTTTCTGACCCATAATGACTGAAAATGATTTCAAATATACGCAAAATTATATGGGCACGAAAGGTTAGATTTGTACGTATGAATAAGTATATTGACCTTTCGTGGACGACCTTTAGATGACCAAAAGTATAAACCAGGAATAGAAAGTGACTAAAAGATTTTTATTTGCGTTTAACTATTTAATTATATCAATTGAAATATGCCAAATCAATAATTAATAATAGCAAAAATGTACTTTAAAAAGTAATAAAATGTACATAAGCAAAAAGACAAAATCCAAAACTGCTAAAGTGTCTAAAAATGCAAGTTCTAATGACAGAATGACAACAAATGATTTTGATATGCATACCGAAAGTAAAAAATATCAGGACGAACAAGAAGTAAAAATAAAAAAGAGATTTTTATCAAGATAATTGTCATGGAAGCTACTCGGCGATCTGTACCTCGTTAATGGACAAAACAGAAGAAACGATTTAGAAAAGCACGCTTTATCCCACGAAAAGAAGGGAATGAGTGTTGAATCAGATTGGACGGGACAGAGTAAAATATAAGAAACTGTAATGCCTGAATATATCGCCGATATTTTTAATAAGACTGCAGATTTCCTGGAACCTGTTCGAATGCGTTTATCATTCCAAGAAGTGACAGAAAACTACGATCGACACCAGAAGCGGTTCTATTAATCAGAATTTCCATAGGTGAATAATCCGGGCGAGAAAGACAACTTTGAATGAAGTTTTGGATGAAGATATAGTGCTTATTTAGGATGACGAGGCTGTCGAAAGTAGATGTGATGCGATGCTGGAAGCTGAAGTCAAATTCGGTAGGAAACGTCGACGTTTGAATACGTTCTGACGTATGTATAACCAAGCATCCATAGGTAAATAGAAGATGCATTATTTCTCTGCCTTGAATATGTTGCAAGACAGATAATGAACTGGGGATAATGGTGTGGCTTGTGTTGGATTTGCAAAGGGAAATGGTTAAGAGGAAGAAGAATGAACAAACTCTCAAGTTACTAGCAAAATGTCAAGAATATTGCGGTACAAAGACGCCGTACTCAATTGAGACGGTAGTGGAATTAGATGAGATACAATTGTTGGCTGAGACAGGCTCCTTCGGAGTCACTGTGGCACCAGACGTCCGTCAAATGAGAAGAGGTAAAACTGCTGATGGAAAGAACGAACAAATGGAGAAAATTTCCCTCGAACTGTGTAGGAAATGATATATGCGCTGAAGCCCGAAGCAGATGCAACTAATGATATAGATAGTTTACCGAAGACAGTTTTCTTTAAATCATCATGTGTAGGTCGACATTATTCGGCCTTATGCTCTCAGTGGAATGCTTGATAGTGGACGAAAAATGACGTCATATTTGTATTCAGTGACCATAAAACCCGTATTGCAACGTATGGCGTTCAAAACTATGTATCATTGTCAAAAATCGTAATTTCGTCGCCATTTTAAATGATTAAGCTTTGTATTTTTGATATATTTGCTGCATACAATTATTGATTTTTATCGCGATGCACAGCACTGCATATAAACGCATCAAATGTGTTCGACAGCCGACATACATATCTTTCATGGATAATAAACTCCCAGGGTATTGGCTTAGTTGATACAGTCTGGAAAGGAAACCATATAAATGTAATGCGACATTCCATGCAATCCTGACTTGCTCACGTGATTTATCGTTCTATTTGATTATAGCTGTTGTATGGGTATTTGCTGCTTGAGCAATCATCACCCATCCCCTCCACCATCTGATAAAGTCTGCAAACGCTACGCAGGCTACACCTTGCCGATGCAGGCTCCGTGTCAGTTAGTTTGCAACGTGGGAAGAATCATAGATATCTTACTTGGCAAGCTGGGAAACGACCGTAAGATATTATCATGAGCTACAATTTATAAAATGTGCAATCAAAAGAGCCTTATCGTTGCGATTTACACCCCTCCCTCATCCCGCAACAGACTGAAATAATTTTATGCGACTAAGCATGTGGACTATGCGAAGAGCATTAAGGTAAGAGCATCCACAGATATCAACCTAAATTTGCATGTAGGAGGCTGTGGTATTAATATCTGATTCTGGCCTCTTTGAGTTTCCTCTTGGTGGCTACAAATGCGACTTCCTATGATATGGAGCTCTTTGCGCTTTCTCGGGATAGATAATGTGCAAATGAGGAATTCATAAGAACACTACGGAGCCTAGGGTTAAGAAACAATGCATCAATTCAAGCAGCTTAGTTAGTATATTATCGGTTCCGTCATTTAGTCCTGGCAGAAGACCGTGTCAAAATGGTGCAAAATGAATCAACACCACATGACATCGATGCCCTTCTTCTACTGCTGTACAAAGATTGTATTGTATGAAGTATTGGCTCACCAAGAGACTTGGCAAAATATATCTTCGTTAGTTTGATCCGGGATATCAAGCTCTTTTTGGTAAGGATGAAACCTTAGCCTACTTTTCATATATATGATGATGCTGATGTTCATCCACAATTTATGCATCTTACCCCAACAAAGACCAGCCAGATTTACAAATAATTCAAGACTTGTTGAAATGTTAGATAATACTGACAAGGGAAGAAATGCATGATCATTGGTGCCCCAATGAGAAAATAATTGCCCAATGTAAAATATATTGCTGGTTTTCTTTGCTTATCTGTCCTGTGAATTTTACCAAACGGTGCTGATGCTGCGTAATCAGTATAAAAAATGACTGCAATGTATCAGTCATCAAACATTCATTAATGTGGGATCAAAACTCTTTGCCGTTTGCTTATGATTGCCAGAGTTCGATCACCTAAATTTGCATTATTATGTTGGGCCTTCGAATCATTTTTTTAAATACAATTATGTATTCTATTTGCAGCGACTGGAATGTATAATATAAACCAATATTAAATTTAAGCCTATATGCCCCTCAAGTTACGGTGGTACCAATAGTTGACTAGATGATGTAATCGGATAGGTTGGCTCTATCAAGATCAATCATTGGTAAAGCTGGTTAAGTTAAGCTGTTGCCAAGTAATCAGCCTGTTTACATTTAATCTGCCAAAACTACTCGCTACTGCAGTGTCACAAAGGGGGGTATATAAATTGCAACAGACACGATACGGGCAGATTATGGATGCCAGCTGGGTTGTACAGGGGACGTTTCGTTTATATATATCATGGGTGTCAAGAGACAATGTTGGATGGATTTGGCTATTTTTCTGCTAGTCGACGCAACAATTATAGCCCGGAAGTGCAGCATTTATAGCACAACGCTGACATGCGATCTATCACTTATTCGCATTAAGACTGAGCTAATTAGCCTATGTGGCAATAACGCTGTATGATGAAACATTGAGCAAACGAGTCATGGTACATTGAAAATTAAACCGCGACTGGCTTGCTGCTTTCTTGTTGTTTTGAATTATTTTTTGGGTATGTTTTCTTCCTCCAAATTAAATTAATGAATAGAAATAACGACAAATAGTGGTTAAACAGTTACTTAAAAAGTAACAGCCATTACGTTGTCTCCGCTGTGCCCGCTCGAACTCAGAGTTTACCTTGATAGCCGTGCGATTCCACAACACACATACATCAATGAAATGCACTGGCTTTTTCGGCATTACCGTCATATCCACTTGCCTACTGGCGACATATCCAGTACTTAATGCTAAGCTAGCATGTTGTTGTCTATGAAACTGTGGGGTTTTCCTTCTAACACGTACTTTTATTATATGTTTCCTAGCATAAAGATAAACGACAGGCAGTTGACTCGAGCCAACTTTCTACTATCTTTAATTGTAATCACACAGAAGCCCATCCTAAACTTAAACGTCTATGAACACCCTCTATGGATAAGATAGAGGTTCAATTGACGCAAATATGGCTGTGAGTCATTCAGATATTGCATGGGTGCTCCAACAGGGATGTAGATGCTTTGTAATATGCAAGAATACTTGCTAAAATCCCCCGCCTTTAGACCAGCATAACTTTACCACTGTAAATTAGTTATTTCATCAAGTCATGACTTACCGCTGCATACGGAGTCAGTCTGACCTATTTGTTGAATCACTGCGTTTCCCTCTAAAAACAAATGTGAATTCCCTCGGGCACAAATAAGCTACTAATTACGCATTAATGTATATCACATTTGCAAAACGGTAGAAACGTCAAAACCATTGCATCATACTTGACAGCAATAAAGCACCGAATTCAGAAAGCTATGGTAGTTTGAAAGCAGCATTTCACTTTCATTATCAGTGCATTGTGCATCATTTCTATAGAGAAAATTGCCGTGCGCATATTTAACAAAAATCTAATAAAATCATTGAGTAATAGCCCTTTTAACTGCCATGATCAGTATATCTTGTGCACCAGATGAAAATAACACGCGGCTGACTCCATTTTGTAAATGTCAGTTTCATACAATAAAGGTCAGTCGAACCCCGGAGATCTCATTCGGTGGCTACTTCCGTATGAAAGCAAGCCATTAATCTTAAGAGCGACCATTAACTGTTAATTAATGCTTGAGATTCGTTGAGTCGTGAGACATTTCCTCCACCTAAATGCTGCTGAATACCTTGCAACAACCGCATGGTTATTACTGCTCTTGTCACCTTGCTGTTATATATATATATATATATATATATATATATATATATATATATATATATATATATATATATATATATATATATATATATATATATATATATATATATATATATATATATATACATATATACGAATATATATATATATCAATATATATATATATCAATATATATATATAAATATATATATATATATATATATATATATATATATATATATATATGTGTGTGTGTGTGTGTGTGTGTGTGTGTGTGTATTTATTTGTATATACATTTATAGAAATATACATATAGTTATATGGATAATTATATATATGGTTATTATATGTATATTGAAGATATGTAAATATAAATATGTATATATTTACATAGTGTTGATATATATATAGTTATGTATATATATATATATATATATATATATATATATATATATGTAAACATGATGTATATATATATTTCATATATATATAATATACATATATATATAATTATCTAAATAGATATATATTTCTATACGTATATATATATATATATGTAAATATATATATATACGTATAGCATTATATATCTATTTAGATAATTATATATATATATATTATAAGCATAGCTGTCGATCGCTATTCTGGATTGCCCTACAACTGTCGATCGCTATAATATAAGCGGTAATGCACCAGCCTTCGCAGTAATGGCACCAACACAACATCGGTCTTATGTTGAACAAAACAACAAACTGGTCAGTATACAGCTGGCAATGAGTTCATGATGTTATGTTAGCTCCAAATACAAATGACAGGAGACAACCTACTGATTACTACACCAAATATCAAATCATTTGTTTATACTGCAGTATTGGGCACACTGTGGACCACAAGTCCAAACTAGCCACAGTAGAGGAAACTCCCAACATGATGAAAATGATATTACGTGCCTTGCATATTAAACCCACTTTACTTGTACAGCACCCAATGAAATTATTTCATGAACTGGAGTTAGGTGGCGTTTGGTTTGCTACAAGCGACATTCACATGAAGTTTTTTGTTGCTGTTTACCATGAAGCTTCATATGTGTTTAATAGGCTTTTGTGATAGATTATTAACTAGAAGTATAGATGTTCCTCGATTTTCATTTTATTGGCGATTGCATATTTATTAATGGATGCTTGATGACCAGTCAGTAAGAACTCGGTGTAAGCGAAGCACATTCAGATTAATGCATAATTGATTACGGAGATCTAAAGGTGAATAATCTGGTACTGATGCAAAACTAATTTGTTTTTTTTCCTTACATTAAATTACGAAATAGTGTCACCAACAACAAATCATTTGCACCACGTATCTCGTAGTCGCTCATGTGAGCTGTAAACAAATGCATGTGATTCATGTGCGAGTAAATATGAATCGACTAGATGATTACACCACCTTATTACTCCATATATAGCAAATTACACAAATCCCGTTTAAAATGGGTACGTAATTACCTAATCCTTGACAATAAACCTCTGATGCGAGAAAATACAGATATATTGTATTGATTAGATAATGCGGAAGATCTTGACCGACATTATTGTAAGTTAAATGAAGGTTTGACAGTATCATTACATTGATAAGCCTTGCCCACACTTCATATTAACTAATTTTCAAGATGACAACAACTCATCTGAGGACATTTAAGTATCATCATTGCGGTGACGGCCTTGCTGCGACGTAAGAAAGTATAGAAACTATACCTTATAAGCACATGCATGTGAGAAAATGTCAACAGCCCTAGAGTTGGTTCTTTGGGCCCGTTCTCTCCCAAATCTACACAAATGATACTGGTGTCGATGTAATTATTTTTTTAATTTGCAGACGACCTCCAAAGTGAGGACACACAATCAGGCTTATAACTTACAACAGAGATGACACGGCGCATTACACTGGGAAAAGGATTGGCCTATATTTTCAACCTACAAATGTCAAGTACAGGATAAATGTCAGGCAAACGAACCTCCGGGACATCCGTACGCTCTGGCGAAATCTGTGGCAAGGATGGAACTAATAAGAAATAGCTTTTTCCATGAAGTTGTGATCCCATGGAATAGTTTACAAATCGATATCTATTTTTAAGACACCCATTTCAAGTAACATATTAACCCGGTTGTATTGTAAGGTTAATATTGTAATTTATTGTTATTAACTATTGGCTAAACTAAACGGTCTTTTTTCCATTGCCACCCGTTACTTGAAGGTCTTGGGTAGCCATCATTGTTAATCATTGTACTTCATATCGGAATCTAAAAGGTTCGACGGCTCTTTCCAACGGTTTCCTAAATAAGAGAATACATGTCGATGTCATGTTAAAGCAACGGGCAGTTGCCATAGACATTGACGCCGTGTCGTGTTATAAAGCTAGCACTGCATGTCTACAATCTGCTACCGCAGTGACCTTCCTTTGATCGGTTTACACGGCCAGACACACTGACTAGATCAACATTGAATGATTACGAATGCCAGACGTACCTTTCGCTTATCCGCATTGAATCTTCAGGCAATGCATTCTAGGGTAGGGAGAACATAGCGTATTTATTGACTTCAGGGGTACTACATTCATTATTAGGATAAACATCATATAATGGAACTAAATGTGAATTGAGGTAATGTTAGATAAATGAATATCAAAACCAATGTGTTTGGATATCATTTTTCAGTATATGGAATGAGTTAATATAAGCACCTGTCGGCATATGGATTACATAGCTTGGCAAATAAGTGGTACACTAGAAGAAAACAGAAGTATTTGATGATGCATCAATAAATTATATTTAACGAGCAATTTCCTTAAAGTCTTGAATTCCGTAGCAGTTGCCAACATACACAGCATTCGTCATTCTAGAATAATTATATATAGCTCAGCTCAGAATAAAGTTGCCCAATAAATGTCAAATCAGAATACACCGTTAAGGCTTAACTACTCCACTACCTCAGGCTTCCAGTCAAAGCAGTACCATTTGGCCCTCCGAAACATAATGTCTTTGGTTATGTCAGTTTGACACGCATGTTACGATTTCAATGCAAAATGCTTGTTAACTTGTAATCAAGATACTCAACATAGCAATGCGTATGTGTCGCATAAATAGTATTTCAATTAGCTCAAACGATGAACTCATGTCGTAATTAAAAACATTTTACTCTAAATTGAATACAATCTGTGGCACTAATACTAAACGCTGAAGTGTTTTTCTTCTATTGAGTGATTGTAGGCTGGCTAATAGCAGCACTGGATTATTTGAATCACCTGCGTACTCATGAACAGCTTATCTTGGAAGGACGCCGCTTTGTTAAGTTGATCCTATCCCGCTGCGTTTTCACGCGTTTTTTGCATTTCTATTCCCCAGTCATCATTCAATGTAGGTGTTTGACTAGTGCTGCCATACACAGTAAGCGTGAGCACAAGCTGCTGGAGTAAATCAATTTAATGACATCAACATGTGCGCATCTTCCTCCGAAAAAAATGGAAGGCGAGAGTCTATCTGAGACCCAGCAATACCCCCCTCTTTCCCCACCCATCCCAAGCATGTCATGAGAGCCTATCGATCTCGAGAGAAGCAGTCTTGGAGCTTTGCATATATAGCTACTACATACGAATGGTCTACTGTATGCACAAGTATTGACAACAATGTCAAATGACAACCAGCCAACTTGATATGAATCACATGTTCATGGACGGTTAACACATATAACTTTCAGAGGAGTGCGTGGCCGGGGCGTGTGTACCCTAGGGATAAAGACATATGTTATTGATGCCATTGCCCTTTGTTGCTATGTTCATCCTCGCAAGACACTGGGGTGTATAAAATAAAGGTTGTTTGTTATCCCTTTCTGTGTGACGGGTTGCCTCCTTGATCAAAAGCTGCTCGAGGCACATCGCCGGTATTGAGGATATATCTCGTTATTGCCCTCATCCATTTCTGTTATATGACGGCCTCCTATGATTGTTTCACAATACACATAACTATAGATTCTTGTTGCATGTCAAATTATCGCTGTTTCCATATTCAATGTTCTTGCATTGTTGCCTCCTCATCTATATCTTCTATTTGATTGACACTTAAAACCAACCAATAATCGCGATGATACCATCAATTATACGAACACGGCCCATTCTCGTCCCTCCACAATGCCAGCTCGCCCTCCATATTTGTCTGATATATATCGGCTGCTTCCGTTATATCGGAATAACCCTTATATGAACTTGCATAGTAGCAAATTACCTAGTATCACGAGCTAAATAAGCATGCGGTGGTCTATGCAACTCTAATGTTCTTGTTCACTGGTGAGCTATACTATGTTTTCTAATGTAAAGCTGGCACACGCTAGGTATCATCGGCTTCTAACAAGACGACGAGGTGGGCCTTACAGTCACCTCCATCCACTGTGGCGCGACATACTGAAGCGAATAGAGGAATAAACATACTGATGGATGTGCCACATCAATGACCACATTTACTCGGCTGGAAGTCAAAACATTTGTTCCCTTTCCTCATCCTCAAACCTGACATACACTTGGACTCATTGAAACCAGCGGAGTGATGATAGGGCCCCTGGATGCAAGCGGTTTGTTGTATGTTAATTTTCAAAAGCTAAATTATGTGCATGATCTTATTGATCCATGATCCATTAATCTTTCTTCGATGTTTATCATGGAAGGCAGTGAAAGAAAATGTAGTCGAGAATCTTCTAAATATGTGATGTGTATTTCAACAGGGATGTATATAAATGTTTGCTACTCTAAGCACTTTACGCCTGTTGACTAGCATACACTCACTCCTTTGTTATGGTAATAAGCGGAAGGAAGTCAGCTATCGGACTCTCTCTTATGGCTGATAGTTGCGTCATACAGGGAATCATCCTGACCAACTTGTTTGGTCAGTGCACTACCCTGACGCAACAGAGGAAATAACCGGGAAGCTGACTCCAAAATCTCATATGTCAGTTTCCCGGGCTACATATAACAAAGTTGACTCAAGCCCCGGGCAACTTGTATGGTTGATACCTGTGTGGGAATCCATCCACTTTTTGTTAAACCAAAAACTCACGCAGCCATTAGTAGTGTGACATTTCATGCGTCATAATGCTACCTGACACCACAGAATAGCGGGCTGTAGTCGATCATCTAAAGGGTTTCCTACATTTCTTATGTTTCAAAACCATTATTATCAAATGAAATACATTGTAATGAAGAGGAGTATATGTGGAAGTTGTATTTTCAGATTACATGCATTCAATGATTAAGCTATTGAAAACTGCTCTATGATAGACCTCGCATGTCTAATAATCCCGGCCCAGATCATGGCATTGTACCTGTTTAACACTTAAAAAGTAAGTTAAATCGAAAGCAGAAATGGCTTATGTTACACTAAGAAAGAAGATTCGCTACATTGATATACTGCGAAATGTTGTGTGGAGTTCCATTGACAGCAGTTGTATTTTAAAACAACAGCTGTTATTAAACTCCCATGCAACTACAAGCATTCACCAGCTGAGCCAGTATGTGCCATACAAATAAAAACACACAGTCTGTGTCAAAGGAGTTGCGTGGTAATATTCATAAGATATTAATAACCTACACCAAAAAATCAACAAAGAACGTATTTTTCAAGGTTAATTTCATATTCAACAGAATCTGGTAAGCCGTCTCTCCTTTATATGATTATCACCGTCATGGAAGAGGCAACAAGTGTAATGACCCGACTTAAAGTCAACATTTCGAGAGACGAGCATTAATTTTGCATTACTACATACCCACAATATGCTGATAATTCTACACGGAATCCATACACGTAAACAGGGCCGTGACCTGAAAGAATACAAAAGTGGGCTTCAGGTTGCTTGCCCTATCTGTGGTCTTATATGTCACATGTAATGATGTCATGCACCTAGTTGAATCCAGCTACCAGAAAAACGACGCTTACTTGGAATCAGTGGTACCTGGGGGTAGTGTATCTTTTTTTTCCTTACAAACAACCCCCTTCTGAAGCCTTTGGTCAAATAAGGACATTAACAATGATTCCTAGTACACGATACTGTCAGCAGTGTGATAGGACTGCCTTGTAAGTCTTAAATGCATAAACGAGTTACCAAAATAAAAGTAAGAGGCTGGTTAAGGTGAGATAGATTTTTGCATTACTCCGCAACATTTCAACACGTATCCTTTGTCTCGTACTTATATTCGTGTTGATTAAAAATCAATTATTGCGCTTTTCTGTGATCTGATGTTTAAGTCATAGCGTGTTAGGGTAGCGGTATTTGGAGAGGAACCTGGAATGCTCGTAGACTCTAACAGATGTTCAGGTAGTCAACAGTGAGTTGCAGTCAGTTATTTATTAGTAATGAAAAGCCCTTGCTTGCAAATGCAAACCTTTGGGTTCCCAGTTAACGAAGCCAATCTTGAACCTAAAATAATGGACTTTGCAGGAAGACCAAATCTGAATACACAGCGGGAAGCGTGAAAAATTGTTAGCGACGGTAAAAAAACCAATTGCATCGCGTTGCATATCGGCACTATTGAAGATGTCCAGTATCTTACATTTGTAAGACTAGCCTAAAACTGTCAATGTAGTTTCCTGTTGCAGCCTACACATGACGGCGATTATTTTCCTATTTACGATCAACTTTACATATCTGTGTTTATGTGGACTATTAGAAGGCCATCTCTAAGTAAGAAATATTGTTACTGCTCTTGCGAAAGGTCACTACAATTGTACATCTGTGCTTGGACCCAATGACAGCAGCCGTTCGTTGCAAAGGTCCCTGATGATATCTTTAGTTCTTTAGATGCTTCTCTTTGATGTCCGTTTGCTTTGCCGTGTTGTACAATTTTAGGAAAAACGTTATTAGTTTTTTTTAGGTACAGCAATGTCTGTCAATGAATCATATGTAAGAGACAGCTGACATACCAATCAACTCTTCTTCCCACTAGAAATCTAAATCTATGTTGGTGATCAGTGACAAGCTAGGTCTGTTCAAGTCTTCATTTAAGTGTAATGTGACTGGATGTATCGTGCTAGTGATCAGTGACAAGCTAGGTCTGTTCAAGTCTTTATTTAAGTGTAATGTGACTAGATGTATCGTGCTGGTGATCAGTGACAAGCTAGGTCTGTTCAAGTCTTCATTTAAGTGTAATGTGACTGGATGTATTGTGCTAGTGATCAGTGACAAGCTAGGTCTGTTCAAGTCTTTATTTAAGTGCAATGTGACTAGATGTATCGTGCTGGTGATCAGTGACAAGCTAGGTCTGTTCAAGTCTTCATTTAAGTGTAATGTGACTGGATGTATCGTGCTGGTCAACATGGATATAGCACACGTGGTTGCTGATTCAGCACTACCACCGCCCCCACCCCTAGATATCATCATCATGAACGATTTATGGATTCACCAACCAAATATCCAAATATAACCTCGCTAATACGTGCCACGATTTGCTTTTGCCCATAACAGACTGACAATGTTCCCATTTGCGAGTTCATCAATATTTTAACACTGGTAGCAGTCAGCGCAATATCAAAGTGAATATTTGGCGTTTGCGCAGGTAAAATCGAATGTAAGTTGTCTATAACGCCCCTTGATGTGCGCCCTTGTTATGGTGCTCATTATACGTGGCGTCGCAATGCACATAACTATGGTTCCTAGATTGTACTGAGCAAACATCCTGAGAGAATTTTCTCACGTGAAATCATATATATATATATATATATATATATATATATATATATATATATATATATATATATATATATATATATATATATATATATATATATATATATATATATATATATATATATATATATATATACCGTGTGTCGATCTTCTCCACAAAAAACGGATGCCCTCAGCTAGTAGCACGTTGGCGCTCACAGACAGCATTCTGTACGGAATTTGCTACTGTACTTTACAGATTGCAAGGATGTCCATATCGAGGCAAAACACTGCCTTTTAGAACAAAAATTTAATTCAATGTCATTGATTACAAATGTGACTGCTATGAACGTAGTGTAAATTTTGTTTCGGACTTCGCGGTGTTTACAGTGGGGTCACGAGGTATATTCGAGTGGGGACATGGTGTGATTCAGGTGGGTTCACAGCAGGAATTTGGGGTCCCTCAATCAACAGCCGGGCTATGCCGAGTAAATTTAGCGAATATGCCTTAATTTACAACAACTCCGGGACATGTAAGTGTACAATATGCGGAGTTTATTGAGCATTGCGGTTTCGCAGGAATACCAAGCAAGCATCAGTATGCATAGGCTCGGGGCGTTAAAGCCTCGATGTCTGCTAATTGGCTATAGCAGAAGGACAGGCGTTATTAATTGGTGCAATATACATGAGGAATATGAAGAGTGGCTCGGGCTGGCTTTATCTCAAACGAATACTTAGGAAAACCCTATGGTTTATGCATAACGACTCATCGACTTGCCCAATCACTTTAGTGAATCAATGCCACATTCGATGAGTCAATATGGCAGGCCACTAGTTAACGCCAACGTTTGTCCTCTCATGTCCATCTTTGATCAGCGATTGATTTGCTGCTCTGCATATAAATATTTGACCATGTTAAGGTCGTTCCCGAAATTTCTGACGGCGTATAACAATTATCCAAGATATCACAAGCTCTTTTTCTTTGCATAGTTACTTTCCAGAGATAACAAACATGTGCCTACTCCAATAATCACAACCTTTATCCCTAACAAAAGAGCACCATTAATCCAAAATTCCTTGCTCTTGTAAAGGAATAGCTTCAGCCAACTGGCCTCGGGCATTCTCAGAAAGAAGCATGCTTGCTTGGATAAAAACAATTAAACTAGTGTAGCAAGTTTCTATGTGTCGGTGCCATCCGCGGTTATCTGGAATAACTTTAAGGCAATATTGGAAATTAAATATATATATACATCTATATATATATATATATATATATATATATATATATATATATATATATATATATATATATATATATATATATATATATATATATATATATATATATATATATATATATATATATATATATATATATATCTATATATATATATTTATATATATATATATTATATATATATACATATTGATGTATTTACATATACATATTGTATATATATATATATATATATATATATATATATATATATATATATATATATATATATATATATATATATATATATATGATATATATACATCTCTATACATATATATATATATATACATATATATATATATATATATATATTGATATATATATATATATTGATATATATACGATATATATATAAAGTTATATATATATATATATATATATATATATATATATATATATATATATATATATATATATATATATATATATATATATATATATATACGCTACTATATTTAGTGCCGTCGATAGATTTAAAGATAGATATACATAAACATCTATATATGTATATATATATATATATATATATATATATATATATATATATTATGTTTATATATATCTCTTTAAATATATAGATATATATGCATACATATATATACATATCTATATATATATAGATATATATATGTATATATAAATATAAATATATATAAATATGCATATGTATATAATATATATATATATATATATATTTTATATATATATATATATATATATATATATATATATATATATATATATATAGATATATATATATATATATATATATATATATATATATATATATATATATATATATATATATATATATATATATATATATATATATATATATATATATATATATGCATGCATATGTGTGCGTGTGTTAATAGTCAGCTACCCATTGGAACAGTGCCACTGAACATGTACTACGTGTTTTCGGTGTTGATTTGTTCCTTTGCAAAGCGTTTCAGACCTCTAACCATATCTTGCTAAATATACGTTGATCCTCTCCCGTTATATTAGTGTCAAGGCTAAAACAGACGTACTTTGCTGGGAAATGAAATCAAGTCTAAAACACTCCCACGACAACCAATCCCGGTGCAATTATGCCGACTTCCGCAGAAGGCGTAAGCAGGCCGGCGGAGGGCGATATATGGAAACGTCATTCACCCAGGCGATATATCATACTTATGCCCCATCTATACCCATTGCGGTCACCAATAACTGTTATTTTTAGAGTAACGATTATGTCGCCAGTCATATGTTTCGTGTTGATTGTGAGCAGCCGTCTCCGACCCTCACAGTATGTCTGTTAACACATCGTCTTTTTTATGAACATGAGTTTGTACTGGGATCATATCCGAACAATGGGCGGGACTTCCCACTTTATATGCACCTGGATCAACGTCTAATTAGTAATGGATCAATCAACTGTACATAGTCTTTGCGTAAAAGTTTCTTCAGGGACATACATGCATAGCTCTCCATAGGAACATAGCAGTGGAATGCATTGTCTGCACGAGGTAGCACGGTCCGACCGGGGCGACATTTAGAAGTAGACGATTCTCCGAAATCACCTGGCACGACCCCGCGCCAAGCGACTGTCGCGTTTAATGCTATTGGCTTTGAAGCTGAGGGGCGAGTGTAGTGCGATGTAATGACTCCACCTGGGAGCTGACCACCCATTGAGGTCATCTGGGGACGAGCACTACGCTTCTCCACCCACCCCCCCCCCCTCCAAACATATATACTTAGAAGCACAAGACTTGCATTTATCGCCCACATGAACAAGATATGCTTCAATCAACTCGCACCAACGGAAATCGTCGGACGTGCTAAATGTTCCACACAAAACGTGTACTTACACACATACACCGTTACCTCCACTTACAGGGCAGCCCCCACTGTACTGTACATAAGTGAACTATTGACCCTTCATCCACTGTCAGGTTGATACGCATCGTACAGTTTATGTATTTCTCGACGACGGAATATCTGGGCAGGCTTAGGTCCAAGACACAAGCCGAATGATGTTCTGCTTATAAAATACCTCGTCAAGGAATGAAATAATGGCGAGATGGGATCAAATGGAGAGCGTTGCAGCAGACAGCCATCGGCTGGCAGCAGACGGCGGCACATGACCAGCGCTGTTGCCTCGGCAATCGACGCCTCCACTGCACACATCTCTCTAATCAATGCTCACCTCCCCTCTCGCAGCGCCTCCCCGTCTTTACGTCCTCCTCCTCATACCAGGCGAAATGACATCTTGGAGGCTGCAGAGGATAGGAAACACTGGCCACTCTCGCCCCCTCTCTCTCTCTCTCTCTCTCTCTCTCGCGTGTCTACTTATTCGCCTTATACGACTCGGCGCATTCAGCAGACCAGGTGTTGTAACGTTGGTAAACACTAGGTTATAAGGAAAACAACGCTCTCTGCAAGCCGTCATCACCTGGCAAACGCCTCCTTTACATAGATACGGATATTATCAGGGACTTCATGATGACAGAGACAGCTATATGTGTACCATGAGGGGATGAACAATCGAAATATACAACAGGTAGGTAAACAAATCAATCACTTCCTGCTTCTCACCTTTATATAAATTCCACATCAAGATAATGCCGCGTGGAAATCAGCATACCTCTCCCAGTTATTATCCATTAAAGGTTTTGATTCAACCCCACCATTGAGTCATCAAGCAATTGCAGAAGCTGTTTACGTTTTATGGTCATTCTTCTCGGTACGTACCGCGTCTCGCTATATTACATGGTCATGATGGGTCAGACTCATAATTGTTTTTGGTGAGATGCTACATCATAACGCTCGTTGTTGTTCGGCCATAAGCCACCCCCGCGTTGAGTTGATGAATTGCATAATGCGGAATTGACTGCAGTCTCGAAGCAGCTTACCCTAGTACCGCTACTTTCCGCGATCTCTCATCGCTGAACACTATACATTCCACGGATCAACAGCTAACGGTTGCAATTTCTACAGCCAGGAATTCTCACAGCAGACACAGCGTGCCCAATGAGTCATCCCCACATATACGTGAATGCCACTGATTTGACTTAATCATGCGATCGGAGTCGCTCAGTGCAGGAATAACAGCCTCGGTCCACAAAACTGATGTGTGTACAATGTTATAGTTAGGCAGCTAAGCTGACACGAGTAGCTAACAGGGCTCCGTTTGATATGCTGTAATGGTGGCGTAATGCTGCGGAGAACGTGTACTGCCGAGAGATATACACCGTCTTTAGATAAATGCAAGCTGATGCACTGCCTGAAGAGGATGTTATTATCACGAGATGCATAGATCTCACGATTATAGTATGTGTTTGCCCCTTATCGCGTTAATTGCTTCGTGCTAGTCCACGCCGTGGAATAACCCCCCCCCCCCCCCCCAACCCACCACCCCCGGATGTCGGGGGTGTATTCGGGCGGCGCTTTGACAAGCTGGAGCTTTCTACGTGAGAATGGATGTACAAGAGGTGAAATTACATCGGTAATTATGGACCTAACCGTATCCCGCCCCTCTCCTCGCAAACAATTCGTCGCCCCTGAATCTCGCTCCGATACCTGGCTCGTCAGCCGAGACGGCATGGCCGAGTCCTGCCGCTCAGGTGGACTTCACTGAATTGATCGCGTACGACGGCAAGCAATGCTGCTGTGAGGTAATTGGTGCAATTAGATGAATGTCGGAAATATATAACAGGATGGTCAGCATGTAGTCCGATCTAGCTTCTACAGTAACCAAACGTTAACATTGGCGGTGTGTAATCACCAGTATACACCCCAGACCCTGCAATCATCGGTATTAATGAGCTCTGCCAGGTTCTCTGTACGCACCCCACCCCCAACACCCACCCCTAACACCAACCCCAAACACCCACCCCAACCATCCTCCAATGCACCCCACGTAGTAAGCCTAGGGCAAGTCAGTAGTTTCTCTCTAATGAGGGTAATGGTCAAGAGAAGACCGTAGGGGGTGGGGCTAATGACGGTGTTTGCGACGACCACCTGCCCCTCAAACAAATCACATTACCTGCTCATGGTCATGTTTCACAGCGGTCCCCATACCAACGCATAGGCACGTCCCATTTAACTACTATCATCAAGTTTCCCTCATCCCAGTGACCAGCTGCTGTCCCATGACGTCATACTAAGATTGATGGCAGCCTGGCGGCACCGGAACCGCAGATGAGACCTAGATCGTGTTTGATGCGCTCAACAGAGCAGTCGGCTTGAGAGAAGCGGGTTATGATTGACGCGGAGCAGACTGTTTCCGTTCTCTTATTGACTGTCGACTGCATTGCGTCAACAGATCGCGCGATTAATTCCGCCCAGTCACATCAGACAAGCATCGATGCCCTGAAAATAATGGTGGATGTCATTAGAATAGATGCCGTTTCTGCATTGCACGCACACGAAAACCAATTATATTTTTATGTGTTGATTGTGTTATAAAACCGGACCATGAAACAGCAACGTTAAATTCAATCTTCATTAGCAGAATATTCCTGTGCAACCACCGCTATCCTGTGCTCGCCATGCCACGATCGTCCTGGCAATGTATTTATAGGCGAACTCTGTTAACAGCTGCCTTGGAACTTTTCAGATGGCAAATCGAAACGAGTAGCTTCATTTCAGTTGGAACACATTAATAATATTGAACATAAAATAACTTTATCTAGATTGTTTCTGCTACTTGCCGTTGGTAAAATGAGCCACTGTTTTATTGGTCAATTTAATCTTCTCGTAATGGGCACCGCTTGTTATTTAGGTGTCACAACTATTACCTTGAGACCAAAACGACCTTGAAATATGTTCAAGCAATGTCTCTACGACAACTTCGTCTGACAACTCATGGTGGGAACTTCCCGACCAGTAGATGCCGCCACCTTATCTATAGCAAACATCACCCTGATCTTATTAAGAGGTTTTTAGCTTGACCTTGAGTTTTCTCCCTACGTGCTGCCGAGTATTTGCTTCTGGGACGGACCTGTTTACGCGGGAGCTGCGCAGCTCATGTTATGATCGATGGCTCTCGTGGAATAATGCCATAGGCAAGTGATGTCCTCATTTCTCACGACACAATCTATTACTACTGACAGGAAGGAAATGAAGAAGGCTTTTATGTGACTTCCTCATCACCATAAGCATGTTGGAATGACAGATTGACTGAATTACTGCATTTACCAAAATATTTTGCATTGACTTACACAGGGTAGTCATGTAGACGAATGCAAGACGAACGTTATTGTGGACTTGGCTATATATCGACTGATATATGTAAACTGATTTGTCACCTAGCGCGTAAACATACAGTGAGAAATTAACAGAATACGGTGGGTTAAGACACCAGCGTGCGTCCTGTTTATATGTAACAATATATCAGGTAGGTTAGCACTAGACCAATGGCTACCGGACACTGAACCATACAGCTCCGGTGACGTCATCATGCAGGCAGCGTGAATGCAACCCGGACCCTGTCCATTATAAGGTCCTTATCGAGTCCTTGGTTGGCTGGAGCTTATGAGTAGATGTTACTCACTACCCCTTTCCCGTGAACAATGAAAGTAGTTGCCTCCATAGCGACCTGCACGTCGCTGTACGTCCCTCTGCGTGATGATGCTTAGCGTATTATGCCATATGGCTGATGAACAACTGGGCGTGATCCATGATTTGCCCGCGAGCCATCTGGGTGTTGCCCACGAACGTGCAGTATTAGTTGATACGCAAACATTTAACAACGCCGGTGATGAACAGCAAAGTTTAAAAGGTTTTTGTCCACGCCCTGGTTGAATCATGCGATTCTGGGATGCGATGAAGGGCACTAAGTATCTGCAAGCGCCAGGAGGGGTTAGCGTTATACAAGCAGACATAACCCCCATTAACGAGCCGCTGAAGCACGCCATGTTACGAGACATTAGCCACATATCGTGATGATCTCTTTGTTCGGCATGAGGAGGTTATCCCCGAAGTATATCATCATCATCATCATCATCATCATCATCATCATCATCATCATCATCATCATCATCATCATCATCATCATCGTCGTCGTCGTCGTCGTCGTCGTCAGCATAATTATTGCCTCTCGGTTACGCACTGGAAGTAAATAAGTGATGACAATTCATGCGAGATCATTTAAATCACGGACTGGGTAGATTGAATTGTGGACCGTTGTTTCCTGACGCCACTATCAAATATGTGTTGGCTTCTTTAATTAAGCAGGCCGTAGATCAGTATCTAAGTATCTGCAGGTGAACTGGTTCGTGTCGTGTAACGATATTTTACTTTCATCCTCAGCAAGAGGATATGACACAGGTGGACATCAAAGAATGGCGGTGCATGTGTTTGCACATACATCAGGCTTGTTTGTTCCTCCTCAGATGGGATGTTGTTGCAGATGAGCGCATCCAGCAATAAGGACCGTAACGCTTATTTTACCGATATTTCTTGGCTAATACCTCGGGGTTTTTTTTACCTTAACCCCGTCCCCATGACCTTAATCCTGTAACCCGTTACAAATTACTTACCTCGTGACCAACATCCAGTGCTTCGTGACCGACGTTTAGTGTCTCGTGACCTGCATCCAGTACCTCGCGACCTAAATCCAGTAATTCGTGATCTATACCAAGCGTAGCGTGACCTTTTACCATGGATCGTGACCCTTCCGAGTGTGTGGACAGTCTGCTAACTGACCTGACCTGACCTGATTCCCGTTAGAAACCAAACACCAAGCGGCTTCCCATTTTCCCCCGAAATGTGGCGCGCTCTCTTGCACTGTATGCTGTAAGGGACAGGAAGTGGCCCGTTGCGGGAGAAAATGACGGCTTCCAGGATATTTCATGTAGCGCCATAGATGAACAAGCGACAGGTCTTCGCGAATGGACTCGAGTTTTGCCCAAGGACGCGTCACTCTTGTAGCCCTCTCATTTGGGGTCTTGTCAGAAGCCGGTCAAGGGAGCTCAGATTCACGTTAAACATGCATCGCAGGTTGCAGTCAGTTCCATGATGGTTGAATACCTGCCTCCGTTACCATTTGTTCTTTTCTTTGATCACAAAGCTTGCCTGTGCGGTGTCGGGTGGCGAGCTAATCAATCGCCGTGTTAGGACGGCATATTGGGTCATTGCCATGCTGTTGGGGTCGCTCGCCTGGTGATTCATGTTGCTATTAATAATTTCCCTAGTCGACAAATGAGGTTTTCCTGGCAGAATTTCGGGATTTGGTAACCGTATACAATGTCCGTCTCTCAAAGCAACGGGCAATAACATTATTCCGTGATTGCATGAAATTATCGCTGTATCTTTTGATCTTCCCAGCCTCACGGTCTGACCAACACTGGTTGATGTGTAGGTACATGGCACGCATACGTACGATACACTTGTTCCCATATATAGAGGACAATTTGTAATTGCTCGAAGTTTTGAAGTCTTTATGAGCAAATGAAACAAAGCTACCACAAGGTCGCGGCAGTATACTAAAGCTGATTCGTGTGATTTCGTACTTGCTCGCCCGTTATTGATGTGCGGTGTTCATCATGATAAGTGAATGTCACGCACGCATGGTCGCATTCATTACTGCTAGAATTGCCGGTAAATACATTTCGTACCCTACCCTTTGTCTTTGCTGTCCGGTAATATGGCCGTAGACGGGTACTATATTACAGTCTGATGGTTATATAAGTGGACACCTGCTGCAGTCGTAATATCCTCTCACCTATATACTGACTATCGCCTTCTCGTGAAGACATAATGTTGCGATTTACCCATGGCCATGGTATAAGGGCTGCTTGTATCGACTATGATGGCTTCTGGCGAATTAGAGGACGTCGTTTGTGCGGTAGTTGAGAAACAGCTTCGCAAAGTGAGCTCCGTCACAACCACGCCCAAACCTGCCGCTAAATCGTGTGAAGTATATTTAAAAGAGTTTTAAACAAAATCTCTTTCCATTGCGTGTATAAAAACTGCTGCAGTCTCATCATCAAACTTAGGCCGCCGTTAATCAATAACAGATGTTGTCCGTGCAGTCGAAGAATTAGTGCAATAACTTGGACAGTGGTGGTCTTGGGTTGCCGGTCGGTCAGTGGTGAGCGACGCCAGTCAAGTGGAAGCAGACGTCCATCAAGTGTTCGACAACGCCCGTCAAGTGGAAGCAGACGTCCATCATGTGTTCGACAACGCCCGTTAAGTGGAAGCAGACGTGCGTCAAATGTTCGACAACGTTCATCAAGTAGAAGCAGACGTCCGTCAAATGTTCGACAACGCCCGTCAAGTGGAAGCAGACGTCCGTCAAGTGTTCGACAACGTCCGTCAAGTGGAAGCAGACGCCGTCAAGTGGAAGCAGACGTCCGTCAAATGTTCGACAACGTCCATCAAGTGGAAGCAGACGTCCGTCAATGATCGACAACGTCCGTCAAGTGGAAGTAGATGTCCGTCAAGTGGACGGCGACGTCCGTCAAGTGTCAGTCAACGACGTTTCATCGTACACGACGTCATCCAGTGGTAGCCGCCGACAGTCGATGGTTAGGTATCGCGATCCGACCGTCTTAAGCAAGCAACGTTTCAACACCCCTGAAGCACTCTCTTCATGGCATCGCCTATATATAATCACGTGGATGCACATCGACATGCCAGAAAAAAACAATAAAGGTGACATTGCGGAACAGAAACATATATGAATAACAGCTTCGAGGAGTGTTGGGCATGATTTAATCGGTGACTTGTGGCCGATACACCATGATTCCAGCAAAAGTTACTGCTGTTTTGCCGTTACATAAGCCATTTAATCAACCCACTTGTCGATTGTAAGTACACCATAATACTGTATTTAAAGGTTTGTAATACCCAATCTGCTTGCAAGATAACACCATAGGGTCAGACACCTAGACAGATAAAATCGACAACGTTTGTAAAAAGGCTAGTGTACAAACAATCAGGGAAGCTATTGCTGATGGTGACTTCTTGTTTGCAATAACCATCTTAGTGTAATAAATTTGGGGTGAGGTTGACTGGTAGTACATCCTGTGCGAACGCTTCCATTACGCGCTGTTACCGCATCAATAATGCACAATAACCAGGTTCAGTACGATTACCTGACGCTTAACGCTAAGTCACCCACGCCAAGCTCGACGATCGTAACACCCAGAGCCGTCGTCATGCTTCTGCGTCAAGTTGGTCGCCTGAATACGGGGCTGCAGCTATAACGTTATGGGATGGCGTTGTTTTTATCGAAAGCCAAGCAATGTTGTTAATGGCACTGCCGTAGTTCGCGATTCGTGATTACACGTAGCTGTAATTGAGATGATCAGCGGTAATCGCATGGGTGCTGTCGTCATTGTCAACAATAGCGAAGCTTAATGGCCAGCTAATCAGAGCACAGTAATGCTCACGGTAACATGGCTGAGAATTCAGGCTTAATGGATGGCGATGGAAATGTCAGGCGTAACGCATACTTAAGGGTGTGAATCAGGAGTGTCATTAAGGTTAAGTGGAGGTAGAGTGTGAGGGGAAGAAGCGCTGAGGAAGCAGAGCCTTTTGAAGGCCATGTAAGGGTTAACGAGGAAACAATAAACGGGCAGTTGGTGCTTATGTCTGATAAGAACGAGGGCTTGTCGATGATTCGCCCACCGAGCTCTCTATTTTATATACACACCAAGGGCCACAAAGTGATTAGGGTGGCACAGTATTACCGAGAAGAGTAAAGGCGATTAGCTACCTCTACCCAAGTACTCTTGGGCGTTGACTGAAACTATCAACAAGCAATTGATGATTTGGTTTTGAACCTCTCGTAAGTAACACCAGGATATGTGGGGTTTTTTTAGAAGCAGAATATAGGAGCACTTTTGCATGTACTGTAAGGCATGCTCTCTGGAATGAAACATTCAATTACGTGGTGAAATCATATGTATAATGCCCATGTTGGTTTGCAAAAATATGATCGAATTTTTTTTTTCTGTTTCCGTGCTTACAGTTCACCTATAATTCATGGTAAACCATTTTCACATCGTCGTCATAATCGTCAGAGTTATCATCATTATAACCATTACCATCATTATCATCATCATTTTCATTGTCATGAACATAATCTTTATCGTTAAGATCAGCATATGTTTCTTCGTGCCGATTGTTAACAGTTATTAACACCTTTCCCTTCCATCAAATATGGCCACATCAATACTTAAAACTTTCGAGATGCAGTCCAGCGATACGAAATACAACGAGAATGAATGACACTATGGTATAATCACAATTCATCTACCTCCCCCATTTAGGACCTTAAGCATCCACACTGATGATCTATGTGTAATATCTGAGGTTATAAACAACAGTTCGTGTTTAATCCTGCTGTTGACGTTAAGGCAGGCTGGATACAATGGTCTTATCACGCGAAACACGGGTAGTTTTCATCGCAGCGGTTTAGATAAACCCCGCCTGGCGTCAGTCAGTCAGTCTGCCCCCCACCCCTAACCCCCTTACATCCCTACCGCTTAGCGCCCTTAGCTTGGTGAATGCCCACATAATGTGTTAGTGATTTTTTTGTCACCTGTGTGTTCAGCAGACGTAGCGAATCAGGTGCGCCGTGAGAATCCAATCTGTCATCCGATCACCTGCCATACGAAATCAGCTTCTGCCTTCTACAGGTGTGGTCAGTGGCTTGAGGTGGCTGGTGTGCTGCAGGTGACGGACCATTAGCTAATAGACATCAGGGGTGGTGGCGCAAGCGTTGATTGGCGCACAGAGATATTTACAATGCAGCAGCAGCAGCAGCAACAACACCACCAGCAGCAGCAACAACAACAGGAGGAGGACGCTCCGATTAAGGGCGGCCAGAGTGGGGATGCCAGCACTCGACGAAGACGCCAGTCCTATACGCGCAGCGTCACACTCCAGGAATCCGACCATGATGATTCGTCGGAAAATTCGCAGCTGATTGCGCCGACGGCTACCTACTCGCCTCTGACGTACAGCCGCCCCAGGTGTGACGAGGGTGGCAGGGAGAGCGAGGACAGCCTGGGCGCCAGTCCAGAGGTGCTTCGCCATCCGGCCATGTCGCTCTCCATCTCCGCCGACGAGCAACTCAAGCTGCTTCATGAGCCGTCTACATCTGCATCCGGCTCCTCCCGACACAGAGCCATGAGCTCATCGAAAACATTGTCGGTCAGTTCATCGAAACGCGCATCACTTAAACAACGCAGCGCCTCTGTGAACAACGCAAGAGCTACGCACCTTACATCACGAGACTTAGACGTGGAAATGTCACACAAAGCCAGAGGAAAACTCGGACGTACCCCAAGCACACCTTCAGTTTTGCTGAGTCGCGTTCGAGATCGGATTCGCGAGAAGGTGTTCCAGACATCGACCGAGTGGCCTCAGGCCGCTGCTATTGTACACGAGCGGCGCCAACGTGCAGTTGAGAGCTTTGAGGCAAGACTTTCACGGAAAAAATCTGGCGAGGTCGAAATGGAACAAGTGCCAATGAAAGATCTTCACAACAGGCGTAAACGGGGTCGGAATCGGTCGGATCCCATACCAGCAGTTGTTGCTACCGTGGCCTACAAGGAAGAAATAATCCCGTCGGTGTCCGTCCAGGACGAGGAAGAGGATGATGACAATACGCGAATTGAAGAGGCTCGCCAAAGCTTCCGTCGCCGCTCGATTAGTGAAGACACATACGATCGCCCTCCCAAACCCAGCACAGTCTACCGACACAGCGCAGACAGCGGCATCATCTGCTCTAACACGGATCTCAAAGCCATGAAGACTGACTTTCACAAAAAACGCAGCCCCAGGCCGATGAAAGCACTTCGTACATTTTCTTGTGACGCAGGCCGATCGTCGTCGAATACGCTAATTGAATCACGAATGTCAGTCGATTCGGCTTCTAGTGGATATAGTGCGCGATCTGGGGCCCTTACCGATGGAGAGAGCATCATACAAGAAACGATCGAGGAACACCGAGAGCGTGTACAACTTCCCACAGAGCAGCCCAAGGCGCACGCCCCACTTCTCGGGGAGGATATGAAAGGAACATCAGAGAGCTGCCGCAGTGTCACTCTGAAATCATCGACTTTGCTCTATGGCTCGTTGGACGAGGGCCCACCAGGATGCAGTGAGGATGGCACACCTGCCAAGCCAGTGAGAGAAATCGTGTTCGACGACAAAGGCCAGACCTGGGATGTCTACGGGGCTGAATTTGATCCCGAAATCTTGGGCGAGGCGATACAGGGTCATCTGGTGAGACTAATGGAGCACCGCGCTAGTGGTTGTGGGGGAAGTGACGGGGATGCGGAAAGCGGCAATGAAAGTGATACAAGCAGTGAGGTGCATTTCAAGGCTTCTCGTTTCCGAAGTTCAGAAAAGCCGAGGCGACAAGACGGCACGCGCCGGACGAGCAGCGAGGGATCCAACTTCTTTCTGCGGCTCTTCTGTCCCTTCAGATCAGAATCTGAAGTTGTCAGTTGAAAAAACCCCACAAATAATGACGCTTGAGGTCAGTTGTCTCTTAATCATTACCCAGTGTCACACGGGAAAAATTCCTTCGCAAAAGAATGCTAGCCTAGCAAAGCCTTCAGTGAATGGACGATGGTGGCGTGACGGATCCTGACTTAGGATAACTGTGTATATTAGGTTATTTTGTAGATTGTGGTGCTCGCCCGTGGATGTTACAGTGCACAGCATGTGAAATGTACAGTGCACAATATACATTTATGTGATATGTGACCACATTAACAGCGAACTAACGGGATGCTCGAAAAAATCGCTGCTTTGAAGATGTTGGCTTTCCAAAATATATCATCTCATATGAATGCGTATACTGGTTTATCTACGTCAGCGCACTAGTCAAGGTATCTGCGCGTATGCCGCTATCGCTGTTGACAATTGCAACATCAGTTAATTTGACCCCATGTGTTTGTAATAGTGTCTATGCTTCTCCGTGGCGTCACATACCAGTGAATTGTGTTTACGGGCAGATAATTATCCGGAATGAACACCGACACAAGAGCCACTCAGCTATTGGATCAGCCATTCATCCTTCATTCATGATGTATGACCCCGATAGAGCGGTAGTAAGGGGTCAATACACTCCGCGGTAGTCGCACTGGGCTGCTTGCATCGACGCAATCATCAGCGAACATTACTAGCATGCCTATATCAACATAATTTGTATCTGTTATTGACGTTCTTTCCATATAAGTTGTTTACACATTATTGATATGTATACATTGTTTTGATGCACTGAGTATTGCAAGATAACGTGGTTGGTGAACTATGTGTGAGAGTCGTGGGTAGTCCAGTTATATTGGCTGCACATTTAATATTAAACCACTAGTTATTTATGAGAATGCGTATATGTGGAAAGCACTTGTCTAGATCGTTTGGCAATACATGCGCAATTCGCTTTTATCCAATGTTTCTATTCTCTGGCGTCCGTAACTGTTTTGTAGTAAGGACTGGAAATCTGACAGCAAGTGACCAACTATAAGCTTTAAATCCGCTAGTGAAATGCTTATTATGTAAGCTTATAACGTGGGTGTCGTCACTGTGTGTTCAGTTGGTTATTGGAAGAAAAAATAGTTACTCTGATGTACTGCATCTGTGTAACAGTATCCTTTATATTGTGTCTCAAGAAAGCATCTTTCGTTATATGCGCAATGTCACATTGTCTATTTTCAGCTCTCATGGGTACAGAGCAACTTTGTATGCCGTATGGGTTTCATATCTGTAAAGTGCAGTTTAGAAATTTGACTTTTTGTTTAACGAATGTAGGTTACGTTGATCTTACGTTAGCGCAAGGAATATTATAGTATTCTCTGGGCACGAGGGCTTAATTTAATGTTGGAGAAGTCTTTCTCGTGAGGATATTGCTCAAATACAGTTGAGGGACGCGGCTTTGTGCTATGCCTATCAAACTGGCAATATCATTCGGGTTGTGTTAAGAATAGGTTATCAAACAATAAAATGAAACTCACAAGCACAGCATTGTTGAATTACATTATTTTATTCTGTGTCTTATATATCTTCCTCGGCATTCAATCAGTGTTTTTGAAAACAGCAATTGATTGTCGCTAGGAGACGTAACGCGCCAATTTCGATCATCTGAATGACTTTGTCTTCATGTACTTCTGAGGTTGCGATGTACACCACACACATTCGATACAAACTGACGTCTGACCATATAATCATTAAAGGTAATATATGTCGTCAGTTGCTGGCGCCAACTTCTTATCCGGTTTCACATTCATGGCATGATGGGTGCGGTGATGTCATGCAACATTCACCCTGCATAATGCAGCAAGATAAAGTGGCAACCCAACCACTAACGAGCTCCCTGAGATGTTTGGTAGCGCTAATCCCAGGGATATGCGCTGTACGTGTATATAAAGTTACATCCGGCTGAGCTGCTTAAATCAGACGGAAGCACCACTGCTGAAGTACATGTGGCCTTCCATGATCACTTAATTTATTTATTACATATGCCACACCAAATAATTGAATATAACACAACTTTAGATGACATTAATGATTCATACAGACATGGGAAAGCATACTACATGCATACATACATTCTGTTTGAGCCTTTTTTCAACTATTCATCCTGTTACGAAAACTAATAAACATTCCATTGCAGTTAGTTGAATGCAATAAATGCTATTGCTAAAACTGAATCATGTATATGTCGGTATATAATTTTAATCATTGGCCGAGAGCATCAATGCCTTCTAAAGCTGCGCCAACACTAACCAGAAACGGGAAGGCGTATGCTGTGCATCTCAGCATGTGTCATCTAGACAATTTCCTTCTAGACTAATAAATCAACGGCTGAATCTTCATCATAGATTTAACGACAACTGTTTTGGATCAACCGCAATATGCGAATATAGCCCTCGGTAACAAGTGAAAAGCATCAGTTCATGGTCTTGATCAACAATTGTCTTTTGCGAATTAAGAGTCTCTGAAGCGAAAGTATAGTGTACCTTTTCTGTTTGATATTCAGTTACGAGAGATATAACATTCCAGAGTTAGTTGAATGCAATAAATGCTATTGCTAAGACTGAATCATGTATATGTCGGTATATAATTTTAATCATTGGCCGAGAGCAGATGCCTTCTAAAGCTGCGCCAACACTAAGAAACGGGAAGGCGTATGCTAGATATATATGATATATATAAATATAATCTTATATAGATTGTATATATATATCTATATATATATATATATATATATATATATATATATATATATATATATTATATATATATATATATATATATATATATATATATATATATATATATATATATATATATATATATATATATATATATATATATATATATATATATATATCTATATATATATCTATATATGTGTGTGTGTGTGTGTGTGTGTGTGTGTGTATTTTAAGAGTAACTTTATCTCATGTGTTCGGTTAATGAGTGGAGCAGTAAATAAATTTACATACGGGAGACAATAAGCTACAGCCTGTCCATAGCGCTGAACCTATCCTGGTTGGCGCGACAAGACTAGATTTCAACGAAGAATGGACAATGCTCGAAATGAAAAGGCAAGCGGCAAGCGCTTGCTGTAAACCTTCATAATTAATAAGATATTGATGTGTAGCCTCCTCATGTGTAAGTTGCACTTTGACGGGAAGCGTGACCGCAGATGTATTGATTTCGCAGATAAAAAGGTAAAATAAGGGCCTTTGACGAAATTGTTTAGATGCGATCAATGCCTCTGTGCGGTACTCCAGTAGTCAATACTGCATATTGGCAAGCCGGCGTCATAGACATCTTAGTTATGAATGGTACGTTTTTCCGAAGTGACAATAAGTCACTCGTGTTACGAATATCATTTCCATCCTGGGTGTGACTGGTTGGGGCTAGGACCATGTAAGGATCAAGTCTATATTGTAGCTCGGTAAATATATATAATAACCATTGTCATCTATATAACCATTCATGACTGAAACGAGGAAACTGACTACACCAAGACTGTGGATAGAATCATATGGATCTATCATTAAGGTAGACTGCGTTGTAGAACGATTTTCACTTATATATTATATCAGCATCATCTAATAGCGCTTTCTCTATCGCTCCTTGGTGAATTTTATCGAGCTTTCTTTGGTACTGCTGCATGAGAAATGGCAAAGTGAGGCAACCTAATTGTCAAGCTCGCTTCTGCATATTACGTCAATGGATGATACAGTGTCATTCAATGCACAATTGATATCGCGCTTTTGGTAGCATGGCTATAAGCAGGAGTACATAAAGGGGCACACACACATGCGCAATAGAATATTTACAAAAAGGCGCCATTGGGAAATGGAACAAACGTTGATCATTGACAGTCTCTACGGCCATTTCATCACACCAGAGTATGCGGCAGGATAAGAGAAAGTTTTGAGTATTCCTCTCGTTCGGAAAAGAGCGTGTGATGACACAAGTCACTCATCATGTACACAAATGTTATAAATTACATTGTGTATTCCCTTTTATGGGGTGTTGCAGGTCTGTCTGTTTTATACTTGAAATAAGCGCGTCGTTGCATAATGCCACGTGTGACTGCAAAACTAATCTGGGTGAATTTGACGTCGCCATAAACCATTTGATGAAAAACACTAGGGCTCATATTCAATGAGTGCAAGTCACAGAGGCGAGGTAGCTGTATAATCTGAAGGGTCATTATCGATTTCAATGTAAACCATTTGATTATATTTACTTCAATCGTAGTCACATTGTTTTGGCACTGTGTTGGATAGGGCTTAGCGTTCAGTCCATATGATGAGTCTGAAGCCAATAGCGTAATGTTGCAAAATGTAAGGATATTTACACTGTAGTCAAAAATCGTCGTTTTTTTTTTAAACAGCCTTTGGATTTTACTGTGGCTACATGTGCGTAATACCTTCATATCCCGATATTAGCGCCCGTTTTTAGCTTCGGGCATGTAATGTGTCTACTACGTGCAATGTGTGGTCTTTAAAACTCCATTTAAATTTTACGGTTAATGTTCATTGCACAGGGTGACTCGTTCAGGGCATATGCATATATATATATATATATATATATATATATATATATATATATATATATATATATATATATATATATATATAGATATATATATATATATATATATATATATATATATATATATATATCTATCTCTATATATATATATATATATATATATATCTATATCTATATATATATATATATATATCTATATATATATATCTCTATCTATATATATATATATATATATATATATATATATATAAACACATATCAGCGGCCAGTCTGTCGTGTCGCTGGCATTAACAGCTACGCGAGGCAAGCGAACGGCTATTCCAGCGGTCGATGGCGGTGATGACGGCTCCAAGCTGTCGGCCACTAGTTAATGAGCTGCTGTGCTTCGTCAGCTATAAGATGGACACCATGCCATTCGATTCTCTGACGATGCACTGCTGTGGGTTTTATGACGAGGACATAATAGAAATCGCGAAGGATATCCTCTTTTCAACAGCATTTGCCAACGGGTCGCAGGCGACCTCGTAAAGTGAAGGACGAGGTCCGGAGAAGAAGTAGCATGGCGTGGAAGACATTATCAACGCACTGTTAGAGATCCCTCCTCCGTTAATACCGTGTTACGTCGCCAAGGACCTGTCTTGTCTCCCGCCTATGAATAGCAACAACTGCGATTTGATTAGTATTCTACGAGGCATTGAGACTATAAAAGAAGAAATGAAGATACTGAAAGTGACAACAGCATCTCACGCTTCTAAGCTCGCATGCCCGTCAGCTACAAAGGCAGAAACACCTACCGCCTAGACAGCCAAAACCCCTCCTTTCCCCGAAACACGAGCTGTCATTGACGAACCTGATACTCCTGACGTCTGTGGCGATATACTGGATACTGAACCACCGCCAACCATATCTACACGGGAGAATTACGAGGATTTACCGAGGCTAGCCAAGATTCAAAACCTCCAGCGTCCCTCCTTTGCTGATGCAGTCACCAAGGGAACCAAAAAGCCAACAAGGTAACGCAACAAGGCAACGCAATCACCAGAACACACCGCCTTCCATTCCTCCAAAAAGCCGACCTCGTAAAAACTCAAGTGCTAGACCCCCCACGCGCAGCTATTAATCGGTCAAGGCAAGAACTTCTCGCTCCGTGAGCCCAGGCGTAAAAAACCCCGACAATAACAATTCAGGCAAGTGACTTCACCAATCATATACGTCCGCTGTGACCCCCCACCCACCTCCCCCGTCCAAGCTTGATACCTATCGATCGTTTTGCATTCGTGTTGACCAAAAACACTTAAATGCACTGTTAAATGCTACGATTTTGCCATCAGGTACTGTTGTTAGTAAATATTTTAAATAATCTTGTAACCTTGCACTTCTACTTTGTAAATGAATGCACCCTGTATATTCAATATCTCTAGCGTTAAATAATCGCGTTCAATTGCCGTGGTCTTTAAACTTGTATGGTAGGTTTACACAAAAGCTATGATGCAATCTTCATGCAGGAAACTTGACTAGACAACGATGAACTTTTTGTTACATGTCCAACTCATCCTGATTTTGTTAGCGTAGGCATCAGTGCCATGGACGAAGGTCGCGGATGTCCCGATGGCGGTTTTGGCATATTAGTTAGCAAGAAACAAATTGACTGTTGTCGATTTCAACACCATAATGATGACAGTCTGCTCTCAGTTACTCTATCATTGGGCAGTGACTCAGTTCTCTTGGTACATGCTTACCTACCCTACCAATTTGACGCTAACGCGGAGTCATACCTTGAATATATGGATGATCTCGAAGCGATGTCTGAATCCGCCCAAACCAAACAAGAAGCTATAACAGGTGATTTTAATGCGAGTGTCAACTCTAGGGTTCAGTCTGAATAGCACGAAATTACCATGTTCGGTACCTTTGCCACTTGCCGCTTCGTTTCGCTTAAATGAAAGCTCGCAAATAGCTGCTGGCAATGAACAACGTAAATAACCCTTTGTGACGTTATGCTGTTATGGTGGGCTTGTTTATCACCAGCGAATGTTGCAGCTTATCAAAAGCTGTCGAAACGTTATTTACAGGATGTGGCGATACCGGAAGCAGTTACCTGTACTAATCTAATTCACAAGAGGCAGATCGATCGTCTGCATTGTGAGATTTCGAAAGCGGTACTCAAAGCCAGTGCTAAATGCTTTGCCGCATGTGAAGTTAACTTCTGCCGCGATTTTATCGTCCCAGGTTTTGATGACTGCGTTAAAGACCTGTACACGCGAGCGAGGCGGGTGAATATAAGCTGGCGCATTGAGGGCAAGCCACGAAAAGCAGTACGTGGCCTGTAGTTGCCGAACTGCTTTACCTTGATATAACAACACCAATAACAGCAAGCCACGACACGGTCCTACATGTGAGCTGATGAGGTCAATACCGACTCGTTTTTTTGAACGGAGTGAAATGCGTCAAGAACCGATCGATATCCCTGGCGTCAACAGTTAACGGCTGTACCGGGGCTAAAAACATCGCCGACATGTGGCGTGACCATTATTCCGCACTCCTCAACAGTGCGAGCGAGTGCCAGGAGCAGGTCGAGGTGGCAGAAACGGTAAAATGTGCCACTGACACCCCTACCACTGTGATCTCCCTTGCTCACATTCGTCGCGCAGCATAGACGCTTAAACGATGGAAATCTTGCGGGGAAGATTGTCGTGCCGCTGAATATTTTATTCATGCTGACGACAGTATATGTGTCTATGTGTTATTGCTGTTCTCGTGTATTTCAACGCATGTGTATATTTCGGTTTCTCTCATGAAATCTGCTATTATACCAATAATCACAAATAAGAATGGGAATACAAGCGGTACGAATAACTATCGTTGCTCTCGTCGAAGCCTGTTCATAACTTTTCGAGTTAAAGTGCCTGTTGCAAGGTTATACGTATTTCACTTAAATCAATTCATAACGTAGTAAATAAACTCGAACCAGTCCAATAACCATCGCATCTGATCAGTTAAGGCCAATATTTTTTTAAAAGGCAGTTCAAATTAGCGCGCTCGACGATCGCTACGAAAGCCATGATCTAGACCCATCATGAGACGTCAGCAAAGGGAGCCCCCGTTCTCAGAAAAGAAGGGTTCGTCGCTATATTTTACTATATGTAATGGCGTTCGACAAGGTGGAATTTGTTCCCTTAAATTATTTAATGTGTGTGTCGATGATCTTAAAAATTTGTTGTTGAAATCACGCAGCGGCTTTATACTAATGATATTTGTATTAACCGTGTATTTTATGCGGACGATCTTTGTCTGATGTCGTCTTGTGCCAATGGGTTGCAAAAACTTCTTGATGATGGTTCTCGATTCGGAACTCACAATAGTGCTCAATCCATCGAAATCTGTATGCATTGTGTCTCAACCAAAGACCCATAAATTGCACCGTGGGCAAGTTACGAATGGATTAAGTTCATGCGCATGTTCATGTTAACGGAAAAAGAAACATAATGATCCTTGTGTGTTACGTTACGTATGGTAAGAGTTAATCGTGTACGTTAATGAGAAAGAATTAATACAAAGTGGCAAATACAAAATTTACGGTATTTCTTGTTAGTGGTATAGAAAGACATTGTTACATCGTATTAATGAGACACAAACACGACAGCGGTGAGGCGAGAGAATTGCAAACAAACATATTGGACCCGATAACAAGCTCTTGTTATCTTAATTGGCGATTTGTGCTTACATTGGTACCGCCTCAGTCTGCTATATAGATAAAGAGGAGTTACTGGTGTCCACGGGAATAGGAATATTTTTCTTCCAGCACGTTGTACAGCTTAACGTAATTGTTTGTTACAATTAAACCTTTACACAATAATCTCCTGTCGAACAGAGTGGTTTTTAATTCCACCTTATACTTGTTTTTTTGAAAGTGACACCAACCTCCATGAAGAGAACAATTATAAAAGACTCGCCGATGTTTAAGTAAACGTTGAGTAGACTAAATGATAGAATGCAGAGTTGACAGCAATAACTACGACAGAACACAACCCTAAATAACATAAAATGGCTAATAGGGGAAAGAGATTGCGAAATAGAAGCCATTAAGCGAATAAGTTTGTCCCAATGTTGGTGTCATTTGGGAACGGAAATGCACATACGAACGCATATGGGTTTTGTGATGCATCCCAAATAATTTGAATAAGACCCTCGGTAATGTTTTACTCTAATTTGGAACTCAATTTTGTTTTATTTTCAGTATTAGTTAAAACACAGCATAACATCAATTTAGGCCCTGATGGCTTCCGCCTTTCATATGGCTAAAACTACTAGCTATTGAGAGAATGAATGGCATGGTGTTAATACATAGTTTTAATGAATGACAATTTTCGTGATATATCCTTGTAATCGCGAGCTGTATGTTCGGCAGTTTGTAACATGCTCTAGAGGATGCACCATTACTCAATCTACCGGTATAACATGAATAAATTTGTCCTTTTCCATAACACCATATATGCATGTTATATGATTACGCAGCGCAACTCATGTAAGAACAACACAAATAAAACCAGTACTTTTAGCATATATAGGTTAGCGGCCTGACGATGTTATATATATCAGGATAATTAAACTTGAGAGCCGTGACGATATTTTGCAAATTCGCATTGGTAGATAGATGATATGAGAAGTAACTTACTTGGTGGGGCTATTAAACAAAGGGAATCATCCTCCTTAAATGGAATTTAGAAAATGCTTTAAATAGCCTGATTATACAACCGAATCCATGTAACACAAAATGCAAAATATTTGCAATCATGACTCGCTGCCTTCCAGGTCGACAGCGACGAGGATAGACTGGATCGGATCATTCAGTCATCTGTGCATTCCAATTGTTTCACTCAAAATTGAATTTATGATCAGCACATCTATAAACTACACCGGGATATATAGAAGCCCTTCAGAGTCAATTGATGTGCCAAAGTGGATTGTGACCCTTCTGAGTAGCGTTTGCTTGAAGCATGATCAGACCCCTCTAACGCTAGCACAAGAAACAGTAGGCATACACCAACACTGAATGATTCCTCAACCAATTATTATTATTGTGTTTTAAACATTCGAGACGCTACTATCATTGTGTGTGAATGACTGTGCAAAACGCGAATGTTGTGGTACTGGGCAATGCGTATTGCCCAAGATAATCCCCCACGTCGTCGCTAAAGCAGGGAGATAAGGTTTGCTGCGCCGCATGACATTATTGGAACTAGCTAGCTGCCATCCGCATCAAATACGATGATTGTTAAATCCAACGCTGGTTTGCAGCGTGACAACTTTCTGTATCGGCACATTAGAGAAATGATAGGGACGTATATATAAGACGTTAGACATCACAAGTACCTTAGTAAACACTGCACATATTCCTTTGTATGTATGTATAAGGATCCTTGTGACCCAGGATTATCATGAATCCCCTACCCACAAGCAAGCATTAGATCCCCAAAAGTATCCGCTTGATACATTGACTACAAGCGCTGGGAACCCCAACAGAATGATTCCCGAACAGCACAATTCCGCAACAGATCCCTTCACAGGAAGCGCAATAATTTCCGACAACAAATTTTTGATCCTTCTGCTAACTTATTGATTCAATTGATTATACAAAGAGAATCCCTTGAAGGATTTTCTTCTGTCTACCGAAACAAGTATTAACATTGCTTGTTTTATCATCAAATTTGACAACAGACTGTACTTATTTGTTTAAGACTAAAGGAACTGCGCTGCGTTGCGTTTACATAGTGTAGATTATAGAAGATTTATAGGCCCGACTATTCAGCCTGGAACCCTGGGAACAATGTGCAAGGTGCTTTTGGTCTTCGATAAGGATGTTAACATTGTATCGATGTGTCAAATTAAATCGAAATCAATCTTAATACTCGAAAGTAAGCCGTCTTGCCTTTGATAATAGAAAGCGAGGATACAGTGTTGGAAGCGAGATTGGACGGATGGGGGCGTTAACCCCTGCTGCCTTTACGATATGGTCACCACTGACATTGTTAAATGCAAAGAAAATCAGCATCGCCTCTTACAAAATGTTATCCCGCACCTAATTACGTTTGCTGTCAGGGATTGCAGCTTTTCAGTAGGTAGACTTTTCTTAGCGGTCTGATGTCGTCAGCGATGGGTTTGTATACCATGCAAATATAACACTAATCGTTGATTACTCACGATATTGGTGATCATAATGTGGTTTTCTTTGGCTCCGTTAGTCAAGTTTGGCAGTCGCGCAAATATAATTCCTTCAAACATTGATCCTCGGAATCACAAGACATGACGTGTGCTTTAATCCAATGTACATATGTTAGTGTCGCTTTCATCTTAAGGGCCCTGAGCAGTGAGAGCGCCGCCAAACAATAAAAGCTTGTTGATATTATAAGAGGAATGGAAATATACACGCTTATCACTGCTGATGACGATAATATACGATTGCAGACGTTCTGTTTAGAGACGTTTTGATTAAGGAAAATATCCATTAGCTCTTGAAAATGACCTCAGAGATCCTGAAATTAACTGAAATTGCCAACTTAGAAATTTATGTCGTCATTCGCATACATTCGTCACAGTCCTTTATAGACTGTAATGGTAAGCGTGTTTAGTGTAGATTAGTTTTATCGTTTTTAGTGTACCTGTACGATTTATGTTAAGGTTGTTAAAGAATCACCTTTCACAACGACTAGGGCTTGAAATTCTATCGGAATTTTAGCATATTTCAGCTGCACTTGTATCGAAAACAAAAGCAATGTCATTGGTCGCATACTGTACTCATCGATTTGTGCTACGGAGTACATGCGTGATGCACGGTGATATATATCAGGATCTATAAATCTCATTTACATTTAACACAACCTAATATGCCCTGATCTGTATACATTTGATTTGGTACCAACGGCAGGACATGTAATACTATGCAATGGCCTTGACGGTCTTTAGTCCGAATATCAATCGAAGGTGGGGTTGGACAGAAAAAAATGAAATACATCTACATCCATTAAGCAATTAGTTATAGCTTTGAATTGGTTTGCTGCCCTTTACATCCTTGAGTGATTAATTAAAAGCATTCTGGAATTATGATAATGACTTCAACATCTTTACGATAATAACACGGGGTAATTAGGAAGTATTAAGCAAATTAACGTCACACTTGCTGACAACAATGCACAATGAATGATACAACTAATCTGTTTGATATTATTATCCAGTGTTGAGATGAAGAGACGAAATGACTTTGGCTGTCAATGGTGCCTTTGTTTTGATAAACAGTTGATATTAGAGGTTCTCTGTTTACGCGTTTCACGTCCCATTGCATTGTTTGTGTGTTTAAGAGGTGATGTGAGCTAAAGCTGGACTCTCTAATTAGGCCTTCAGATGTAAACCCGGAATAAGACGTCTATCAAATGACCTATGTGACCAAACATGTTCAAATGTCACAAGCTCATAGCAAAACATTGTAAATATGTCATAATCAATAAAAGTCTAGGTGTGTTCTATATACAAAAGTCGCAATATGGAATTATTTCGATCATATGCATTGCAATCACATACATTAATTTAAACGCATTGGCGAATTTTATTTCGCGTTCGGGGCAGTAGCAATAAACTAAATCTAATGACAACACATCACTGGCGTAATTGAGAATACATGAAATTGTAGTCCAAGCTCGAATTGGCTATTCACAGATGAATATTAATTGACTTGTTATCGACGTGACTGGCAATGTCGATAATGAAGTTGGCAAAGGATTGGATTTAACTGTTCACATGACCAGAAGTTTACGAGCATTTCATTGCGAAATAAGTGTTGAGTACGCATTGACTGTGAACTATTTGTGCGTTTTGCTATTTACCCGCCCATATGAAAGAGTATTAGTATCACTGCGATTGTCTAATGTCGGCCAGTAACGGTAAAGCTACCGCGTTTCATGCAGTTCATTCGTCCGGCTCTCACAGCTTTGTCATATATTTACCTAAAATACCGATTATATGACTATACATTTGATAAGATAAGAAGTGGTTGATGCAGCTGTTGAACTTACAATCATTGGGGACGGCCCATTGATGTTAGACGCGTGGTTAATGTGATGCAATAACTTCACTGCACAATTGTTTACATAAAAATTACTACTACTAATTATATTGTGCCCATTAATGGTTGACAAAATAACTATTAACGCAAAGATATCGAGCCCATTTTAACATCCGTGTAACAACTCATCAACACAAATGCATTGATTGAATGAATTCGGTTATTGACAAGCATATGTGTATCTGTAGGAATAATTATCGACCGCCACCATTGAACCATTATTATTCATGTTACCGAATAGCTTTATTCAAAAGGATATATAATTGACATAATCAGTTTCCATGACAATTTAAATGTCCTTGGAATAATGCATCGGTGCCAGTGTGGATGATCAGCCAATCATTTAGTGCCTGGAATATACACATATGAGAGATCGTTAAGCTATGACCAGAACTTTAAAAGGCTGAAAACTTTATTTCCTTTGACATGACATTGAGCTATGAAGATATTCATCATGTAGCCAAAAATGTCATTAACGGATAGACTTCAGCGAGTATTAATATCATCAAATGTTTCAAAGCAGCCCGCGTGATACATTTGTTCAACATACACATTGCGTATTTGGCAGGAACGATTTTAAAGGTCATTGCGTGGATGTTAAGAGCCTTGATGGATAGAAAACAGAATTTAACCCCTAAAATCCGAACTTGAAAGGCAAATGCCTTTTGATAATGTAATTTTCTGGCATGCATGAAAGAAATCTAAGGGAAAAGAATGTACAAAAAGCACATGCTGTCATGGCTATTTCAGTAATTATTCAATCTGAGCGGTATTGTAATGGGCAGTTAATATATGGTCAGTTTAGATCTAATTCGTTGCAGTGTTCAGAGGCCATTGCTATTCCATCTGAGATAATTTGGACAGGGTATGCACGGGAATACAATGGCTACTTGAACCAGTAATTGCTTATCGTTGCCTTAATCACAAATTATGACGCATTGGTATCGCAGATTACAATCACGCACGATTGATCGAATTCTCAATCATCGAAACAGAAATACATGTGTGCGTTCACATAGAAGATCCATTCTTCTAGGTAGGCTTGTTAAGTGGATATATAGCATATACATCTATAAGATACGATTAATTTGTAGTTGAAGTATTCGTTGCGTTTGCGGGCATTTTAGTCGAATGATCATGACAATGTGTTTTCGCACGTGCAAAGGCTGATGTTCTTCTTTCACAAGATAAATACTGTTTGAGTATTTTGTGGCGTGAATCACGTAATGCCATTCCCTGTTAATCAAAAGGCCTCATCTGAGGTTTGCATGCTGAGTGAACCATCTTTTAAGCTGAAGGCTACCGGCCCGACAACAACACAATGAGTGTTTGGTGGCTTTTGGACGGATAATTTAATACTTTGGCTCCTTTGTACCCATTTGATGTACCATTTGAGCACCTGTGGTATTCATTAAGCGGTACGACCTACTCCCCAAACGGAAGTACATCTGTTGCTGGGAGATGTTGATCATGGTTCGGGGTTTGCAGTCGCTAAAGATTGCAGACCTATTCTCCGCCAATTCATTGAATGGATGGTTTTGTTCTATGTCTCCCTGCAAAATCGCCTGCAAAGCTAATACTGGACATCATAATTCAAGAAATAATCCTACCTTGCCCTTTGCATTCTTGGACGGTTTATTAATGTATTCGATTCTTAATCGCACTCCTGTATTTTACAGATGAAGACATGGCGGAGTTTCAGTATTTTGTACACATATTAGCGTAGCAGATATGAACATGGTTGTGTGACACATTGTCATGTACAGTGATAAATATTAGAATTTATTAAAAATGGTGTAAAAATATCTGACGAATAGGGGATAAAAATGTTTAGGCACCTTACTTGTTTAATATTCTTTACTTAATCAATCAAACATGGGAAAACTTTGCTTTTTATGTTGCTGCGCATGACCCCAGTAGCGCCTAAATTATAGGTATTGTCGAGATCTCGGTCAGCACCAATAAATTTAGAGTCCCGTTGTTTGCATAAAAGCCATAACAGAGGTAGTTGATTCACACAGAGGCTAACCGAAGCCAGAAATCGAGATAATATGTGAGCATGCTACCTATGACCAGCGTGGTGATTTGTCAAAGTGCCTCCTAAGCACACATGGAGTTTTATGATTAATTCGGAGGCATGGTTTTGTAGACCAATCAGCAACGGTAATGGTTATATTGCGGTTTAACGTCACTTTCAACTGTATCGGGCTGGTGTTGAACGAGGATGATTGTGATGCTTAGGCAGCTCCCTTTAAATGCCAGCGCCCACCTGACACAAATCCGTTGCCCAGATTGGGCTGTGAAACCCTCGCCGCAGGAAAACAAATTCCAGCACGGTGCCAATGAGCTGTCTGGTCGGGAAAATGAGCCAAGGTGCATCGGAAGGCTCCATCTTTGTCACAGACGCCGAGCCCCGACAACAGTTCTATGAGCTTTTGTTGATTTCATGGTAGCTTCACTTGATTTGGGGCGTGTTTGTCACTCATTAGCACAAACACCACGCAGCTAGTTTGAGTGAACCTTCTGAGCGTAGCTTTACGCTCTTAGGATGTGCTAAATATAGGTTGTGGCACGAAGACAATATCAACGATGGTTTTTTTCAGTACTCAGTGATCCCTTTGTATTAGCTCATACTATTTGATTTAATATACAATTCGCACGCACTGTAGTTGTATATGCTTGCATCGCATAGTGATACAAATAGCAATCAGAGTCATAGAATTCATCGTTAAGTCTCGCATCGGTAAAGGAGGAAGAAATTCATTAAATTCTACCATATAATGACGTCATCAATTCAGCATGCTGAACATGTAGCCCACGTGCTACTACAGTTAATCATCACACGTTTTAATTATTGTCATCTCCGTCTTTGGTCGTTCACACACGGACTTTGATCAATTACAAGCGCAACTGACCATAAAATGCCATAATAAAACACCATGGCAATAAAGGTGTCCGGTACGGTATAAAAAAATGGTAATGGTGATACTGGGGTTTTGCGACATTTTCAACAAAAATGTGATATTGCGACGGTGATGGATGAGGATGATTGTGATGCTTGGGCAGCTCCCCTTAAGCGTCCAGACCGAGTGCAGACCCACCCCGCTGGGATGAAGATTCAGCAGGGTACTATTGAGCCATCCCCATGCTGTGATTTGACCGCCATTTAACATGACCATCTGAGTCAGGGGGAACCAGTCAGGTTTTCACTACTTGGTAACGAACTCACAACCTGTGGGCCGAAAGGCGACGAAGTACACCACTACGCAACGGGAATCAGCTGTGTCATTTATAACCACTCAGTTGGTTTACAAATATGCTGAATAATCGAATTCACATTTAATATTTTCGTCATATTTCCGAGCAGTCACCGTGCTCAGGATAATATAACGCAACAATTGGATCTGTTCAGATTTATAGCAGTATTATGTCAGCATCGGACCATGCACAACGAGCGCCCATGTCATTATCACTGGATTTACCTCCAGTAGCAATTAACTCCTTTTCTTTCAGGTGGTTACTGGCACGTGGAATGAGCTTACGCCATTTGGACAATTAATATCGGCTTCGGGAACATGTAATATTGCTGGAGAAATGTGTGAATTATTGATCTACTATAAATGCGCATTGCACTATTCCAAAAGCCTTGTATGCATAGCACAAGCATGGCTAAACCTAAGTTAGTACATATGGAACCAGGTGTTGGCTATATTGTTATAAAGTGAGTAAATAGGCAGAGAGACATCAGGACATTTTCTTACTATCAAACAATGGAATTCCTATTTACTATCTGTTATATTTATACTTTTTGAGGGTGTGAGTAGCGTGTGGCGGCCGGGGGGGTGGGGGGGGGGGGGGGGTGTAGCTGTGCTAAAGCAATTTTAGTTTATCACATGGCAAACTTATTGCAGAACTACCGGCATCTCAAATCATTTGTCTGACTCAATCCAATGGTGATGTACGTAACGTAGACCACAACGACAACTTGAATGACGTAGGAGGAAATGTTTGGAATACAAAGTGGTGGCGATTTATCTTTCTCAATGATTTTATTCTGTAACAACGTACTGAAGTGTGGTGCAAGGGTTCGGCCTTTGTTGTGGCGCAACATTACAAGCTAGGCTTATGATCGAGTTCGCTCTTGTTGGACAGTATTTTCTTCGCTATAAGAGAAGTATAAAAGCCGTAATCTTGCTCATCGAACGGTTTGGGTACACGACATGCTCTTCTACCCATGTCATGGTATTCATTTCAAGGTGCGAATCAACCAACGCTCAGTTCGTTTACTTTGTGTTATTGGACTGGGCGTCGTGAAATTTGATAGACCGTATCCCACCAGGACATCAAACAATCGATATATTTTTGTACTTGATAGTTTAAACTGCATAGGCAAATCTCATGGTCATTTAAACATGCGGGTTGTGCGGATGCGCCTTCGGGTTTTAAGAGATCACGTGATCCTTCAGACGTTAATAAGCCCGCGGGATCCAAATGCCATCAACCGCAAGCCATGATACACGCTATGATTGTGGATTGATGCAATGTTATTATACGCAATGTCTGATACACAATAATGAAATCTATACGACTTCAATGGGAAGCGTAGACTAAGTTATACTATGAAAGTTCCACATTTCAGAGCCATGCTAGCCATGTCATGTCTCTGAAGGGTTTCGAGCGCTATTTGCGACCAAGTGAAGATGCAAGACCATCTTTGCATTGTGGTTAACTCGCTCATTAACGTATTACACATTAATCGTATAAAACTTTTTGAGACATTGTAACCAATATGGGTGGATTGGTTTATGTTTATTGTAATGATTATGATATTATATACCAACCGTAATTTATGTTACCCTGCTGTATGTACTTGGCTGTGATGTATTAGATGGCCCTTCTCCAGATCCGATTCCAAAGACCAATAAGGTTGACACGCTACTTCAGAGTATGCAAAAAGCTTAATACAAAACGACCGCCATGTGACACTTGTAGGTACCTATCGTATGTGTATCGTTTGTCATTCTTGATATCTTGAAGTCTCAATATGTTTTAGTCATGTCTTTGACTCAATTCACATGTTGTGTTAAATAAATCCCTGTTTACGGGAGCGTTGATATCGAGTGGTTGTTCATGGCAAGAAGCTGTGCTATCCAGGTGGCGTTCTCGGCATGGATCTCGATTACATGCAAGCTTGGTTTCCTATATTGATATTGATTAAGATTAGACCGAGCTATAAAAACCGGAACTGCGTCATCGTGAGGCAGTTTACCTTGTCGACACGCAATACTAGGCGAAATCGGTGCGTCAGCGCCTGAGCGTTTCGGAGAATACAATAATCCTAAATACAGTGAACAACCAAGACAATATACAGTCCATGCTATTGTGACCTGATGCATAGTACATTATATTACTCAAACAATTATGACATGTGCCATCAGTGGGTATGTTGAATTTTTATGAAGCAATTATTTTATTTTTCTGGTGGTTCTTTTGTTTGTCGATGTTTCTGCTGTTGACGAGAATGAAAATTACATAGGCCTCAATTGTCAAGAGATGTAAAAGCAGAAAGTACGCATATGCAATTAGTGTCCTAACGCATTATTATGTTGTGAAGGTAAATTTCAATTACAGATTTCTAGTAATCATCAAATCAAATGGTCGGATGTGTCATTTATTACTTAGCAAATGCCGATGTAAAAGCGAAACAAAGGAAAGAATGCGTCTACCTCAATGGAACCTAACTTGTTATGATGTACATCTTACAATAGTAATCAACATATAAATATTACACCTAACAGTTGTTCAAAAGATATTGTAAGCGTCGTGTTTCAACCTATGTTGTTGCTGTAGTTGATTTACCTAATATTTTCTCAATTCCCTCAAGGCGAACAAACTCGATGTTGTGAGCCTCCATCTTTGCCGCTAGGAGCGACATTAGCTCTTCCGTGCAGTCAGGTGAGTGATCACGGATAGTGAGTTTGTTGCACACAAGGCCAGCTACATGGTTAAATTATCGACCCCCCCTTCCCACCCACTCCTCCGGGGCCAATGCATATCATATTAGAATTATCTTTTGAGCACACCAAAGTCAGACAAGCATAATTCTAACGGGTTCTTAATCAGGAAATTGATATAAGCTGTCAGTTCATGGTGATGACGGCAGAGATTCTGAAATGAGCTGTGCAACTGATTTGGTTATTTTAAACCCTGACGCTGGCTTTATTCACTTGCTTTCGTGACGTTGACTGTGACGCACAAGTCACTGTTGTCAGTGTATTTTAAATGTTATCATGTAATACTGCCCTTTGAAACGACTAAAATTGCCTTCCATATGAGGTTGACCTTTATAATGACTAGGGCATTACATAAATTTTAACAGAATGCCATTTATACCGCATCTTCTCCCGAGCCAAGTAACTGGTGCCTTTGAGGGTTTCAATGAATAGTAGCCAATAAATTGAATCCTGTGTTTACCCGTGGGCTCTTCTCGTTGTGTACATGCGTGATGTGCGGGTGCGTATCTGGCTCCGCTTGTCAGGTCATTGAGAGAGTACACTTGTAAATTCGCTCGGCATATTGTATTTCCGCATCCACAGCAGACAATGCTTTGATTTTTCTTGTCTTTATGCAATTAAATACGATCATATCGACAAAGTGAACTGTAAATAAATGGTTATCTTCTAATGACTCTTAAGGCATACCAATATAACAGTGATAATAATGATACTTTACCAGACACGAGATTTTTAAACATCGACACGGGGGTGAAATGGACCACAAACTTGCTTATACTCACATTAATTTAACGTATCCTACGATTGCTGCTATTTGCTATGTACGTGCATTTGTTTCCATATCACAAACTTCAGATTCAATGTAGCTTTGGTTATGCGTCACCTGCTCTGCTACTATGCCCAAGTTGAGTGAGGTACCTCATTGCATATATGCGTTGTAACATTAATTTTATTTGCGCCGTTTAACGCCTAGGTACTTTCGATGATGACGTGAGTCACCTGCTGTAAGTGTCCGATTTGACTGAAATATCAATGCTTTGTTTCTATTTATATAATGTTTCAGCAGATTAATTGTTCCTCTTAAGTGGCCGTACGCCACTTATACCATGATCAACGGTTACAAACACATCTCGTCAAGTCCCTTTAACCATCCGCAAGTTCATATTCTTAAGGAAGCCTAAGAAAACCATCGAATGTCAGCAGAAAATAGATAACACACTTCTTCTGTCAAATTGTAAATTGTATTCAATTTACTTCCTGAAGAATTGTCTGTCATGTGTACATCAGTTCGGAATATTGGTTGGTTCTATGATGTGGCTGACAAGAATATTGTGGTCTTGTAATGTTCAAATAATGACAAGTCGAGTGCCCTTAAAGGTTGCACTCTATATCATTTGTTTGCATCGTGAACCAATATTGGGTGCATCGACTGAATGTTGGAAACGATGAAATCGATCCAAATAAGCTTTAGCTGGTGTCAAAGATTCTAGGCCCGATGAGAAGTCATATAATAGACCATTTTATTGGCCATTTCAGATTTAAAGTGTGTATCGCACTTTTATAGTCTACCATATACTGTGTTGAACATGGCACCACACATTAATGATCAATCCTGTGAAAACGAATCCACTATATTCTCAAAAAACTATTTATGCAGTTGTTATCATGCATGACAAGTGGCTCGGTATGACGACTCCGCCACGGCTGAAACTGAATTGACAAGAAGGTATTAATAACTGGACGTGCAATTGTGGATTTATAACGTTCGTATGGTACATCCAAACCGCAGCATCATCATTTGAGTTTGTTGCCAAAAACCTTGACAATGTGATTTACGGACATAAAGCAGGTACAATATAACACAACATCTAGCATATTAAGCTTGGATTCATGTACAGCAAAGCCTAGTCGAGTGGTGTGCATGCTGAGTGCTCGTCAAGCTCCAGCAGGATTATGTTTTATTCAAGCATGTTTGCCAGTAGGTACCATTATGTTGCTTTTATACGAATGTTGTGGTTAGGTGAAGATATATACAAACAACTATATAACTATTGAATCCATTGATTGATGAATAATTAACTAACAGCACAGATTAACATCAGTGGTATTTTGTACCACTGAATGATGTGGGTGGGCTGCAATGATGATTGATAGGTGAGTAAAAGGGCGTAACCCGTTATTAAAGGGTAAGTTAAATGAAACGCAGCTTGTGGTGTAGTTATTTCGTCCGTGACACTGATATAGTGTTAATTCCTGGAATGAAACATTGTGCTTAGATGCATCGCCACCCTACCTCACAAATATTGATGAACTGGGAAAAGTTCATTCCAGGCAAGAGCATGTTCTTTGATGTTTCATCACTCCACCATCTGTAGTATTGATATAACCCCGAGGCGTTAATCATTAAGAGAACTCTATGCCTATGCGCGCAGCAAACCTATAGCACTTTCACACATAAGATTGTTTATTCAGGAACCTGGCGAATATGAGACTGCATCAAGGAACGAGCAGTAAATTGCCGGGAATGGTAATAGGTAATATATAAACATAGCATCACGCGTATCAGGCGCTTGTTTGTTATAGACTGGTTATGTCCCTTCCTCTGTATTGAGGTACAGTCGAAGGTAAAGCAATATATTAAGTGGTTTCCATCATAATTCTGTACTTCGTGCTGAGAGTGTCTGTAAACCGAGCTTATGATGTCTAGGGAAATTTATTCAGCTTCACTCGATCAAAAATATTCTACTCATATTGAAATGGATAAAGACACAAAGGCCCAAAAACGTCACACACAAATATAAGGCGTAATGTAGAGCCTAATGTATTGCTGTTTTATGGCAAATAATAATGCGAGTGAGTGAAATATTAATATAAGAGGAATGTTAGTATTAGATTGAGGATTTAGGGGGCTCATACATTTGGTGCCCTTTATTTATATCTAACCTATTCAAATACTCATCATATAGCCAAGTATGATGCCACGCTCTTACATTTTTCATTGAAGCCTGATACGGATTATGCTTAGACACGTGCGCAATATCCACAACACAAAATGGGGATTTACAGAAACTCGTGGGGCACCTTATTCAAGTTCATTACCCGGAACTCAATTGTATTTTGACAAATTTATTTGTAGGAACATAATGGTGGTTCACACATATCTGTCTTACATTTTAGAGGAACCTCGTCTGCTTGTAGAGGACACATCGCAATGTAGACGGTTTAGATATATGATTGACCAAAGAGGCATATGCTGCTATTCTAAACTAAAAAAAGATTACATCAGCAAAGGACCCATTTTATAACCAACATTGCCATTAGTTTATATGTATGCACGGTAATACGGTGGTCGTTACGTTTCGTCGGAAGAAAATTGCACGACTGAGCACGTGCGGTTTGGTAGCTAACTATAGTGTAGTTTTACCTCTCTTATATTTACATTTTCTGGCTCTGTATTAATAAGGGGCCCCCTTATGAAGGGGGTCAATTTGGCAATGATATCAGGCGATGGGTCCATAAATACAGTACATGATCGTTCTTCGGCAAAGTAGTCTAGCACACTAATCATATGACATAGCAAGTTAATGAAGATCAATATGAAACACGAGCTTATTAACTGATCCTAATTGACCTCGTTCACATTCATGGCTTATGTCAGTTGATGAGCAAAGGCACATTTTACATTAACCGCTCTGTCATTACTAAGATCACTAAAGATTACGTGAACGCTAAACGTATAAGCTTCTTTATCATTGGGGATTTAGTTTTCGTGTGAAATCGCGTATTCAATTATTTCACGTAGAGATAATGTAATAATCGTAAGAGCTTTAGCGTGACAAAGTAATGAATGCGCGTGTCATGGAGAGCATAATGATAAGCAAGAACGAGGGTGGAGGAGTGGGGAAGGGGCGTGTTTAAAGGCTGATCATGTATTTTCTTTGTCAATACATTTTAGTAATTTTTGTCAATGTTAGACAGTCAGCTGTGACGTCGCACGACCGTAAGAACGACAGAGCTTCAGAAGCATCAGCTGTTACAGCCCCGTGGGATCAAACTGCACAACTAGAATAGCTGTCCTGCATTCTAATAAGTTGCTCATTCTGTGTGTCTGACACACCAAGCAAGAGCATCAAAGCCAATATGCGAATACTTTGAAACATGGATGACGAATATCATAATATATGCAACGCATTTGCAAGAACTGCAGGAAAAGGTTAAGGCCGCATTCCTCTATATAACCCTCTTAACACTTAACAGATAAAAGCCAACCTAAATTATTGAAGAGTCATATGAAGGTGCATGCCTTACATCTTACTGCGACAACAAAACGGATTTATCGAGCACATTACCCTCAATGTCGCAACTCAGTGCCACCATATATGCACTGATTTTGTGACGTCATCCCTAATAGATGTCACCCCAACGATGAACTGGAGGTTAGTAAGTCGTCATCAACTTTATCCAGAGGCAGATATCATGTTTGTTAAAGATGAAATTGTTAAACTTCTCAATAAGGAAAGCGGAATCGACATATGAGTTGGTTATTCTGGGAAGCAAGCAGTGTCGCTCGTATAATGCTCTGTGATGCGTGCGCCGGCGACGTATATAGCCACACGATTATGCAGGTCCGTTTGGGATCAGGTGCTTTAAAAGCTGACACAAATGTGAATGAAGATTGACATAAGAAACCCCGCATAGGTAGCAAAGAGTCTTGTCTCTTTTTATAGTTCTGGTAACACCGCCAGCTGTAGCGATGGACTGCATTACTCTGCAGTGAGCTTGGGGGGATCATTTGCGCATTATTCTAGAACAATCTAACAGGGAGTAGTCATACTGCTATGGGGCATATACAGAGAGCAATGTATCCGAGCCACCTGTCAAAGGGGTTATGTCATGTCACCATACAGGTTGTCCCATAGAATACCTAAATACCTCTCACGGGGTCAAATATTAATCTAGTGATAGTGCTATCCGAAATTGTGATAGATATTCATGTTGACCGAAAGCAAAATTGCAATACAGTACAATATAATATAATCAAAAACTATTAGCTGAAATCAGCCGCGCAGCGCTAGTAAGGTCAATAGGTGTCATTTATCTAAATATTTTGTGCTAGGATATCATACATTTTATAAAAGTATTGCGGAAATGTGCTAAACTGAAACTGGTTGCTTTTCATAAATATTGATGCTATAGATCTTGTCAATTCAAACGGGAACCGGCCGATCGACGCTTATCATGAACATAAATTTCCTTCCGTAATATTTTAGGTAACTTCGAAACAACGGAAATATTTAACTTAATTAGTTAACCACATTGCATACGCGAACACTAGAACTTACGCATGCATTTAAACTCATTGCCAGGGTGCACTATCGATCGCTTCATTCATTTTCTCTTTGAGCTGCACCAACCACAGCTTAAGGTCACAGCAGTTAATAAAACAGAATATCACCTCATTCCAAAAGTTTCTTGACATGTCATTATGTGACGCTATCTTTGCATTTGGCCAAACCTTTTGACCTCCAGCCAGTATAGACAAAGTTTAAATGTACGCTAATATTCGTGACATGGTAATGTGAGGCTACAGCGCTAGTCTACCTGCTCATTTCCTCTTCTGTTAAAACGCCCAGTAAAGGATTACTGATAGCACTATTGTAAACACTGACACCTATAAGTCGTCTTATCATTAACCTCTACAGGCCGATTAAAAGCTGAATGGAACCAATTATGGGTAAATGTGATGATCAGAATATGCTTTTAACTGATTAGTCGGGTCAATATATGGAAAAAAAGGGGTCAACCCCCCAAAAATTGCAAGAAAACGTTTCTTGGTTGTTTGTGGTTCCTGAACATCTGTAGATTAACATACTAAAAGTTTACCAAACTCGGATGACCGGAAAGTGGGTTAATTAGGCAATTTCCAAGATGACCGCCAAAATTGTTAAAATGCTTGAATAATTTTGGCTGTCCATAACTCAGCCATTTTACACCCAAAACTGATTATGTAAGTATGTTTTCTAATGTTTTTGAGGTCAACCTTTCACCTGAACCTGGTTTCTTTCATGTGTGACATCCTGATGGGAGTGCAATAGGGGCACCTCTACCTCAAAACTGGTATTTTGGGTACATATTAGGGAAACCTTATATTTCCCAATTAATTAAGGAATTGCAAGAACTATTGTTTCTTGGTTTTCCATTGTTCTTTAAGGTCTGAACATTAAGATAGCAAAAGTTCCCTAAAATTGGAGGGAAAATCTTGGTCAATTTCAGGATTTTTAGCCCTGTTTGGTATTTGTTTGAAATGGCTCCTTGGTTCATGATTTGTTATTTCTCACACGAAAACGCTGTTGTAAGCATACTTTTGGAGTTGGGTTTTTTTCATTTCAGCTCAGTGTCATTGAGACAGAGTTCTGATGAAGGTACCCTGTTCGTTAGGGGAAATCCTAACTGACCCCCACCCCACCCCACCAACCTCCAATTAGGCCCATCCCCCTTCATCCCGGCCCATGTTATCTAAAGCAATCACATTTCTAATTGGCATTTGGTTGTTACTGCCTGCATACAAGCCCTTATTATAATGACTAACAAGGATAAGGATACAGGTAAATATTGATTTTCAATGTAATGTTTTACTAATTAGCTCTCCATATGATTACAGTGCTGCCATCTATCCTTTCATCAAAGACCTAAGATCAAAAAAAAAAGCAGCTCATTATTTCATTATCTCTTGTTAACACAATATTCCTGAAATCAACAAAAACAAACTAATCATGTAGACAACTCTGATATTACCAATTATCTGCTGCATCTCCTGACCCTGAAGGTAGGTGAAACAAGATTAAAATAGGCCCATTTCAGGGCTGAGTAGATAGAATAGTCATAATGAAAGAGAAACCATGTGGTTCAATGGCATGCCTACATTATATGGGAAGCCAAAGCTAGAAATATTCAAAATTGCCAGAAGCCTGCTATTGGAAGCTGCTAATTTCAAAAGCAGTGAAAATTGTAGAGTTCTCTAAACAATCATTTACCTCAAGTGAACAGCACAAAGACGCCACAGTGCCAAGGATGCAACGTGATCATGTAGACAGTACTAAACTGATGCAACAATTAGTTGACTGCAATCCATTTGCTGAGGATTCTTCATTAAGAAATGTTGTGACTGGTGTAGTGGCCAACGCAGATGTCAATGTACATGAATATAGAGTTGTCGGCAAGGCCATAGTACAAAAAATTGTTTGGCAGCCAATATTCATTTATTCCTTTAAACGAAAGGACAAAGCCAAGACTGTTGGTGACGCATCGTCAGTGAAAGTGAATACCGAACAAATGATAAATTCTGAACTCCTGTTCCAGAGATTTCTTGTAGTTTCACAAGCTGGCGACTTGACACTGCAAGATATCATAGACTACGAACTTAGTCCATATCCTCCTGCCCTATTCGCGGCAAAACATGTGTTCCAGAAGGCTGACAAGCCACAGTTGGCTGATGCTCTACGGGATTACGCAAATGAATCCTCCAGCTCCAGCAAGGCCGTTCTAACAGATTCGACGCCAGATTCCGAACATTTTGTGCTTGACGGAGGCTCCTTACTTCACCGTCTGTCTTGGAAAAAAGGGATGACCTACGGGGAAATTGCCGAGGAGTATGCCAATCTCACCCTTTCCAAGTATGGACAAGCCACAGTAGTTTTTGACGGATACAGTGAAGAGCCTAGCATCAAGGACAATGAACATCAGAGACGACAAACGAAATCACACCCGCTTGTGTCTTTTGAAATAAATACCGTCTTTTCCTCTGGCAGAATGGAGGATTTCATATCAAGGGACTCTAATAAACAGAAACTAATCCTCCTCATCAGTGACAAACTGAAACAGAG